>CM052712.1:37118410-37130211 GCA_028551405.1 Uromys caudimaculatus | reverse complement strand
AGATTATATGTTCTTGCTCTTAGGAGTACATGGGGCATTCATCACAATAAACTATACTCACACCAAAAATCCATCAGGATATATTTAAATGTCTTTATGTAATTCAAATGTGTTCTCAGAGCTCAAGTTATTAAATGAGAAAATGATAAAATAAACACACTTAAGATGTATCCAAGTACTTAGTAATTTAAAATTATTTTCTGACAGCATGGTAAAAGAAGAATTCTCTGTGAAATTAAGACGTTTTAAGTTTGATTAGAAGTTAGGGCACAGCATAGAACTTTCTATAATGTAGTGAAAACATATGGCTAGGAATAAATTAATAGATGTGGGTAAATATATGAGAAAATAGTAGCAATCTAAATAAGTATCCGAAATCCACATATTGAGATGATTAATAAGAGTACACTTAATTTAAAGAATAGAATTTGAACCTTGCATGATTAGATGCCACTGATCACAGGAACCACCAGGATTCTCAGGGTAAGATGTTTAATACCACTTTAACTTGTTTGTTCAGAGGCTTCCAAAATAATATAGATTGTTGCCTTTTCTTTTGATTATCCACCAAACCTAGAAGGGAAGACCCTATTTCTGAAGGCAACATATACTTTAGATTCTGTACAAAGAAGAATCAAGTTGGAAATGCCCTGCTGGTTTTCCTCCTTCTTGGTAATAATCACAGTGCCAGAAGGTGTTGCTAGAAAAAAGTCATCCAATGTCTTCCTTACAGTCTTCCTTACTTACGGATGCTGCATACTTGAATTACACCCTTCCAGCAAGATGTTCCACTGGTACCACAGTAGCAAGAATGATTGGGAGTTAACCAATCACTTCCAATTCTACTTGTAATTTCCTCCGTGGAAGGAAATCCTGTATGCTACAGTAACCCTAGTAAAAAAAACCCATGACTGTTTCTACATGCCCTGTCCCACCCAGCTAACCATAGTCCCACAGCCAAACAATAGACAGAGCTCAGGAAGTCTGCAGAGGAAGGGAAGGAAGGATTTGAGGAACCAAATGGGTCACATTCTTCGAGGTCAGTTTCCCTCTAGGGAAAAGCACTACTGATATTTGGCTATGAGATGTGTAGACAAACTGCCCCCTAAGCATTTATGGACTAGTGGTGCTCTTAGACTGAAACAAAGAAATTCCTTTCAGAGGGTAATGACTGATGTAGAGACTCATAACAAGTGGAAGTACTGAGAAGTGATCCTTGATTTTGGAGTCCTAAGTGAGATAGCTAAAGCACCTACTCCAAGGGAATGTCACAGACACAAGAAGAAATGCTGAGAACAAAAAGATGGAAAGGAGCACCGTGAAGTGCCATCTTCTCTGCATAGCATAGACCCTTACACTGATAAGCCACATGATGGCTACCTACACAAATCAATACAGATATAGAAAGGGATAGGGGACCAGCTAGGAAAAAGAGGGTCAAAAAGAATGGGAAAATGATAAGGGAGGGTAATGTGTGCAGGATGTGATCACAATATAATTGATAAGTGTGTGCATTTATCAATAACAAAAGGAATGGAATCCAAAAATAAAACTTAAGAAAATTAAGTATAAAACAAGCAGGAGGTTAATTAATAAAACTAGAGGAGAAGGTGATAAAACTGAAAACAAAAATATAAGAAAAAATGAATAAAACTAAAATACAAAGTCTGCACAACATCGATAAAATTGATAAATTATAAGTCCAGCTAAACAGGAGAGGAGGGGGGGAGTCAAACAAGGCAGAGTATTTCATGTCAGGTACAAAAGAGGGATTATCTTTTCTGATACCACAGGCACTAAAGTAACATTGTAAACAAATTTAAAAATCTATGCCTATACATTTTATAGCTTGGATCAAGTGGATGATTTCCTTGAAAGATTAAACTGGTCAAAGTGCACACAAAAATGAGTAAGTCATCTTTATCGAACTATGTTTCCTAACGAAGTTGAATCCATATTTAATAACTTCCCCAAACAGAAAGCTCAAGACTCATGTTCACTCGCAAATATTTATTGAAGTAGATGAATATTTCAATCCAACCCTGAGGCTAGTAACCCTCACAGACATGAGTGTTAATTCTACCACCAATTGCTTCTCAGCAGACAGATCTGAGAAAAAGGAAACAACATACTGAGGTTTCAGATTACCCACCACAACAGGCTGCATAAATTCAACAAAATATTCTTGTGCTATCTACTTAAATGTATTTCTTCCATACATGCACTTCCCCAAGGTCTAGTTCTGCTATTTAAAGAGAACTATCAGTCAAATGGAATGAAGACCCCACACTAATAATGTCATTTTAACTTTGGGAGATCATTCAAGACATTTACAGTATGATATGCTAAGGGTTGAGACTTCAATGTAGGAATTGTAGGGAAGCCAATTCAGTCAACTACCTTCCTTTGCCCAGATCTCCCAAATTCACATGCTTCTCGAATGCAAATGTGCATTGGCCCAATCACAAAGCCACATTAACTCATTTAAGCAACAACTCTAAATTATACTTCTTGGCTAACTCATTTAAATCAGGTGTGAGTGACAGCCGAGCCAAGATTTGCCCTGAGGGAGAGATCATATGCCATTATTCAATAATGATACAGATACACAATAAGCATTCCTGACATGAATGTGGGTTGCAGTGATCCAAATGTAAGTCTGTGCACTGTATAGCAAGTGCTTTACTCACTGAGCTATCCTCCCAGTCTGGGCCAATAGACATACTACCCCAATCTCATCAAATTACTACTTCAATTTCATTATAATTATGCAACATAACGTAGAATGAGTTCACTTACAAAGTACTGGATTAGTAATCCTCAAAATGACCCAATGTTCACTGTCTGAGAAACTAATGATCACATGGAGCTCTAAAATACATGACTAAAAGAATAAAGTATGCATGTTTTATGAAATTAAAAGAGAGAGAAAGAAAACCTCAAGGAATACAAAACTGGTTCATTGTGACAACGTAGTATGTTAATGAAAGATAACCAGTGACTGAAGAAAATGTGTCTATAGAGCATGGGAACTCCTTAATGATGATATAAATCTAAAATTGTTCTATGTAATAAGTGATTATTTAGCTGTTTTATTAAATGTTAAAATTTATGTATTTTGTTACATATTGATTCCACTCCAATTAAAAATAATATGGGTGAAACAATCCAACTATGCAAACTTGCCTCTTCCATTTTATTTTCTCTATCTTTTAAATATTATATTTTAATTTTTTACTATTTAATTTTTGTAATCTTAAATATATTTGATTATATGGTTCCGCTGTCCCAAATGCTTCCAAATCCTTACCACCTCCCTATTCACTGAGCTTTAAGTTGTTTCACACATAAAACAAAACTCAGTACAAGACAATCCAAACCAAGAAAACAATATAAAACCATATCCCCCCAAAATACACACTAAACTTTAACTATATAAAAGGACACAAAAATCCTGTGAGATGTATTATATGTTGGTCAACTCCTGAACATGATGCCTGTCTTGAAATGATTGATAGACTTGGTGTCACTCTATTAGAGAAAACTGATTTCCTTCTCCCAGAAGGTACAAATGACTGTTCAGTTGTTAACTTTTACCCTAGTGACTACGTTTCTATTATTTATTTTAAAAATTATAACAAAATAAAATATGATGAAATAAAACCAAAAACTATTATATCAGTGTTGTTTTTATTAATTCTTTGAGAATTTAATACAATATACTTGGAGCATCTTCATCTCTAACTTCTCAGATGCCCCGTTCAGTCATCGTCGTTGTTGTCATCTTCTTCTTCTTCTTCTTCTTCTTCTTCTTCTTCTTCTTCTTCTTCTTCTTCTTCTTCTTCTTCTTCTTCTTCTTCTTCTTTTTCCTCCTCCTCATCCTCTCTCCTCCTCTTCCTCAACTACCTCCTCCTCTTTCTCCTTCTCCTCCTCCTCCTCTTCCTCCCCCTTCTCCTCATCTTTCTCCTTCTCCTCCTCCTCCTCTTCTTCCACCTCCTCTTCCTCTTTCTCCTCCTCCTCCTCTTTCTCCTCTTATTCCTTCTCCTTCTTTTCCTCCTCCCCCTTCCTTTTCATCCTACTACTACTACTACTCCTTCACCTCCTCCTCCTGTTCCTTCTCCCCATCCTCCTTCTTTTTCTTCCTTTTAAGAGAATTTCAATGGATATCTTGTTCCTTTCACTCTTACAGTCTTTTTGCCTTGGCTTCTGTGATGGTCCCCTAGTCTTGGTTGTGTGGATTGTGTTATATATATCTTAATTGGAGATAGGTGCCTAGGTCTACAGTTCAGAGACAATTAAACCATGAAATTGAAATGCAGGATACAATTAAATCATCTTTGATATTAAACCTGAAAGGACTATTTGGCCACTGATCATTGATCAAGGTAATCTTTAGGCAGTGGCAGTAGACACTCTTTTATAAACAGCATGGCAATGGAAATTTCAGTTACCCAGATGTGAAAATATGGAGTTTCCATCACTCAGAATAAGCTTGGAAGATAACATTTCATCAAAGAGTCCAATGAAAAACCTTTATTCTGTCCAACTGGTTGGTATCAGACTACTGCCATGAGTGTCTACCCTAGTAACACCGAGTCTGGACTGCAAACTCACAGAGGGTTGAGCTAGTATACAGGCATCAGCTTAAGAGATATATATGTGATAACTCCATCTGGAACAATTGAAGAAGAGAGCTCTCAGGTGAAACACAGTCATCTTCAGACCACAGTGCTTCTAGCACAGGTGTGTGTGTGTGTGTGTGTGTGTGTGTGTGTGTGTGTGTGTGTGTGTGTAACAGATTAGGTAAACCTACCTCAACCTATTGGCAAAATTTTGCTTTTTGTCTCTTGATTTGAGGACAAATTATAGTCTCTTCTTCCTGGAAAATTAACTAACCAAGATGAGATCTGTCATGTAAAGGATGATGAGGTCTGTCAACTTTTGAGTTTTGGGGGATTAGCATAAATGCAATAGAATCTTTAAAAAGCCAATGTCAAACCATTCATAAGTTGTGTTGTTTTTCAGAGCTACATTCCCAGTAACATGTCACTTTCATTTTCATCAATATGATCCTCAACATTTTTGAACTCAAAGGCTCAATATAGAATTGATATTTTATGAACTGTCTCAAACTTTGCCTTGAAGTGTTGCTCTCTGGAAGATAAAACGCCACAGAAGTAGGAAAATGTTCTTTTCTACAGGGAAGATATTAGTCTTATTACAACTTGAGAAAAAAAACCACCAAGGTCATTATCTAGAAAAGTGAATCACAGCATGAAACATTGAATTTAGTGAAATTGAAACTTTTTTTTTCTTTTGAGCAGGGGAATGATATTTCTAAAATGGGATATCAAATCTACTAGGCTGAGAGTGCTATGTGGTCCATGGGGTGATGGTATGGATGAAAACAATTGTTTCTATGCAAATGCTATATAAAATGATTTACCAGTAAGCGTCATATAAAAATTAAACTTGGCTCAAACCTGGACCTACTTAACAGGCAAGAAGAAAGAATGGTCCCAAACATAAAACTGGCCCTGGAAAAGGTCAAGACAGGCATGGTTACTTATGTATGAAAGCTGAATTTTTGCCAACTTGTTTTAAAATGTCATCTCACGACTCTTAGCAACTGCACCTGGATTTTCCTTTCCATTCACACAGAGAACACTTCTCAAAGAAGTTTCATAATAGTCAAGTGTAGCAGAATATATCTAAGTAACATTTAAAGGTTAGCGTTGGTACTCTAACCCCACCAAGAAGCTATGCTCATCTACACTATCTGCCTAGGCTCAACCAAACCATGCATACAAGCCTGGAATAGTAAACGATGCTAATATTTAGTTAGCCACTGTAAGCTTTAATACTCCATTGTGAAATCAAGGACTCTTTTACCTGCATGTTAATAAATAACTCCCCAGGGTTGGGAATTTAGCTCAGCGGTAGAGCACTTGCCTAGCAAGCACATGGCCCTGGGTTCAGTCCTCAGTGCTGAAAATAAATGAATGAATAAATAAACAAACAAACAAACAAACTTCCCCTTAATTTGTCATCTGACATTTTAGAAGTCATCTTAATCCTGAATATTTTTCTAGGTCGGTTTTCACTTTTATGTGTCTCAGAACTAAAATCACAAACCTAACCTGACTGGATCAGGACTCAGAGTTCTGATTCAAGACAGACAATGGTATATGTTGATATGTCAGGCCAACTAATATATTTTTCTGACTCTAATTGCATTGTACAAAACAAAGTTTGCAATTTCATGGGTTGTTTTATACCCCAATACCAGGCAGAAAAAAAATCTAGATCACAAACTGCCTGAGGTGAACAAACTTGTGGTGTTTCAACATAAACAGAATGTTTTCAAAATCCCCAAACTAACACTTTACATAACTCTGTCTAATGGGAAACTTCTACACTGTATATGGAAAAACATAGTGTCTGATATCTCATTTTGCTTCTACTGTGTAAATAATGACTCTAAGGATTAAAAGCAGATTGCTTAGAGTCCGCAATTTCTTCATTTGTCAATTTTGAAAAATAAATGTGGGAAAATGAGGCTATGTTAAAAAGAAAGGAGATATAAAATAATATGAAGCGCTGACTTGCATGACTACAGAGAGCAATCACAGGATAATAGACAGAGCAATACTACCTGAAGCTTGACAGGTAAAGGATCCTAAAAGATTCAGAGCATCGGTTCACATCCAGTGACAGAGAAAGCATCCTACTCGTGTAGTTTCCATGGCAGCTCAAGAGAAAGAGGTCTTCATTTTACTCCATGTAACTGACTGGATGAGACTCAATAATATTCCAGAGTGCAAACTGCTTCATTGAGTCTATTAATTTCATCCAAAGAAACTCACAGAAACAAGCAGGATACTATTTTACATAATTGTTTTATACCCAGTGGATCAGTCAATTTTGTCACAAAATAAACCAACATGGTCTAAAAGAGGCACATGTTTCATAGTTGGGGCCATGATCTAAAACGATGAATTATAGTTTCTATTATCTGTTTAGTGATCACTCAGCTTAATTCTAATATCACTCATAAACACTCATCACTATCTTACAGATTGATGACTGCAGAGTTTTAGAATGGATAAGCATTATTCCAAGAATATGTGGTTATGATGCATAGATTTAGAAATCAGAATTGTTCATCTTTTTAGAATAAACATCAAACTGAGAAGGCATAAAACATAGTGCACAAGACTCCTCCAAAATCATCGAGCTTCCAGTTCACTCCCATGCCAACGTACACATTTATATATAGCCATGTGTGAAGTGTCTATGCCATTTTTTCCCTGAGAAGTTGAGTAGGTGGCATATATTTCAACAGCTCATCGCTACCAAATGAGAGCTATAATGTATATTTAAAGATGATGTCAGCTTCTCTAAATATAATTTTCAACTCTGCATGGAAAAAAATAAACTGCAGAACTGTAATAATCAACATATAAATAGCAGCCACATCTTTGCCATACAAATTTGGATAGTGATATTGTGGAAGAAGACTATGAGAAGGAGCCTTCTGTCACCTCCCTTTCTGCTAACCAGGGAACAGCTGGGATGGATGACATTTTTAGTTAAAGCCAGTTTGGAAAGGCTTTTATCCCATGGAGATAAGCTAAAGCTTCAAAATAAAACAATCCAAACCTGCCAATGTTTGATTGGTTGGAATTTGGAATGGTGGTATTAAATGCTTGGTTTTCTCACAGTTTGGCAGACAAACTGTATAACTTTCCATTGCCCTTTGACTGCTAACAAATGAAACCATCTGATCTCTTTTGACTAATCATAGGCGTTTTCTCCACTTCTTACTGCCCTGACAGGACTCAGAATGAACCCACTGAGACAATGATGTGTAATGATTCCTCATCTCCCACCAAGCCTTGTGGAAAAAAATTCCTATTTAAATTGGATACATCAAATTTCTGGCTCTCCAGAGGGTAGAGATGCACACTGGAATTCCCAGTGAAGGGGCTTGCACATGTCCATCTCAGTATGAAAAGGCCAGGACCCAGAAGGGGTTACTTCTGTTGAAATATTGCTAATTTCAGAATTGTTCATTTCTGTTGTTGTGATAAAACACACTGACCAAAAGCAACTTGGGTAAGGAAATAGCTTATTTCAGTCTAATGGTGATACGCCATCACTTAGGCAGAAACTCAAGCAGTGACTTGTAGAAACCATGGAAGAATGATGCCTGTTGGATTTCTGGCTAGCTTATGCTCAGCTAGCTTTTCTATATAGCCAGGGCAGTGGTTTTCAACCTTCCTAATGATGCAACCCATAACAGCATTATGTTCTGGTGAACATCAGCCATAAAATTATTTTGTTTCTATTTGATAACTGTAATTTCACTACTGCTATGAATCATATAATCCATGTTGTCTGATGGTGCTAGGTGACCCCTAGGAAAAGTTCATATGACACCGAAGATGTTGTAATCCACAGTTTGAGAACCACTGTCCCAGGACTGCCTGCCCAGAAAGTGCTGCTGTCCACAGGGTGTTAGTCCTTCCTGTATCGTATGACAATAAAATAAATCCTTCTCAGATATGCCCCATAGACCAATCTCATCTGGGCAGTCATTCAATTGAGACTGCTATCTGAGGTGACTCTAGGCTGTTTCAGGTTGAGTGTTAAAGCTAAGTAGGACAGTTGGTAGGTTGTTATATGGCAGGAGTTACAAGCATGTGATTCTTGACTAAATGGGGCCCTGAGACCAATATATTGAGAACAAGACAATAAGGAATTACTTAAAGATTATGTGTCCATAAATGTTCTAGACACAGCACTTCTTGTTTGACTAGAGAGAAAATTAAGTTCAGTATAATGAAAGGAACTTTGATTGGAATGGACACAGAAGAAAGATCCTCACTCTGAGTGATAAATTTCTTTCTTTAAAAAAATAAAAGGCATTTACATCAAATGCTTCCTGGCTGCTCACAGAGACCAGCCCACATTCCCCTTCCTTTCTTCTCTGAGAGGGTGTGGCCTTCCTGGGTATCATCATACCCTGGAGCATCAAGTCTCTACCAGGGTAGGCACATCCTCTCTCACTGAGGCAAGACAAGGCAGCCCTGTTTTTGAACAGATACCAGTTAGGCTACAGCTTAGGATAGACTCTGTTCTAGTTGTTGGGAGGACAAATGGAGACTGAGCCCCATATGTGCTGGGGGCCCTAGTGTAAGCTCATGTGTGTTCCTTGGTTGGTGGTTCAGTGTCTGCGAGCTCCCAGAGGCCCATGTTAGTTAATTCTGCTAGTCCTGCTGTGGGGTTCCCATCCCCCTCAGGGCCATCAATCCTTCCTGAAACGCTTCCATAAGAAGACCTCCATCCAGTGACTGACTAGGATAGCTGCATCTGTTTCAGTCATCTGCAGGGTAAAGCTTCTTAGAGGACAGTTATGTTAGTTTGCAAGCATAACCGAGTATCATTAGTAATGTCAGGACTTGGTGTTTTCCCATGGGATGGGTTTCAAGTTGGGTTGGTTATTGGTTGACCATTCCTTCATTCTTTGTTCCATCTTTATCCTTGCATTTCTTTCAGACAAGGCAAATTTGGGATGGTATGTTTTGTGGGTGGGTTGGTATGTTTCTCATTCAACTGGTGGTCCTGCCTGGCTATTGGAGGTGGCTTCTTCAGCCTCCTCTGTTAGGCATCTTGACTAAGGTTACCGTCATTGACTCTTAGGAACCTCTCTTATCTCAGGTCTCTGAGACATCCTAAATATCCCCTCCATACACACCCAAGCAAGAGACAGGGGAGAATGAATGGATCTGTACTTTATTCTTTCTTTCAATTTGGGAATTAATGGGTTTGGAATGTAAAATATCATGTATTTAGTCAAACTCACACTGTTTTGTTCTAATGTTTGCTACTTTTATTGAGTTACATTTCCATCCTGTTATGAGAGGATTTTTGCTGAAGCAGACCTGTGGGAGGATGTTTTACTGAGAACAGACAGGTGGTGTTTTTTGGGAAGTTGCCTGGAAAAAAGTGCATATGATGTTTCACTACAGTGGGTGCTTGAAAGGATATGTGATGTTTGGAAAGTATATAAGTATAACCTAACAGACAGTGGATGGTGCTGTGGCATTGGTTTGCCTTGCCACTTTTTGTTGGTCTTCATTGGGCTTTGATGACATTGGTTTCCACTGATGATACTGTGGCAATGATATGCATTTGTGTTGCCTTCTTCACTGATAATCATTTGTTGTGTCTTCATAGAAATGCACAAAGAACTTATGGTGGTGCTGCAGAGGCTTCTTGCCACTTCTGTGGACTTGAGCCCACTGGTCAAATCTCATGGTTTCTTCTGGATTGAATTGCCATTGCAGATTCAAGAATGGGGTTTGCAGATGGATCAAGCTACTGCTGCTAATTCATGTGAACTGAACTGCTGATATCCTGGCAATGCAGATTGGATTCACTCAAGAAACTATTTCTAAACAGGAGCACATCCTTCTTTGCCCTATTAACCTTTCTTTTCCACTACCTCTGGTAGGCGGTAGGCTAGAACTAAGGTTAAAACTTTTTTTTTTTTTTTTTAGCTTGTATCAATTTTCTTTTTTTTCTTTCTTTTTTCTTTTTTTTTTCTGTTTTTGATACTTTATTTACATTTCCAATGTTTCCCCCTTTCTAGATCTCCTCTTTGGAAACCACCCATCCCCTCCGACTACCCTGCCTCTCTGAGGGTATTCCACCTCCCACTCACCTGCTCACCCACACCCGTATTCCCACCTTAACATTTCCCTTTACTGGGGCCTCTCCTTCCCCTGATGGCCAACAAGGTCCTCCTCTGCCACATATGTGGTCTGAACCATGGGTCCCTCCATGTGTATTCTTTGGTTGGTGGTCCAGTCTCCAGGAGGACAGGGGGGATCAGGCCAGTTGACACTGTTGCTCCCTCCATGGGGCTGCAGACTCCCTCAGCTCCTTCAGGCCCTTCTCCAACTCATCCATCTGGGACCTCACTCTCAGTCCAGCAGTTACTGTAAAGTGAAACTTGGGTATTCCGAACTTTTGGGCTAATATCCACTTATCAGTGAGTACATACCATGTTCATTCTTTTGTGACTGAGTTACCTCACTCAGGATGATATTTTCAAGTTCCATCCATTTGCCTGCAAATTTCATTAAGTCATTGTTTTTAAACAGCTGAGTAGTACTCCATTGTGTAAATGTACCACATTTTATGTATCCATTCCTCTGATGAGGGACATCTGGGTTGTTTCCAGCTTCTGGCTATTAGCCAACAAGCGCCAGGAGAAAGTTATCCTCCCAGGAGCATAGAAAAGCCATGAGTAGGGTTAAGGCGAGCACCACTGCTCACCAGGACCAGTACGGAACCCTGGGGACACAGGAACTGAGGTAAAGTCAGAAACAGGAACTTTCTGATTTCCATCTGTGCCTGGGGACCTCTGCCTGGGCCACAGGGCTCCAGGGGAGAGCTGGTATCCCAGGAGTGCTGCCACACCTTTGAGCACAGGCAAAACCACCACTTCTGTTCAAACTCACTGGATCAAGAGGGACCCTTGCAGAGCCAACAGGACATAGGAACCAAGGGACAGCTGGGGACAAGATCCTTCTGGTTTCTGTCTGCACCCCAGAGCTGACCCTGTGCCACAGCTCTCCAAACCCAAATACCTCTCAGAAATAGCTGGTCTTCAAGGAGTATTGACACAGAGGCCTGCAGGAGGGGCAAGCCACAGCCAGACAGAGTAAGACCAGCTAACATCAGAGTTAACAAGATGGCAAAAGGCAAGGGTAAGAACATAAGGAACAGAA
>CM052712.1:37050679-37117910 GCA_028551405.1 Uromys caudimaculatus | reverse complement strand
TTGTTGACTCTGATGTTAGCTGATCTTACTCTGTCCTGTTGTGGCTTGCCCCTCCTGCAGATCTCTGTGTCAGTACTCCTTGAAGACCAGCTCTCTCTGAGAGGTGTTTGGGTTTGGAGAGCTGTCCCTCAGGGTCTGCTCTTTCTGCGGTGCTAGTTGGCTAGGGACTCCTGGAGTCCCAGGCAGAGGTTTCCGCCTGCAAATGAAATCCGGAAGTTTCGGAGTTTTTCTGTCCCCGGGTTCTCAGTCCCCGGATCCCTGCAGATCCGGGCGGGTCTGGGGGAGAGGTGCTGCTCCCCTCAACCCCACTCACAGCCTTTCCAGGCTCCTGGGGGGGCACCCCTCTCCGGTCATAACTTTAATTTTTTCAAAACTTACTTTTTTTTTTTTTTTTTTTTGGTATTTTTAAAATTTTTATTTTTTGGTTAAAAAACCGGGAAATTGGAAGAGGCCCACAAACACACAGAAGAAAGACTTTATGAATAATATTTAGTTTTTTAAAAAATCTTTTCACAAGTATTGTACACATTATAAGAGGTAGTATGGTCACAAAGATTAATGAAGGGCACGGTTTAGCGTGCGTGCAGCCAATGGTAGTTCTTTAATGCTTTAACCTCCATTTCAGCCCACCACCCACCCGAGGTAGTGGAAAAGAAAGGATACTGGGGATGTGGAACTGTTTAGAAATGGTTTTTTGGAGCAAATCCCATCTGCATTGTCAGGAAATCAGAAATTCAGTTCTCAGGTCAGCAGCAACATCTTAAACCACTCACAAACACTTCACTGATATATCAGCAATCCAGTTCAGTAAGTGATGGCAGCAGTGATGGCACGTTCTGGCAGGAACAGCCAGGCCTCAGCTGAATTGGCACAAGTCAGCAGGAGGGACCAGGACCAACAGGAACACCCGGTAAAGCTGGCTGTGACTCTCTGTGCAAAGCGAAGATCAGCGAAGATTTGAGATCAACAAGCATTGCATGTAGGCACTACCAGCAAACCAAGCTTGCTTCTGTCACTGTCCTTCGAGTCCTTTTTATATGTCCTCCAGACATCACATGTCCTCCACTAGTCTTGTCTCACCACATGTCTTGCCTCAGCATATGAGTCTGTCTTAGCTGACATCACTTTACCAATCAGCTTGAGTCTGAGGAAGTGGCAAGAAGCCACAGCACACCACCAGAAGTTTTTTGATGTGTTTCTCTTTGGAGTCCCGACAAATGGAGCTCAACTATGCAATCAATGTAAAGCAGACCAATACATGTGTATGGTTGACAAAGAATCCTTTATCACATGCCTTTTCATGTGTTTGCTTTAGCAGAACATCTTTTCATCTGTGTCTGCTTCAGCTAAATGTTCCTTTACCAGTCTGTCTTAGCCTGTATCCACTTCAGCAAAATGTTCCTTCACGTGTTTGCCCCAGAAAGACACCGTCCAACACAACTGACTTTTCAAAGAACCCTTAAGTTTCCACTTCATATACACATTAACTTGAATAGTTGAATAATCCTTGGGTTATTTTTTTGTGTTAAGTATTTCTGAAATCAGAACACCAAAAGACAGTTTTGAATAAACATAACTAGTTCATGAAGAATCTAAAGCAAATGGTCATTTTCCCATCCTATAACAATAAACCTAACAGACTTATCAAAAGATCATAGAATAAAAAAAAAATTAAAATAAAAAATTAACCACCAAACAAACAAACATGTATCTCTATAGTCTCATTAGCTTCGGCTGAAGAGAAAGGCAGTTGCAGAATTGGTCTTCAAAACCCCTATTTCTTCTCTATTTTCCTATTCTGTCAGAGGTCCTTCCTGGCTTCTGCCACTCTTTTTGCTACAGAAAGGCATGCAAATTCAAAATGGCAAATGAACAAGAGGAGGGATGAGGATTTCTCTGAAGGATTTGCTTATGTTTAAAAAGAGATGTAAGAATGTAAGAACAGAAACTGTTCTGGTTACCCTGGGGTCTCATTGAGTAAAGGCATAAAATTGAAAGCAGTAACAGCCAGCATGAAGCAACTTACAGGAATAGAAAAATCCATAGATTTTGGCAATGGTTTTAAATTTTGAAATAGTCTATCCAATAATAGAAGAAGCTTTATGTTTCTCTATATGTTGTATAAATGATAAGATAATCCTAGTCTAAATTAGGGCGTGATATATCTGTTTATATGAAAGATTTCCAACTCATAGGTAAGTTTTATTTCCCAATCTTTACATTTTTTTTAAATTGTAAAATTTTAAATTGAAATACATCAGTTTCCCTCATCTCTTTCCTCACTCCCACCACTCTTGGGTACTATCTCTCCAATTCATCCCATGTATTTTCCCTACTCTCATGTTGATAAGCCTCTTTTAATTTAATCTTATTTTATTTTATTACTATTGCTACACACGCATATACAAACACACAGAAACACACACACATATACATATATATGTATGTATATATATATATATATACATATATACATATATATGTGTATGCCTGTGCTTGTGTGTGTGTGTGTGTGTATGTGTGTGTGTGTGTGTGTGTGTGTGTGTACATAACCTTCTGACTCTGTTTTGTTGTTGTTTGACTATTTGAGTTTCTTCATTTGAGGGTCAACACATACTTCATCCCTGAGAAAGGATAATTCTCCTTTTCCCAGAAGTCATTACTGGCCTATAATTCTTTGTTCAGGATTGAGATCCTATGAAATTTTCCTGCTTTCATTCCAGTGTGTTCATTTATATTGCCATTGTTCTGGTCATGTTTTTATAACCAGTTTTAGGAAAGCTGGCATCAGAGGAGATATCCTGGATTTTTGACTCTAGTAATCCTTCCATTCCTTCTGCTGTGTTTGCTAAACCAAAATACAAGGTCTGTAATGTGGACGTATCCATTGGGCTGGACTTCCCATAACCTGTTGGTTTCTACATTGTGTCCAGTTGTGGTTCTCTTTGATGAGCTCTTAGCACTGTTTCTTTGGTGAATCATAGTAGCCTCTCTGCAGATATAAGGATAAGCCCAGCCAGCTTCCCTGGGCTAGTGAGGTCACAGATATGAAGACATACTCTGCTATTGTTCTTTTGCTAGACAAATGTGATTCCTCAATAGACTCTCATCTTCACATTCTTAAGTGAATCTGTGCTCACAAAATCCATCTGTCCCTGTTTCTCTTTGACTTTTGTCCTTCGTTATCATAAACAAATACCTTACCTCCTCTTTCACCTGAGGCTATACTCCTTACAGAGTTATAACTTTTACTGGAATCCTAACAGTGGCAGTCGAAACACAATTGTACCTGTATTGAGGGTTAGTCACATGGGCTTTTCTGCTTATGTTACTGTTGTTATTTCAAAGATTGATGGAAAATAGAGATACCATTCATGCACAAACTATTGAGCACTGCATAAAATTGCTAGAATGACCATTTTAAGAATAATTTCAATGCACATGGTGTCATTACTTAACCTACCATAAAACTGCATCATAATAGCCCATGAAAGGGGGCTCAAGTGTTCAAAGAACAAGATCAGAGTGGAACCTGAATATTCTATAAGGATTTGAACTTGTTTGCAGGGAAGTCACTTAATGCTTATCCATTCAGATCTATTTAAAAGGAATTGCCTCTCTCTAAGGCCTCTCTATTATAACTCTACAGATGCTAGATTGCCAAATTCATCCACCAAAGAGCAGAGTACTTAGAAAAAGCTGCCAGATAAACAAGTTCTCACAGGCCTAGGGAGAGATTAAAGAGTGCTACGTGTAGTTACTTCCAAAGATGCCTTTGCTTCTCCTGCTGAACTGCTGCTGTGACAGTCTTGGAGAAGTACTGAGTTTGGAAGCAGGGAGTTTTCAAAGTGACAGGCTTAAAAAATACAATTCACCTTTTGCCCTTCTACTCCCAGCTGCAGAATACTGGTCCTCCTTAGAAATCTGTTGTGTATTTCTGAATACGCACTGATATTTTTAACAAATAGCCTAAGCTGTACTGGGCCACAGGGTTCCTATTTCCTTTCCTAGACCAAATTCTTCCCTTAAATGCAGATAATTAAAGGAGCATATTTATGGTTTAGAAAACAATAAAAAAAATCTCATATATCTCTTAACTCTGTATTTTAACCTCCATGTACTTATAAATTCAGAGAAATAATAGCAAACTCAAACTGGTTCCAAAATTTCTTATCTATGCTATTGCTAAGAAAGACAGGAAATCAAGTGCACAGAATATATGGGCAGAGAAGGCTGTCTCGAATGTTTATCAGTGTCTTGGGTTAAAAGATCTGGGAAGCTCGATGTAACAGGAAGGGTGGGAAATACAAGAGTTTATCTTACCTCTGACTACATACTATTTTATGGCTTTGGTCACTTAACTCTTGGTGTCCTAGTGTGGGAAAATTTTCCCTCACACATTGTATATGTCCCTTAAGTTCGTACCTGTCTTTTTTTTAGAAACATCATGGATCAAAAGAAGTTCTGAGATCAATTTGAGTGTACTATGAACTATTTTCCTGAGTTTTGAAAGGACCCAGTTTAGAGTTTATACCCAGGAGATAAGAAATGTAAAATTAGTAAGAACTCTTGAATTCCGTCATTTTACTTAACAACCTTCAAACAGTTTAAAGGGCAAAATTTGGACCCGAAATATGTTATTCTGAAATGTAGCTTTAAAGATCTCATGTATGGTCTTACTGAAATAATAATTATCCACGCAGAGTCTCAATTTTCCCAGTTGCAAAACAGAAATAATATGAATATCAAAACTATCATCATATTTCAGAATATTTCTTATATTATAAAATTATAAGAATTTTATCACAAACCCAGGTGGAAGTGTCAGGCTTTAAAGAATAGCATGAATAAGTCAGGTTTTATTGAAGAAAACAATAGATAATAATTTTGACTGGAAGCAAATTAGCCCCTCAGAAGCTGTACACTCAGCTTCCCTCCTAACGAGCTGCCAAAGTTAAATATCTATTACATCACTTGTAGAGCCCTTCAGATCCCCCCATTTTGAGTCCATCACCATTCCTAGGATTCAGCTCCCAAAGAAAGATTGCTAGGAGTTTCATTTTTATTTATTTATTAATTATTTATTTATTCATTTATTTTTGCACTACAGATTTTATTCCCCCCACCCTGGTCCACCCTCTGACTGTTCCACACCGTATACCTCCTTTCCACTCCCCAGTCTCCATGAGGATGTCCCCACCCTCCCACCCCCAAACCCATCTGACCTCTAAACTCCCTGGGGCCTCCAGTCTCTTGAGGGTTAGGTGCATCATCTCTGATTGAACCCAGACCTGGCAGTTCTCTGCTGTATATGTGTTGGGGGCTTCATATCAGAGGGTATATGCTGCCTGGTTGGTGGTCCAGTGTTTGAGAGATCTCGGGAGCCAGGTTAATTGAGACTGTTGGTCCTCCTATAGGTTTGCCCTCCTCCTCAGCTTCTTTCAGCCTTTCTATAATTCAACCACAGGGGTCAGCAGCTTCTATCCACTGGTTGGGTGCAAATATCTACACCTGACTTTCAGCTGCTTGTTGGGTCTTGTGGAGTGCGGTCGTGCTAGGTCCCTTTTTTGTGAGCTCTCCATAACCTCAGTAATAGTGTCAGGCCTTGGGACCTCCCCTTGATCTGGATCCCCCTTCTAGAGTGTCGCTGGACCTTCATTTCCTCAGGTTCCTCTCCATTTCCTATTCCTGTAGTTCTTTCAGACGGGAACAATTGTAGGTTAGAGTTTTGACTGTGGGATGGCAACCCCTTCCCTCATTTGATGCCCTGTCTTCCTGCTGGAGGTGGGCTCTATAAGTTCTCTCTCCCTCCTGTCAGGCATTTCATCTAATCACCCCTTGTGATAGGATTTCCAAAGCATTGGTGAACACAACACAAAGCTTTAAAACAAACCTCAACTCACTCTTTCCAATTGCTGCATTTCATCACTCTCACCGTTTAGAAGGTCACTATAGAAAATTTGGATTCATTCATTAAACTGGTTGGTATATGCTTTTAATGCATACGATCTTGATCCTGAAAGCATGCAAAGTATATCTAACCATGTTCAGAAGTTGACAGGTAAGTAACCGGCTGGCTGCTTGAGTAGTTTGACTATCTGTTCCTTAGAACACAAAAATCCACTGCTCCTACACAATCCTCTTTCAATGGCAGGGTAAAGAGACATTGTCTCCCTGTGCCCTTGGATTTTTAGGCAGAAATCTTTGTAGCAGTAATCACAGTGCTGACATTTATTTATAGATATGTGGTTTCCCACTATACTTCAGAAACCATGCCTGAATTTCCTCTGTTTTAGAGATAACTTGGCAAGATGTGTGTGAATGGTAGATGTTTCAAAAGCTTTGATGAGTAAGTAAGAGGAATTCCAAGTAGACATTGGTTTTGTTTTGTATTCTGATATTTTAAACAAGGCCACCAGAACTGAATGAGTTTTCAGTAAGCTTTTTGATTGTTATTACAAATAAATTTTAGATAACTTCTTGGGAGTGGCTACAACAACAGATAACTGAGAACAAAACCATACACTGGGGAATGAAATCAATACAAAAGGAGAGAAGGCTTCACAGAGAGGGAGAGTGTTTCACAGAGAGGGGGAAGGCCTCATAGAAGAGAAGGCCTCACAGAGGGGAAAAAGATCTAACAAGGAAGAGGGCCTCATAGAGGAAGAAAGTGTCACAAGAGGAAGAAAGATTCCCATAGAGGAGGGAGGCCTCACAGAGAGGAAGAAGACGTCACAAAAAGGAAGACTTCTCAGAAAATGAAAAAGGCCTCACAGAGTGGGAGCACTCAGAGTGAGGGGTGAAGGCCTCACCTAGGGAAAGGGTTTCACAGAAAGAAAAGGTCTCACAGTACGGGAGAAGGACTCACAGAGAGAGAGAAAGGCTCTCAGAAGGAGAAGGCCTCAAAGAAGATGTCCGGTATTTCCTCCTACCAGTTTTGTGCAAATAGGAGATCAAGCATGTTCTGTTTTACTAAGTTGAAGAGAGTGATATCTGAGACATTACCAAAGATGTTACATGTTTTTCCTAACCTATTCTTCACCGAGGCCCTAAAAACTAGAAAGCTTAAAAAGTCTGTTTATGAACAGGCACTAGGGCCTGCAAAAATTTCTCAGAGGTACTTGCTCTTCTTAGTGGCAGGATCAGGATTAGAGGAGACAGTCTCCCCTAACCTAAGTACCCTTTGGAATCCAGAGAAAGCATCTGAACTGTGTACCCTACAGCTCTGTCCTGGGTGCCTGGATTGACCACGCAATGCAAAGTGTAACTGGAGCTGGTTCAGAAACACTCCTGCCAAAACTGATATAAAGTTCATGCAGAGGGCAAATGGCAGCAGGTAGGAGAGGGGATGGGGAGGATGTTTACATGCCCCGCATGTTTGGCATAGTAGACACCCTCTGGTCTCTTAAACTTGGCAGAGAAGAGAGAATGCCTTGGCTAACATAACTCTGAATCTGCACGTATTCATGGTATTGATGTACTTTGGTCTGGGTGGGAATGACAGACATCTTTTGTCCAAGTCTGGCAGGTACACAAGAGAAGACGCTGCCTCAACACAGTGCAACCACTGACAACACAGATACCCATAAGCCCCTAAGTAATACAAATGTCCTTCCTTCCTTTGATCCACAATTATTCATAAAAATATCCAATATGCTGAAATGCTGTGTGATTTATGAAGCAGCTGCACTCCAAATACTCTTAAATCCACCCATCTCTTGTGGAAAAGGAAAAGGGATATAAACCAGCTTGTATAATAAGCAAGTAAGGATGCCAAAGTCGGAGCAATAAGCATCAAGATAATTCAGAGCTGCAAAAGGCAGGACGGAGTCCAAGACAAAGCTGACCAAGGGGAGTTGAGAGTAAAACGCCAGAGATAACAAGTTTGTGCCCTGTGTTCAAAGAGACAGAAGAAGAAAAGAATATTTAATATATCTAACACATGTCACTTGCTTATTGGGGAAAATGTCAGTCTCTGGGATTTTCTTAAGGAATTGCTTCATTTATTGTGAACCAGGCATTGTCCAATTCTGTCAAAAAACAGCTAGCAGACAATCTGAGAATTGAGGATCTCCAGTGAGGAGGTAAAGCAGAGAGGTTTTTCTATCTACATAGACACATTGAAAACATGCCACAGGATTCTGCTACGCATTAAACAAGGTGCAGTCCCAGGATTAAATGGACAGATGAGTCCATACATTAAGACATGGGCTTCATCTGTAGAAAAAGAAAAGGGACGTGGAAAGAATGCCTGTCTTGGGAATCAAACCAACCAGGTATTGATGTAGTATTAAAAAGCATCTGATGTTATAGTCAAACACCGTGGACAAGACAATGTTTAAAATAAACAAGTTATTTGGGCTCAAAGTTCAAGAGCAGAGATCCATAGTGGTGAGGAAAAATGGCATAAGCAGTCAGGAAGAAGAAATGACTGACCACGTGTTTTCACAAAGGAGGCTGAAGGAGTAAACTGGATATGAGATGAAGCTGTAAACTCTGAAACTGCTTTCAGTGGCTTACTTCCTCCAGCAAGGCACTACCTCCTAAAGATGACATAACCTCATCAAACAGTGCCACCAAATGTGGAACAACCAGACTATTACTTAAGCCTCCAGGTTATGTTTTTCATTTATACCACCATATGAGTTAATTGCTATAATCAAAATCTTTCAATCAAGTGATAGAAATAGCAACACACAAATTCTTGGCAATCATAAACATGTTAAAGTTTTATATAATTTTGACCTTCAATATGATATTCATGCTTCTATGAGATTATTTTTATACTATGTATATAAGGGAATACAATAAATCAAATTTTTAGTTTCCTATGAAAGAATATGTAAATCTCATTCTTCAGTTCAATTAAAATGATTTCAAAAATTATATAGTGTACATTTCATATGTTTTGTACTTAGTCTATGCATAATTTTTAAGCAATAGACAGATTAAGAGTTTCTTTAAAATACTCAAGTTCAGATTTCTGTACTTCATGAATGTATGGCATTAAATGACAAAAAAAGTTAAAGTTACTTATTATGGGACCTTAAAACAAGGAAATTAGCATCCTCTGCTCAATATAATCTCCAGTTCTTTAAAAATAGAAGTGGGTGCAGGGGAGAAGAGCAGGATCAGGGGAGGAGGTGTGATGGCATAGAGAGAGGGTCAAAGTAATGGATGTCATCTGTAGCCAGTTCTGCTGCTGGGTGGAGGAGCCATGAAGAAAAGCTGCCCCCAAAAGTCAGAAAATATAAGGAATGGAATTCTTCTCCAAAGTATACAAAAACTACCAGTGTAATTCTGCATTTTCTGTATGCTCACAATTTATCTCCAAGACCCAGGCTCCCTGAATAAAGACGTTGAGATGCAAATATTTTTAAAAATACCTCAGCCATAAGCTTTGGTTGTTCCCTGATTCAATCATAACTTAATAGCTCGTTTATTCTAATCTAAGTTCTGCCGTGTGCCTGGTTACCTCTGGTTTACCATGCTTCTGACCTGCTTCATGTTCCCAGGCCAATCTCTTACCTAGCTCTATCCCAGAATCCTTTCTGACTATCAGATATTCAGTTGTTTGTTTGTTTGTTTGTTTGTTTGTTTGTTTGTTATTTCTTGCCACAGCTACTGGCCAATCCGTTTTAATTGACAGGTGCTGTTTCCATATAGTACATAAGAAGATTTTTCTCTACATACTGTTGCCTGATGATACCTTGATTTTATTCTACTGAAACCTGAGTCAGATTTCTAACCTACAAAACTTCAAGCAAACAGTAGTTTTGTTAAATTTAAGGTAATCTGTTGCAGCAGAAATGGAAAGCAGCTACATTTTCTAAAGATATTTCTGTTTTTTTTTTCTTTAAAAATAGTCTTAATCTTAAATGTACAATTCAAAAGTACATTTCTCACCCATTCCTTTCTCTAGAGGTATGAACAATCTTAAGAAATCTCAGAATGGTCTTGCCTTCTTCTTGTTAGGTTTGGAAGAAGGAGAAGAAGGAGGAGGAAGAGGAGGAAGAAGAGGAGGGGGAGGAGAGGGAGGAGGAGGACGAAGAGAAGCAAGATGAGGAGGAGGAGGAAAAGGAAGAGGAGGAGGAGGAGGGGGGAGGAGGAGGAGGAGGAGGAGGAGGAGGAGGAGGAGGAGGAGGAGGAGGAGGAGGAGGAGGAGAACAACAACATTGGCATTATGCTGCTCTTAAATTGATAAACCTATTTTCAGACCTCCTATGAGTTATCTTATAGATTAGGCCATATCCTTGGTCCTATGGCTAGCCTTCTAGTTCAGTTATGATCATAATTATGGAATTTTACTCTTCTGAAAATTGTCCAGTCCTCCTATAAAATTAGTCATCACTCTGGCTTGTGTTTGGTAAGAACACTACTGAGACTATATAGCCAGAATCTTGCTCTGCTATTGCTACCTGAGGATAATTTTTTATGTACTGCCACCTGGTCCTTGATTCTCTGTTCTAGCCTGTTCTTGTACATGGAATTGAAGGTCATTATATACTGATTTCCAGCTTCCAAATTTGTTTTTCTTTAGAGAGCTTCTGAAATCTTTTCTTTCTTCTTTATGTATCCAGTTATTGTTATTTTATATTTTATTGAAATATAATTGTATATTATAGTTACCAGTATAGTGTTCTGATTTTGGTATACATTGTCAAATAGTTGTCAATTCAGAACAAGTGAGTTGGAGAGAATCTAGGAGAAATATGGGGTGGGGAGAGTAAACAGAATATATTGTATGAAAAAAATCTATTTTGAATGAAAATAAATCAAGATTCAGCTTCATGAAGTCCATAAAAGACTTCATGATTCATGATGATTCATGATCAAAAATAAATCAAGATCCAGCTTCATGAAGCTAATAAAAGAATATATATACATTCATGCAGAAGGATGAAATTGAAAACAAAACAAATTGTATCAGAAATTGTTTTTAGGTCAACAATTTCAACAAGTGACAAGTAAAAACAATATATAATGATAAAGAGGCCAATTAAAAGATTAAGGTTCATATCAACTCAAAATTTTAATATCTATTTATTAAAAGCCAATTTCAAACAATAATAAGAAAGAAATTATAATACATTAAAATTATACTACATTGATATTATACTTTCAGAGATGGTTAGATGATTTAGACAGAGACTTTATAAGGAAACACTTGAACACTCATTTTAGACCAATCAGCCTTAACAGAAATGTACAGAGCACTCCATTAAAAACCAGAATCCATATTCATGTCTTTATTGTTCTAAATAGTGTCTACTTCTGGTTAAGTGAAATAAACCCAGCAGCAAGTCGACATATATGTAACAAAAATTAAGTCACACACCTCAGATTTTGTCTATCAGATATATCAAAACCCAAAAAATAAAATAATAGAGAAATCACCAATGTAAGAATATTTAACATGCAATGTGATACTTTAATGTATATATATGATATATAATGAAAAAGCAAGTTCATTAACCAATTTATCAATTTTTGCACACATCATTCTGTAGAAAAAATGATGCCATAATTTTGGTATCAGATAGGTTGCACGTTTACTCTAAAGCCATTTTTAGTTATTAATTTATGTATTAGATAATTAAAATACCCATTATAAAGCAATTTAAATTCATACTGTAAGCAATCTCTGTGATTTAAAGTAAAGATAATAAAATTTCACCAACTTTACTGAAGACATCTAAAACTTCATTTAATCAAATACACTATTTGTTTTCACTCTAGGCAATAGCCAATACATGATATCTGGGGCCAAAAGAATTTGTTAAATCATGTTTACGAGACTTGAGGTCACTATTGTCTACTATTATCCTAGCTACTAATTAGGCCTGTGTCTCCATGTGTATTCTGTATGAAAAGTTGATAATCTGCATTTATTTAGCCAAGAAACATAAAATAATGAAATGGCTAAGTCAAATTACTTGAACCTAAAAGCAGCTGTTTAATGTCACATGAAACTGGTGCATTTTTCAAAATTCAAAATGCACTCAATGTTTCTTGAAATACTAAAATTAGGCTGTGGTTATAGTTTAGTGTTAGCCTGCTTAGCATGTAGAAGACCCTTGTTGAGAATACCAGGCAGTGACACAAATAATTAGGCAAATAAAATTGCTTTTATTACTTAATATATATTTAAACTTACAAACTGAAAATAATATAAAAATATAATCATTAATTCATTTCTGTCAGGTCCTTTTCTCCTTCTCATTAAAGAATGACTCAGCAAAGAGGAATGGTGGCATGTTGTTAATGACGCAGGCGGGAACATTTTGAGTTTCTAAACTTGATGTGCACAATTTCAGTTAGGTATACAGGAGAATCATATAATTAACTGAAATAATGTGATACTCTTATGTTATAGGGACCTGAATCTCATATCATTTTAAGAAAAGGCTGACTATTGCTATTAGTCTGAGGACATCCAAAAGTTCTATAAAAAAGTCAGTACACAGGAAGGTCCTATACATAATGGGTGGTGTGTGACCGCCAGTACAGGAGGAGAACTAAGTGGGGCTCATTGCCTTGCTCAGGTGAGCACAAGTCAAGGGTGGTTTTATGGTTCAGTGAAGAATCCACTTTAGCAAAACTGTACAATATGACACCCGTGTGAGTAGCTCTGCAGTAATGATCACATAAACGTATTGCTTGCATTATTTTTTTGATACTTTATTTACATTTCCAATGTTTCCCCCTTCCCAGGTCTCACCAAACATTATCTAGAAAGTCAACATTTTAATGTGAAATTCAACAACCAACAATTTTGTCATGAATTAGTGACAGTGCCTATGCGTTAAAATAAATTTTGGAAGATCTGTTAAAAAAAAAAAAAAAGTATTGCTTGACCTTAGGTGATATTTTTGAAAGAAATATAATTTATTCTAATTATTCAAGCATCTCCATAGTAAGTAAAATAGTTTTCACTCACCAGAATAGCAGAAAGAAAGAAATAGGAAAAGATGTTGATAATTATCTAGATTCAACCTGTAGGAAAGAAAGGTTAGTGGCATACACAGAGATGAAACTTGAGTAATGAAGTATGTCATTGTGTTAGGTGGATGGGATTAGACTGGATATGCTGAGTTAGGAATATACAATCATCAGAGACGTAGAAGTGGATTATGTTGTCTGGGATACAAGCTAATGTGGAACAGGCCCTGGGGAAGATGCCAAAGGAGATCTTAAAGAAAGACTTTAGAATAAGGGGAGGGATGAGCGCTAGAACTTAGTGAAGGGCATATGGTAGAGAGTCTACCAATGAGATGATCCAATGAAATGGATAGTAACAAAAGAGAGGGCGAGAGCAAGAGAACGAGGGAAGGAGGGATGGAGAGAGAGAGAGAGAGAGAGAGAGAGAGAGAGAGAGAGAGAGAGAGAGAGAGAGAATTTGTACTATAAAAGCTTCCATTTGGAGTAGAAAATGCAGTTAAATTATCCATAATTCCTCATGACAACTCCAACAATACAGATAATTCTTGGCATTATAACCATACTTGTCTTAGAAGAGAGTAACGATTCTCAAAGTTATTATCGCTGCATGTTCATGCATAGTTTGTTCTATGCAAAGAAAAGAATAGCAACAAAATCCTGGACTTTTGGCTGCAAAGCAGAAAAGTCAGTTTTACTAAAGTTGTCTAGTCTGACAACTATTCCTTTCAATTTTTTTTTTTTGTGGGCTTTTCTCTTGTCTGTCTGTCTGTCTGTGTTTCTATCTGTATGCTGTTTTTTCTCACAGAAACAATGATGATCTTCTATCTCAGAAGAGTCTGTAGAGTGTGCTATAGGAATTCAATTCTTTATTTTAACTATTTCTATCCTTTTGAAAAAATAGCACACTTCAATCTAAAGAATGGGTCAAGCAGCTAATTTGCAGAAACAGCCCACATTCCCAGAAGTAAACTAAATATGCACCACGAACTACTTCACAAAGCAATTTCTATACACAGAAATCCTGTGGTTCTGCCTCCTCCATTGACTTTCATAAAAATAAAGGACTAATATCACCAGCGGACAAATTTTGTAAAATTACTCTCCAAGTGTTTCAACAAAACCTGCCAACACAACTCAATCCCAGACTTCTACACACTTTGCTTTGTGGCAAAGGGCCTCAATGGGACAGGCTGCCAGTCACACAGACGAAAGCCAAATTGTTCAGATTTGAGAAGTGGACAGATGTTCTCCTGGGACTATTGGAGACAGGCACTGCCACATACATTTTCACTTGACGTGTTAACCAATATTCCCTGCCAATTATTCTGAGGCGACCAGCAGTTAATGAATGCAAAGGCAGGAGCTGGACTCATCACTCATAGCTCCCACACAGCCCCAAACTCCTGCCAGAGTGCTAAATTCCTCTTGGGCTCAGAAAGATGCAGAGTTCATTTGGGGGGCCTTTGAATGTCTTCCCTGAGGCTTATATGGGAAAACCTAAAACTGATTATGGTATGGTCACTGAGGACAAATAAATATGAGAAAATAATGCAAACTCTGAGGATATATACTTCAAAACATGGAACATTAAAGAAAGGGTTTTTACATAGTAGAATGCATTTGAGGTCTCAAAGGCAATTACGCAGGGCAGTAGAATAGGGCAATAAAAACCGAAGCAGCTGGGCCACACTAGTGATACAGTGTGATAACGGCTATTTAGCTAATTTGCAGTAGAAATATGATGTAATAAGATCTATCATTTTAATGGAAAATAAAAAAAACATAAAACATAAAATGTTATGTTGTCTACTTTATATGGAGAGATGAAAGCAAAGAAGGCCAGACAGCAATTATAATACCTTCTTCTTACAAGCATTCATCTGCATAAAGCCATTGTACCGCCACACATGTTTTTCTTAAGTAATGTAAACCTGAAGCTGTTACCAGGGAAATACGAAGATAAAGGGATATAAATTTGTTTTCAAGGAATTTGTAATGCTGAACATCACTCTTGAGGTAGCATTTTCTTCCTGGGGAAAATGTTTGCAAGATCAAACATTGATACATATTTTAATGCATATTTTATAGGCCTCCCATTAACAAAGTTTATTTAACAAAAATATCACGAGGGTAGAAAATACAGAAGTATATCTGTCAGTGATCAACCTGTGAAATCGCTAAGATTTTAAAATATGTTTTATAATAGAGATTGTTGCTTCCTCAGATAGTAGAAAGCTAACAGTCAAACAGGGGCTCAAGAGCCCAGGCAGACAGTACAAAATCTGGAATGCGGCTTCTTTAAGTAAGGGATCCTGTTCTAAGTAACCTCCATAAACACTGCCAACAACTGGAGACCAACTATTCAAATGCATGACCCCATGGGGAGACACTTTTCATTCGAATCATAGAAAATTGTAAGTGTGAGAGAGATAGGACAGAACCACATGGCAATCGTGGAGACCGGGAAAGAGAAGATAACCTCTCACCCTAGAGTCTAACTGAAGTACCTTATCACATGAGAAGCAATACTCCCAGAAAAATGAACAACTTTTGCTGTAAAGACCACCAACATAGAATTAATATTCTTTTTTCACGCAGGTATTTTATGATAAAGTATTAATGACTCCACCTTACAGTCCTTGTTCCTTTCTCCAGACATTTACTGGGGCCTAAAACAATACCGTTAACTTTGTTTACTATGAAGATATTCTTCCTCTTTGTATACTTGTGAATAAGAATTTCATCTTACCAATTATTATCCTGTCAGTTACTCCTCTGGAAATATTTTTTGATTTCATTCAGGTTTCTTAGCAACTGTTTAAAAAGAGTAACTTCAGCATCATACATTTGCCAATCATAAAGACAAGGATGAGTTACTGCTCTAACTGAAGCTCACATCTATGCTCTTGGCTGTGCCTTTTGTCTTTCCTTCCCAGTGTTTTTTTCTGATAACCTTTGTTCTTAGTATCCATATTAAAATATTATAAGTTACACTCTACTTTGTGCTGCCTAATTCCGAAATTATTTGTGCATCAAAGCCACAAATCCCAGTTTTCCCTGAGACCAAGTGCCAAATGGCTAGAAGAACTCCTGTGGGTAATAGAGGAGAGATGTATCCCCCCAAAACTTCTCACATGAAGGCACATCTAAGACTTCTTCTATCCCCACATCTGTGAGAAATGAAATTCTGCTATTTACAGCCTGCACTATAATAATATATCATGACAGTCTGAACAGACAGAGGCAGTAGGAGTGGGGACTAGATATCAAGTCTATTCTATCACTGAGTAGAACAGAGGAAATAAACACAGCCTAAGAATGAGTCAATGCTATTCCTGAAGTGTATGCCCAAGATATCCTACTTAAAGAAATGTAGTCATGCACTACATGCTCACCTGACTAAACACTAGTCTCTCTCAATCTGTTTCCTTATTGTATCTGATCCTTAAGGCACTTTGGTCGCTCTAAATTCCTTTAAACACAAACCTCTTCATGGAGTCACAAGCCCTCCATAAACTTGCAGGGTTTATCTCTTTATCTACTGAGGCGTCATCTCTTGGCACTGTAACACCTACAGTACAGTGAGTCATATCCCCTCTACTTGGATTCATTGGCTTTTCAGTGATCCAGCAATACTTATCAAAGGATCGATTCTCTCTAGACATTTGTTTTTCATTCCAAAGAAAAGGATTATGTATTTTGTTGGTGATTAGTGTGTAAGAGGGGAAGATTTAAATGATTAGGAACATAGTGAAGAGCTTTGTAATATAAATTTTAATATAAATATATGCAGTAAATTAATAGAGTGGCATTTTTTCTTTATTCTAGCTAGTTCCCCAATAACTACAAGACCAAGATTTATTTTCAAATTAGAGTACAACTAGGCGTTATTATTCTAGTTTAATCCTCTAGGCTAATCTGGCTATCTGCCAGTCAAAATCATGAATACGCTTTTATTTTTCCATTGGTCTGTCTCTCTGGGCTTCAGGTGTGTTCTGCCTTGATGTTTCTCCAGACCCCTCCTTCCTGGTGATACCTCACTTCTCTTTTTCTCCTGCCTCCCCCGGCTGGTAAAAATCCCACTCTATTCTATCTATTGCCTAGTCATTGACTTTTCCAGCTTTTATTGACAAGGCAGAGAATAAATGATGAACATTGCTGACACAAACTTGAGACCAGAGATTCTTTGTTTGTTTGTTTGTTTTTGAGACAGGGTTTCTTTGTATAGTCCTGACTGTCCTGGAACTCACTCTGTAGACCAGGCTGGCTTCAAACTCAGAAATCCACCTGCCTCTGCCTCCCAAGTGCTGGGATTAAAGGTGTGTGTCCCCACTGCCCGGCCGAGACCAGAGATTCTTGACATAAGCATTACATTGCCATGTCCAGATTGTAGCAAGACATCAGGGCAGAGAAATTGGAATTTGAATAAAGGAACGATAAAGTCTACACAGGGCACAATCACATTATGCCTACAGAGATTTATACAATGGCAGGTCTTCTTCTGTCATTATGTGATGTTTGTACTTAGAACTAAAAGAAATAGAGAGAATCCTGAGATAAAACTGAATGAGCAAAATAGAGGGAAAACTGTTTATCAGGTATCAATATACAAAGATCAAACTCCCTGAGGAATATGTCCGAAATTCTACAACTTTCTCTAATGTTACTGTTTCAGAATGGAATCTCTTCTGTTCTTAGAATTTATTGAACTTACTATTTTCCAAAACTACATGCCTTTATAAGGCAAAAATCCAAGCATACAGTAAAATTTAAGTTATATTTTCATTGCTATAGTGATTTGGCAAACAGTTTTCTCAGCTACTTGACTGTCCACTGTCTGAGCATTGGAACTGGCTTTCTATTAGGAAATAGGTATTTATACTGAATAAAGAGACTCAAAATAAAGGGCTTCAAGAAGACAGATGCATTCTTCTCTTATATATAGCCATTATACACTGTTGAGTATCTAGAAACCATTTTATTCCAAATGTCCCTAGAGTATATTTCATCATCATTGCATTTGCTATTCTAACAACAGACTAGAAAAAAATGATCTGACCATCAAGCTCCCACATAGCTAGAACTTAGAAGCTGAGTATATCAATTCCCTTGATGATCCATTAAGCAGATCCATTAATCTAGTCATATGGTTATACAGATCTAAAAGGACATTGAAGAGATATGTGCTGTGGTTAGATTGCTATTTCTATGAAAATTAGGAAAGGCAGATATTGAGAAATACCCACAGATTATTTCCTATACCAAGAGGAAAAAGGGAGAATAGAACTACACATCCATCTATGAGCCATGATGATTGTAGAAAATGGTAATGAATGTTCTAAATAGAAAAGATATTCCATTCAAGCTATAAATATACATGGTTGCAGATGAATATAAAGGAAGACCTTTAACAACACTAATGATTTCTGGAAAACAACGTCAAAAGAGAAAGATGGAGATATTTGATGAAGGTCCATTGTACACAATAAAATCATAAGCTACCATTTGAAGGTATGGACAAACATCACATATCAGTGTCTGAACTTCAAATCACTGGTCTATTGAGAATAATATTGCATTTCCTGAGGCAAAAAGGAAACAGTGCAAAGCAGCAGATGAGAGTCAGCACTTGAACACTTCATAAATTATTGACTTTTCTTGTTGCTGGGACCAAATAACTAATAAGCAACTTAACTGAGGAAGGGCATATAGTCCACAATGGCAAGACATTAATGTGAGCAGGCCATGGCGGGTAAAGATGAGCACTTAAAATACCTTATCTTTTCACATCTTGCTGGGACAGGAAACAGAGACCCATCAGGAAGCCAGAGAACAGAAAGGAAATGGGACCAGGTATTAAGCCACCCACTCCATCCCTAGTGAACTGCTTCCTCTTAAAGCTTCTATAACCATTGGAAGCAACATTACCCATCTAGGTATGAGGTAATTACCCATGAAGATATAGAGATATTTTGTTGGGTTATCAGTGGTGTGAGGGTCCTGTGTCTGCCCCAGGGCTCGGGCCTCTGGGAGAGGCGAGACGTGGGAAGTTTGACCGTGCACCCCATAGCATTGCCGGGTGGATGTTGAGCTGTGAGAAACTGTGGGACACCGCCTGAGGGTGGGGAAGCATGGCCTAGGGTTCCAAGGACTATACAGAGCTAGCTCCATCTAGTTCCCAGGCTGTTGGGCATCCCAGGCTCTTGGGCATCCCAGGCACTGCTGGATGTTGCAGGAAGAGCTGAGAATGAAGTGAGGGCCCTGCAGGCTGGATCTAGCCCAGGGCTGAGGGGGAAAGGCTGGGAGGAGCCCTGCTGGGTGTTGCCAGGGAACAAGTTTTTGGCTTGTGGGAGGCTAGCTCATTTGGTTTAGTAGAGGCCGTGGCTGGGAGCGCTTAGAGGCCTGCTGGAAACTAGATGCGGCTTTTTAGATGAAGACCTATTCCATCGTTCTCCAAGGCAGATCCTGATGAAGAGAGACAGTCTATGGTTTTAGGGTATTTATTGTCATGGCGGAGAGTGGCAAAGGGAAGGCCTGAGGTTAAAATATCTTTTGCAGTGAGGAGTGGCTGGGAAGGGGAGTTTATTGGCTAAGTCTCTAGGTGCCTCATTAAAATGGGAAAGTCTTGAGGCTATGTGACCACACCTCTACCTGTTGAGGGGCTTGTGTGTTGTCCTTACGTGACTGATGGTCACAGACCTATGGAGAGCTGTAGCCTCATATCAGGAGCCTGGGGCCCAAGAGCAATGCAAAACACCTACAGTCCTTTGTATGGTTATTCTCTGCTGCGGACCCCCTACTGGATCTCCAGGGTTTTAAACCTTAGCTCGACCAGAAACCAGGCTGTCTTTCATGGTCCCACACATTTTATATTCAAATCACAACAGTAAAATTTCTTTCCTATGTATATAGGTTGTTGTTTTCTTAGGTATCTATACCTTGAGCCTATGGTCAGGTTTTAGGAAAAATCATTACTTTACTTTTATGTATGGTAATATGCTTTTGAATCTTGTATGAAACTGAAACCATTTGATAACACTACAAAGCTAGACAATTATTAAGCTCATGTTGGACTGTATACTTATGGATTGGAGTCTGCAAACTTTCTGTAAAGTGCTATTCATCAAGTATTTTCATTTCTGAAATTATAATGTCTTTGATGACATGACTTCATTCTTCTGTTATACTACTATGGCAACCACAGATAAAAGGAGACTTTTTAGCCATGGCTACTTTCTTTATAATATTTGAATGAGCAAAGCAAATTCTTGCTGGATTTGGCCAAAAGTCCCTATTTGATCTTAAAGTTGAACAGTGAATTGGATCTTTTTTCTACTGGGGTAAGGAGAATATTTCTTTTTTCACTTACCACAGATGAATAAGCACTGATGTTGACCTATCTTTAGTAGTAATGTATTGCTCTTGAGTAATTATGTAACACACACTTACACACACAAACTCACACACAAACACACACTGCAACAGTGGGGCAGGAGAGGAAGGAACAGTGATATAAAAGATGAGCCTTCATTGAAGAGGCAGACTGCTATATAGAAAACATGAAAATTACATACTAATTGATCTTTTTTTTACAATATCCCATCCTCCAACATTTCAGTATAATTTGCTGTCTACTGGAATGATAGGACAATTTCTAGAGTGCTCAGAAACTATAATAGAAAAAAAACCTAATATTTTATCTCATATGCTTTTCTCTTCCATTATACTGTTGACCTTCTTAACTTGAGTTGCTGAGAAGACCATGTGCCATTAGAAGGATTGCCCACTTCTGATATTAACCCTCGAAACTAACTTTTCTATTAAGCATGCAAGTCATTTTCAGGGATGTTCTATAATAATATATTTAACATGGAAATATATATTTCACGTTGGAATAGCATCATATCATAAGGATGCTACTTAGTCCTACAAAAGACTACTATCACAATATTTGATGGCTGTAAGAATTCTACCAGTTCAGAACTATAGCTTTCTTCCATGTTTCATGGCTTTCAGGGGTTGTAGGTCCATCAGTTCAAATACCTCCCAGCAGGCAGAAAGAAATGAGCAGTTTTTCTCCATATTACCCTCCTCTCTCTGAACAGCAGTGGTGGCTCACCAAACATTAAGGATCAAATACTTTATGGCTGTACCCACCACATAAAAGACTGGTCTAAAAAGCAGACTTTAATTAGAGTTTGGAAAGAGCATTTCTGTTTAAATAAAATAAAAACACAGGTGGTTCAGTGAGTCCACTGAATCTAAACCTCAAAATGCTGTTTAAAGTGCAAAGTCGTTAAAGGATTTTCTTTTTCTGGTCAGCTCTACCCTAGGTAGAAACAAGGACCATATGATTCCCAATGGCATACTTGTTCACATGTGTTTGGCTCTGGGCCAGCTCCCAACATTTTCTAACCAAAAAAGACTTCCATTACAATCATCTCACTAGCAGTTGTTCCTGAGCACAATTTGCTCTTAGGTTCTGTTTGTTTGGTTGGTTTGATTTGGTTTGTCAAAACTTTCTTAGCACATAAAACCATGATATTCCTTTCTTCCTGCCTGTTGAATGTTGTCTTCCAGAACTATGTCTTAGAGTGAGTTCATCACCTCAGTGGCTACAGCCCATGCACCTGGGTCCTAGAACCTTGATGGGAAACAATAGGCACCATGCTTTAAAGCCAGGAGCCACAGGTCATGTACTTGGGGCAATATAACTGAAGTCCAGATACTCAGTACATTTATTTTATACAACCTGAACGAGGAAGTGGATTAGTTATTCTCTGAAGGGGCCTTTCTAGGGGAAAATTCTAGGAGTGGGCCATGATCATATAGTCATTAGTTGGAATCTTCTACACATACAAATTTCAGCTACAGGCCAACTGTTTGTCATCATCCACACTTGGGCCATGGGAGTGCCTTGACCTTCCTCTGATACTGACCTGGCATTACCACTGCCATTCTCATGAGTCTGAGGGATTGACATCTTTGACACGCCAGTGCTCACACCAACAGTACATATTCACTCACGACTTCATCTTCTCTCCACACTTGGTTTTCCAATTCTTTATATTCTCCATTAGTGAGAACTTATCAAAGTACTGACTATCTTTGGAGCATCCCAAATGAACACCAATGAAATGTTTGCTGATGCTAATATATCAGCATCGTGACTATATAAATCATTGGGTCTTGTTTTTTGATGTCTAGGGTTAACTAATGTATAATGAATGTTATATTATAGTCAACATTCTACATATAAATACTTTCGTTATAAGGGGCTATCTGGATAACTGTTCCCAAGAGCACATGGGACTCTGCACCAGGATGCTTAGCTTAACATCCAAATATAGCCACTTGCTAGTTACTACAACTACAAACATCTGCTTCACCTGTCAGTTGTTCCACGTTCTCACTTGATAATGTCATGACTGTGTCAGAAATGTATTTTTAGGATGGAATTAAGTAATTCAGAGAAAAGGCTGGCATGCACTGGTACTGGAGTAGTGTGTGATATTATTTTGATGACATGTGCCAAAGCTTGGAGCTTGCGCTATATTAAATTCTTAACACACATGAACTCATTTAATCTTCTGCCAGCTCTAGAAAGTTCTATATTTGAGAAAACTAGTATTTGACATTTTAAGCTTGGAGTTTTACAGGAGTAGGGTGGAGAAGCCTATCTTATTTCTAAATTCATGAAATGGCATTAAAGTAAAAAGATTAAAGACTGCATTTGTCATTGAATAAACATAAATAAGGAAGGATATAACTTAAAGCACAGAATTCTACGTATAGCATATATATTTTCATACAGAAATTACTCTTAAACCTAAAGACAGTTTACAAAAATATTTATAAATGAATATGTAACCTGCTTTGAAAGTATTAGAGTGCTTTTTGCATTGCTAAAGGTGGTCATGGGTGAGCAGCACATTGAATCTTCAGTCAGCATCTTCTGTGGTCAACAGTCATTATTCTTAAACAGTGGAGTAAATATTTTAGCAAAATTAAAAGTATAATGACTTTAACTATGCTTTTATGTTTCTAAAGAGTGATCTCTAAAATTTTTCATAACACTCACTCTTAAAGGTATGGCTTGTTCTGGAGGTTGGGCATCGCTTGTGCTTGTGACATGTTGATGACTTTTATCTTATTTAACTTCCTATCTGATATTTTATCTTATTTAACTTTCCTTCTGCTTTATTGATTAGTTAGCGCCTTTTACAGGACTATCAGTAGCTTTTACATAGCTCTGTTATTTATGAAGATTTTCAACAATGTAGGGGTAATTTTTAATTTACCAGAGTTTTCAGAAGTTGCCTTACAGATGAACAGCTATGGTTTTCACATAACGCCAACAAGGCTTTGTAGCACTTCTTCTTAACATAGAGGTAGTACTTCTTTCTGATATTAATGTATATTACAATGCTACCTGTACTGGCAAAGTGGAAGTTCTGTGGCTAATGGTTAATTTTGAAGAATTTGAATGAATAACATCATTTTACCTTCTTTGTGCAGAAATTAGCATAGTATGTTTAAGCTATGTGATTAACAACAGTTCTCCTCAAAACACACACACACACACACACACACATAAAAACACACAGACACACACACAAATTCAGATGAGCTGCAAGGTAATTAATATTGTCTCATTTTGCTTGATAATTAGCTATAAAATTATTGCTAAGGGAATCCCAGCGATCACTCTACATATTTTGTTTCCTGATAGCATACTCATACCAAGGGATGCATTCTGTATTCTGGAAAAAAAGTAAGGGTAGAACGTGAGAAGCAGATCAATCAATATGAGTAGGAAGAAAAAGCAAAATCCACAATAACTTACACAAAGCAATCTCTTCAAGTCTGGCTTCAAACTCAATGCATTATATAAATTACTTTGACTTTTATCATCATCATGACTGTGTGTGGTTTAAAAAAACTGTAATCCTTAAGTGCTATTGATCACAGAATAATTGCATAGTTTTTAGTATTATTAGTCACTTCAATTTTTTAATTTTATAAAGATGTAGGGTAGTATTGCTGTTCTAAGATGTGTATATGACATAGGAATTCATAATATAAGTTTGAATTGGTGATGGACCTGGAGCAATATATATTAATAAAACTTATGTGCATTTCTGCAGTGTCTTTAGTTACTTTTGCAAAGAAAATAAGGTATAAACCAAAAGTGGGAAAATCAAGTTGGCATGTTCTTAGAGTTTTACAGAATTACCGGAAACCTTTTGTTTTTTAAAGCAAATCCTATCTGTGCAGATTTGCCAGATACACAAACCTTTCATACAGAGGCAAATGAGAACTAGAGAGATGGCTTCTAGGCTAGGGCATTAGTTGTATTTCTAGAGGACTCAAATCTGGTTTTTAGCATCCATATTTTGTAATTCACAACTGTCAGGATCTCCAGTTTCTTTTGGCTCTTGGAGATACCTGAACACATATGATATACATTCACCCAGACATACACTTATATACATGAATAATAACCATTTCAACCAAAATAACCTTAAATAGGAAAATGGAAACAATGATACTCTAATTGTTGAAAGGCTAAAAACAATATTTCAGCAACCCACAGAAATATCAAATACCTTGCTTTTACTGACAAGGTTTAAATGGAAAACTTCCCATTTTCTAGATATGTTATGTGGGCTAGTTAATTTTCAGAATCCTCTGTATCATTAGCTATCGAATGAAAGCAAGGTTCTGCCTTATAATTGTGTAAAAAATATTGTGTTTTCCTTAAGCAATCTATCTTTATAAGATGGTATGTATTTGATTGCATCAAGATTATATAGCCACACTCCTGGCAATTAAATAAATATACACAGAAGTGTATAGCCTAAACATTTTAAGATAAAAGTAGACAGCAATTGAAGCAAATCATGCAGATCACATGAAGGAACACCCTGTTTTAGACTATGTAAAATAACCAGAGATTAGGCCGTCAAATGACTCTTAATTACTACTAACCAGGGCATAGAATGCTCTACTAGCAGTACAAATGACTTATAACCGTATGAACACATTCCTACCTACATGCATACATTGGTTAGAGCCCATGGTACACACTAGAAATTGATTGTGATCCTCAAATCTATTGAGTTCCTTGCTTTGTTGCAAGCTGTCTTAAGGCGACACTTTAAACAAGTACTATAGATATACTTGACCTGTAATGAAGTATTATGTATTTCAACACTCAGGATACATTAACATGAAATTTGGTTCATTGTTATTGGGTTTGAAATATGTCTTGAATATTTTAATAATAAACATGAATATTCACTGATATAATATCTTTAAAATATCTCTATTGAATGCCTTGTTTAGAAAAAATGTATATTAAGTTATGATTTAATATTACTTCCAACATGGAGTGTGTATATGGGAGCAGCCTTCAGATTCACAGAAAATCCTTACATCAGCATGCCTTTCTAATTCAGTCTCCTAACTATAGAGAATGATAGGTGGTCTGTTCCACTGCAAAATATATCCAAATACTCATGCAGATGCCGTCTAGGTTGGTGTTTATGAGAGACAGATATAGAATTACTATTGTCTTAATATAATTATGTTTCTCTATGTCCTCATGCACTTGGTTCTCCTGTTGACAGCTTGTCATTTTCTCAATATGTATAAACCTAGAGAAAAAAAATAGCAGTTCAATTCATTCAGGCAAACACTGCATGATCGTATTCTTTTGTGGAATCTGTAAACTTTATATCATAAACAGTGAGAATAGAATCCTGATTGTCAGAGCCTGAAATAATGATGAATAATCGGGAAAGGAGAATATGGTTGGAGCATCCACAACATAGAAATTCATGAGGAATTATGTTTGAGAGATCTATTACATGTAAAGTGACTATAGGTAACATGTGGCTTTCTAAAAAATACAAACTGTTACATATCACCACAAAAATGATATGTGAGGGGCAATTCACTTGTCAGTTAACTAAGTCAACATATTACACAATGTATATATACTTCAATGTATCCTACTGTACATGAACAAAATTCCCAATGTCACCTGTCAGGGAAGAAATACTAATCCTAAATTGTGAAAGAAATTCAAGTGATGAATTTACATTATTATACTTAAATTATATACTTACATTTTTCATAAAAGAGTGCAACTGCCACATCAAACTTGGTGTTCTGTAGATATTACCTTTAGAAAGAGAATACAATTATTGAATTAAAAAAGGATGTGATTTAACATGATAATTAGGATGGTTATATCTAAATGTCAATTTTACAGTCTAGAATACTCTGGGGAAAAAGTTCAAGTGAAGGATTGTCTAGAATGAGCTACATGTTGCGTGCATATCAGAGATCATTGTGATTATGTTCAATGGGATAGAAAGAATTGCCCACTATGGGTTCCACCATTCTCTAGGTGGCATCCAGGAATACACAAGTAAGGAAATAAAGCTGGATGTATTACAATCAGTTTTTCCAACCTCTTGCTACTGTGACTTTCCAACCCTGATGGACTTGTGAACTACAATATGAAATTACGGGCTAAATACTCTATTTGTTAAATTATTTCTGTCAGAGTATTTTATTGCAGCAGAGGACAATTACCTAAACTAGTGAGAATTCATCTCTAGCTGTGATACAGTCTTCTGCACCTTGATAAACTAGAAAATTCAACGAGTATAATGGAGAGAGAAAAATAATGTCTGTGAATGCACAATTGAAGATAATTACTACCTCATTAAGCATCCTTAAATACTCATTGGGTAGCAGCTAAATGGTAGAACTGCCTGAGCTAATCCAATCCATGATTGCCCATTGACAGCTATGATTTTGAGGACAAGCCAGGTTAAACTCATGGGTCATAAATTGAAACCAAATGTCCATGAACATGGGATCAGGAGTAAGGGGGGTTATACAACAGTACAAGGGAGATAGGGGTGTGGTGAGAATAATTATAATTCACTATGTACACATGCAAAGTTTTTAAATTATAAATTATAGTAATAAAATAGAAAACATATACATAATTCTGCACAGTGTGTTTTAGAACAGTGACAATAAATAAACTAAATTATGTAAGGGATAAAATACACTTTCAAGGCACAGTTATCTGACATCACAGAATGAAATATTTTTTCATACATTTACAGACAAGTCCAATCAAACAATTTATCCAACACATATTTATTGGGTTTTCTCTATGTGATTGTTCACTGTACAGATTACAAAGAAAAGAACAGTGAATGTTCTGGTCAGGAAGTCAAACATCAGATACTATGGCTGTTTTCTCAATCTTATCTGCAAACACACTCAGGGCTGTCATCTAGCCTGGAGTAAGATAACACTTCCAACAAAGCCAAAAATGCTTAGGTGTAAAAAGATTCACCAGTTTATATTGAGAGAAAATTTTGGAAAATACTATGAATCCTCCCCTAGAAAGATGATAGTTTCACTCTCAGCACTGTGCAAGACAGATATAGATATGGATATAAATATGGATATTGATAGAGATAGATATTGATACATGTAGACATGCCATCTAATAAAAGCTGTGAGCATGGAGTATATAGAGTTAGAAGAACATGCAGAGGGTGAAAGAGGAGGAGCATAAAGTTCCTGAGGAAATACAACGGAGAAAAATTTTTCAACCACTGAATTCTGCTTCCTTTCAGTTCATGCTGACTAAATAGAGCAGGGCTTGGCAGAACTGAAAAACATGCTTTCTTAGTTTGAAGTGTATTTGGCTTATTAAACATAATTAATTAGACTTTTACTTTATTATTTTAATTCATAAAATTCCCATTTACATTTAGGTCAACTTAATTGCTACAAAAAGTTATATCCAAAGGACATTTTTTAGGACACAAGTTTCCTTGTACTAGTAAGTTGCATACAGATGCTCAACCTTATTAACAAGGTGAAAAAATTCAAGTGAAGGATGTGGCAGATTTTTGATTAGGGTTTCCAATTTTATCTGGATGCACTTATTCGGATTTGGTACTAGAATAAATGGTTTCCACATTTGTTCATGTAATTTGCCAAAATCGGTGTCAGAATTTTCATATACCTCTCTCAAACGTAGCTTTCTCCAGTAAGGTAGTAACTGATGATGAAATCTGTAGTCAGGGCAAAACTTTACATGTGGTAAGGATTAGTATATGGCCAGTGATGATGTCATAGAAGTGTCCTGGATAGATTTATGTCAACATGATACAAGCTAGAGCCATCATAGCGCGGGGCGGGGGGCAACAGAGAAAATGCCTCCTTAAGATCCTAAGGCAAGCTCTTAGGGCATTTTCTTAATTCGTGATTGATGTGGGAAGGCCCATCACATTGTGGTTGGGGTCACCCTTGAGCTGATGGTCCTGGGTTTCATAAGAAAGCATGCTGAGCAAGCCATGGGGAGCAAGCCAGTAAGCTGCACTCTTCCACAGCCTCTGCATCAGCTCCTGCCTCCAGATTCCTGCCATGTTTGAGTTCTGCTCTCATTCCTTTTGAAGATGAACTGTTACATGGAAATGTGAGTGAAATAAACTCATTTATCCCCATGTTGTTTTGAGTCATGATGTTTCATTACAGCAACAACAACCCTAACCAGGACAGGAAACGATCTCTGTTCATGATAGAAATGCTTGTCTTGGTGAATAAAGTGTCAGAACCTCTTCTTACACAGAAAAGATGAAATGTAATCTCATACCCACCACAAAAGCTTGTATGGTTTTGAAAACAATTTAATAATAATCTGTTGTATAAATACATGCAATCATGATGTGAAGAACACAGCTGTGCTAGAAAATAATGTGTTAAAACAATTTCTATGAAAGAACTCTAGAATTCTAACTCATAAGAGTCATAACTGTGACAGTATATGCATAGGTGATATTATTGAACTTGTTTAGAACTCATGTTTTGAATATTATGTAATAGGAACAAGTACTCACATTATATAGAGTTCAACTGCTATTATATTCCATTAGCATAATTTATATTTTCAAAATTTCTATTTTGAAATTTTATGTGTATTTTATGTCACATTTATGTGTATACACTTTTATGTACAAGAATACTCATATAGACATAATCTTATTAGTAGTTGTTAACAATATTATGTAAAACTTAGAATACTTAAAAATTTTACTTATGTTTTTCAGGTAGAAACTCTGAGATTCAAAAAGGATAGCTGACAGCTCAGGGCCAACATACAAACTAGTGAAAGTGAGATTACTATGGTCCAGGTGCTTATCAGCTGCACGAAAAAAAATCAAACCTTGTATTTCTTAATTTGCATCGGTATTGCTTCCTTAAGAGAGATGTGGTGTGTATAATGACAAGAGATTATGCTTTAGAATAATAACTGCTACACAGATGTATTTCTGTAATACATATGATGGAGCCAGATGTGCTAAGAGAAGTATGTCTCTCTTAGCACATTAGCACATAGTATTGTCTACATTGAGGTAAAATAAATGTTTTCCTTATCATTCAAAGACCAATAAAAATGTCAATGATTTAAAAAAACAAAAGAAAGTTCATAGATGAAAAGTATCACTATCCAAACATTCAGGATGAACTCACACACAGACACACACATACACATAGAGAGAGAGAAAGAGAGAGAGAGAGAGGAAAGAGAGAGAGAGAAAGACAGATGTTAGCTGATAGATGTTACATGATAGATAGTTAGATGTTAGATAGATGATACATGATACATAGATGATAGATAGATAGATAGATAGATAGATAGATAGATAGATAGATAGATAATTTTTCAGGGTTCTCTAGAGTCACAGAACTTATGGGTAGTCTCTATATAGTAAGGGAATTTGTTAATGACTTATAGTCTGTAGTTCAACTCCCCAGCAATGGCTGGCAGCAGCTGTGAATGAAAGTCTGAGGATCTAGCAGTTGCTCAGTCCCACAAGGCACGCAGGCGAAGAAGAGTGAATCTTCCTTCTTCCAAAGTCCTTATGTAGGACTCCAGCAGAAGGTGTGGCCCAGATTAAAGGTGTGTACCACCACACCTGGATCTGGGACTTGCTTTATTCCAGGCTGACCTTGAACTCAGAGATCTTGCTTCATTCTCCTGGGATTAAGGGCATGTACTACATTGCCTGGGTCTTAACTTTTTCATGGCCACTATGCCTCAAGATCTCCATGCCAAGATCCAGGTCAGAAACTTGTGTCTTCCAGACTCAAGATCTGAATCACAGGTGAGCCTTCTAATTCTGGATTGTAGGTCACTCCAGATATAGTCAAGTTGACAATCAGGAATAGCCACTACAGATAGATAGATAGATAGATAGATAGATAGATAGATAGATAGATAGATAGATAGATAGACAGATAGAGATAAAGTTCAGCCATATGATGAATATGGCTCAGCAACTTAGTAATGAAGCAAGAATGAATCTCATTTCATTATTTTTATTATTAAAACATTTTATTCATCACAGAGCAAACATGAAGAAGAAGAATTTCAGTTTTCATTTGTCCTTTGTAGTTTTCAATTTATAAGAGCAATGATAGTTGAAGAAAACACAAACAAAATACTTTACTTCTATTTAATCTATGTAGAGAAAAAAAATGCTTTCTTTCTAAGAGTAGTTCTGCAAAGATTCTTCAAGGCAGTTTTCCTAATGTGTAAGTTTTCACCAAGCAAGTGACATAAGTATAATTTGATTAATGGGAAAACATTGTTTGCATTGCAAACTGCTGACATTTGTATTACAATCAAGTTCTGGATCTTTGAAACATGAAAGTAAAGTCTACCTTCTTTTGAGGCAAAGACTGCTCACAGATATATTCTGAGTGCAACATTCTGAGAGAACTATATTTTTGGGGTGTTTGTTTATTTAAAGTTACAATGCAGTTTTGCTTTAGCTTCATTGCTGCAGATTGTCATCAGTTATATATATATATATATATACACACACACACACACACATATATATGTGTGTGTACACATATATATTCATATATGTATATTTAATTATGTGTGAAATATATTTTATATAATAATATATATTATATGTTATATGTGGAAGTTAGCAGCAGATACAATGTCACAAAGGTCGGAGGACAAGCAATGACATTTTAATTAGAATGTTTTTACTCAATCAGGTTATAGTTTTAAGTTTTATTACAAATAGAATACAAGTATAACATTTCTTTATTATTAAAAATTTGATAATCTGCACAATTTTTCTTTATATCCTCATAAAAGTAGATTTCTGTTCTCATGTTATTTTGCTTACAAATGGAGGTATTGTGTTATGAAAGAACAAACTTCATTAAAAATAAAAGTTGTCTGAGGTGAATATTTATATATAGTTTATTTCTCTTAATGATAGTTTTTCTAATTTTCCAAGAATGTGTTGTTTTAGAATTATATAAAATATAAAATGATGCAGATGAAAAATTCAATTTGGCATTAATGGTCTCATGTGGGCTTTTAGTGCACTATACAATTTCTATATTATTCAGTCCCTCCCATATGTTTTATTTTCTATTGCTTTATAATGTCTTTAAGAAAGAAATGTCTTAAACTTAATTTCCTAAAACTTCTCTCAAAGTCACATTTTCACACATACACAGACACACCACACACATACACATTATATATATTGAGATGATTAGCTTTATTGTCAACTTAACATGATCTAGAACTTCCTGAAAACAAAGTCTCAAAGAGTGATTGCCTTCATTTGTTTGTCCTGTGGGGGTTTGCCATAATTTAGTTAAGTTAATAGGGAATACTTAGCCAGTTATGGCTCACTTAGCTCCTAAACTGTATAAAAGGGGAAAAGTCAACCTGAGCATGAGCAACCAAGTAAGCATGTGTGTTTTTATTTCTCTCTGCTTTTGAGGATGGATGTGTTGTGACGCATCTAGCTACTTCAGACTCCTACCACTGCCCTTATGGAATATAACCTAAAATTGTGTTAGCTAAAATGAAGCATTTTCCCCCTAGGTTGCATTTTGACAGAATATTTTATCACAGCAATAGAAATGAATTTAGGGCACCTACATTTATCTACATATTTATATCATTTGTATCTATCACATTTATGTCTATGTCATTTGTATTTACCTATGTATATCTATGTGTATGTACTTATGTATCTGTACCTATCAATCTGTCATCTATCTATCAATCATCTGTCTGTCTGTCTGTATATCTATCTATCTAACCTAGACTCAGTCCCAGTTCAAAGCATGGCAGTTGACTCATAGTAAAATTAGAAACAGTCAAGCATTTCATTTGTTATTCCTGGCACTTTTAACAACTTATTTTGGTGTCCTGACACAGACTAAAACAATATGAGATAACTAAGACACAAAGGTAAATATCCCATTTGGTGAAGCAAAGACTGGTGTGGGCCTTTGAGAAAAGTGAAGAAACACTGATGGATGACTATCCAAAGCATTCTCCCATGCTGTCTTCCCACTCAAATTATTTTGTTGAGGTACAAGAAGAAACTGTTACAAATTTGTGGCTTAAAAATAGAAATGAGATATCTTCATTCTGGAGTCTAAAAATCCAATATCAAGTTTTTAGAAGGCTTTTGTCTCAGTTAGGGTTTCTATTGCTTTGAAGAGACACCATGACCAAGGAAACTCATACAAAGGATAACATTTAACTGGATCTGGCTTACAGGTTCAGACAGAGGTTCAATCCATTATCATCATAGAAGGAAGCATGGCAACATCCAGTCAGGCAGTTATGGTGCTAGATAAAGAGATGAGAGCTATAAATTTTGTTCTAAAGGCAATGGGGAAAAGTCTGTCTCCCAGGAGGCTAGCAGGAGGGTCACAAAGCCCACCCCCACAGTGACAGGCTTTCTTCAACAATGCCACATCTCCTAGTAGTGTCATTTTCCATGGGCCAGGCATATTCCAACCACCACAGGTTCTTTCCTTCCGAGAGCTACAAGTAAGCATTTTCTGAATCTGTTATACAGCTTTCCTGATTTTCTGACTTCTAGGACAGTTTTGCTTTTTGAAGCTTCATTCAGATCTTTCTATTCATTTCCACATGAAATTGGATCAACATCTGTGTTCATTTTTTATTTCTTAATATACAATCATACCCATCACATTGACTATGTTCCATTATATTGGTATAATTTTATCTGTATTACCCATTAATAATCCTATTTCCAAACCAGGTCACATTATGAGACCATGTAATTAAGAAATTTAATATATTTTATTTATTGCTTTATATATGAATAGATGTATGGCCTACATGGACATTTGTATATCAAAACTGGAGTCATAGAAGGTTGTAAGCCACCATGTGGATGCTGGAAAACAAATCCAGTTCCTCTTCACAGCTGCGAGATTTTTTTTAACTCTTGTGATTTATAATTTTAAATGCACTAGTATTATTCGTACACAATTCAGCTAAAAATAATTCAGTAATTTACTTAGTAATTCAGTAATTTATTTAGTTTGAATCAATGATGATTGTTTACCACAAATCTTGTTCAGAGTCATGGTCCATGTTTGCAGGAACCTTAATGTTCAATTGTTTATTTATGATGACTCCCAAGTTCACAGAATAACACTTGACGTAGATCAAGAATTCCATACACATTTATTAAAAGAGAAAATAAGTTATACCTATTGAAGTATTTGCCTATTGTGTTACATGAGAAGCACTATCAATATTTATGTTATCATTATAATGCATCCATTGATTTTTGAGATGATAGCTTTGACAGTTCTTCTGCAAAACATTCCAAAATGACTTCATTTTCACGGGTGCCAATTACTAAGAGTGTCTTCATTGTTAAAGATGCCAATATGTGCAAACCAGTGTAATTTATTGTTGCAAAATAAGTTCACTAAGAAAGTATTTATTTACTATAAAGCTATGATATAGGTTAATAAATTTAGAGACATTTTCAGAAAAATAAGTATGACTACATCTTAGTTCATATTTGTCATATTTGTGATTCTGTAAACACATTTTATAATAGCTTTGTCTGTTTGGCATATACAAGCATGTTCATACAGCACACATCAGTGACATTTAAAAATATTATGCCTTCAATAAAATTGAAAGCACTGAACTTGCTGAATCTTTATTTCCCTTATCTTTGGGAATATCGGTTTAAGGGTAAAGAAATTAATTACAAAGATTTTGAGCTATTGCATATCTTACTTTCATTGCTTTCTTTCTTTTAAATAGCAAAGCATAGAAATATTCTAGAATAATGCTCCTCAGAAATAAACCCCAGAAAGGTCCCATTTTCTTGTTCTCATTTATAAGACTACTAATATGAGCAGTAACAGTGAGGTATGCTCTCAAGAGACATGATAGCACCGTGCAGTTTCACTGAGGACTACAGAGGTTGGTAATGAACTTTCAGTATAAATTCATGCTGCTGCTGTGTAACAGTTTCCTCCGAGATGAAATATTTCAGTGCGAAAGGAGGTCCCAGAAGACTCGGGGAGTTCCAAGTTGGAGCATTTCCTCTAGATAGGAGAAGCAGTGCTCATGAGGCTGCTGAGTAAAGGAACTTCACATATGTGGGAAAGCTGAAACTTTACAATCTTCTTATGACAACTCCTCAAGGTTATACAAGCTAGAAACTACTGCTGAAGGTTGGGGAAAGAGACTCTGTAACCTCCAGAAGTGTCTGCAGGTCCTACAGAACGGCAGCTTTCCTGCAACATCACCTATGTGGGGTGGACATTTCATTGGTAACTGCCTTTTGGTTTTCCCTGATTCTGAAAGTACTCCTCTCCCACATTCCTATAAGTAGCCCCAGTAAACTCATTGGTTTGTCAAGACAGTCAGTGGGAAAAAAAATCCTAACTTTGGTATGCTGTCATTTCTCTGTCTGAGCTAGATATTTGTGCTATAATCATATTTACAGAAAAAAGTCATACAGAACATTTGCTGTCTGTGAGAAATCATAAGCAATCCTCTTATTAGCCCCTCTGTCCAGGAGACCTCCATTAGCTCTGCTTCCAGCCTAGGCATTCCCGGTCCCTTGAGACTGTCAAGTCAAAGGAGTGTGCAGAATAAATTAAAGTTAAAATATTGTCCAGAAAAGACCATATGTTTGAGCAGACTGTATTTGCCTTGATGGGGGAATGTAAGTGTTAAGAGAAATCATGTCCCACTTGTCAGAAAATTGAATTAGGACCGGAAGGAAGAGGGAGATTGTAGACAAGGGAGCCAGGAAGCTTAACAGATATTCTCCTGAAATTAACAGATGTAAGACTAGTGGCCAAAACAACCTTAATCATTTTACTTTTTCCCCTGAGAAAAAGACTTTGAAAAATGTTAATTTTTAAAATATGTGCTCTTTCTAGTTTTTCCACAGCATACAAATTTAAAAAGTTACAGAAAACCTAATATTGACATATTAACAAATTTGATAGTTAACAAAATCAAAAATATACAAGTAATCCTTTGATAGCTCAGTTGGTAGAACAAGTAAAATGATGTAAACCAAATATATTATATATAATATATATATATATATATTATATATATATATATTGCACACAAATAATAATAAACAATGAGGAAAGGGAAGGGAAAATGTTGTATTTATATTTTCACAAATACTTTTTAAATTATAAACAAACAAACACCAAAATTAAGAGAAGACCACATTCTAGAATCCAGAAGAAAACTGTTACTAAAAAACCAGAAAAGATTCTTTCGGTTAGCAAAAACTATCATATTTATTTAATTTCCACTTTATGCCAATTAGGAAATGCACAATGATTTCTTTTGTCAGAAAATATACTTTCTTATGTACATATAGAAAACAATAATATAAAATATCCCAATCAAAGAGCATGATAATATGTTAGTAGAAAAAAATCTAAAGATAGTGATGGGATAGATTACTAGAGACCACCCATTGATTGGCTGAGAACAGTATTAATTAAAATGCAAGTCAATGAATGTATGAGGTAGAGGAATTTTAATCGAGCAACAGCTCCTCTGTCAAAGGATCACATCCAAAGACCATCTAGGTCTGTGTAATTTGGCTGGAATACAGATATGCCTTTAATCCCAGAAAACAGAGAAAAACAGATCTCTGAGTTCAGAATGAGCCTGGTATAGTGCAAATTTCAGATAAAGAAAAGCTTAGGTCCAGGAGTGGTGTGCAATGCCTTAATCCTAGCACTCAGAAGACAGAGGCCTGCAGATCTTTACGTTCTAGTCAGTCAATTTGGTTGAGTCAGTGAGTTGAAAGTGTGTGCAGTGGAATGGAGTTCATGACAGTTCAGTTCAAGAAGTTCAGAGGCAGTTTATATGCGGACAGTTTTACAGAGACAGGTTGCTGAGAGAGAGAACCAGCTAGACACAGGTGAAGACAGAATGAGCCAGAAAATGAGAAGGAGCAAGAAGTTATGGATGGATTGTCAGAGTTAGTTGAAGGACAAGAAAAGCAGTTCATTGAGAAGCTGAGAGAAGCACTATTAAATCAATCAGCTTGGAAAGGAGTTTGGGCCAGCACAGGTGAGTTGAACCAGCCAGCCAGTGTTCAGAAAGAACTAAAAAGGGTGAGTTTATTCAGCAATAAGTCTCCTAGATGACAATTACATCAGGCAAATAAAAGTTAATAAAAATATTAACTGTATGGCTATCTGGGGATATTGTTCCACCACAGGAACAGCAGGTAAAAGGTGATTCCAACAATCTATGAAGTCAGTAATTTTAGGTTAAGAAAGAAAATATCAGCAGAAGTGTTGAGAATTACTTATAATCCAAATGGAATGAATATAAGTTTCTGGGAAAACAGCCAAAAACAAGCTCAAATTTTATTAATCAATAACTGAACTGGATATGGACTGAAACAAATCCGGTATGTGAAGAAAAAATAAGGGAGTGATTCTACAGTAAGTATTGCAATGCCTACTGCATATTCACACTGGACTTCAGCAAGAAGCAGAAATTTTAGATCTCACAAAAGATTTCTTGTACAGATAGATAATAAACAATAAACGTGTAGGCAGGAAGCATAAAAATGAAACATTAGATCAAATATCCAATGAATGGATAAGTAATAGATGTGATAGATGATACATGATAAATAGGTGATATGAACACATAAAATAGATAAAAGAAAGGTGATACATTATAAGGTACATCAGCATAGCTTAGACAAGATGTAATTAGTTGGCCTCTTTTTACCTGACCAGTTTTCTTGAAAGGGTGTATTTACAATTTTATTCCCCAGGGCACCTGCATTAAAGTCTTTAGAATCCACTTAAATGCAATAGGACTGAAGGAGGGAAGGAGTGTGGACCGGGAAGAATTCAGTTACCATTCGGAATATTTATCAGTTAATTGCTTTCTCAAGTAGTATGCAAAATTAACTCTTTGGTTTTGGACCCTGGGGAATAGAGACTGAGGTGCCTATTTTACATATCAAAGCAGACCAGGCCACCTGGTTCTTTCAGCATCTTTCAGTCCCTACCAAGCATACTCTGCCCCAAGTCCTGAACTTTCCAGTCCAGTGGTAGGGCTGCCCTTACTCCAGATTCCCTTCCATATAATACAGACATTTTGGTCTCCCTGATATCTCTCTCTCTCTCTCTCTCTCTCTCTCTCTCTCTCTCTCTCTCTCTCTCTCTCTCTCTCTCTGTTTCTCTTTGTCTCTTTCTCTGTCTCTCTCTGTCTCTCTGTCTCTGCTCTCTATGTATGCTTGCCCTTTCTCTTTGTCTTAGGGTTTCTATTCCTGCACAAAACATCATGACCAAGATACAAGTTGGGGAGGAAAGGGTTTATTCAGCTTACTCTTCCACGATGCTGTTCATCACTAAAGGAAGTCAGGACTGGAACTCAAGCAGGTCAGGAAACAGGAGCTGATGCAGAGGCCACTGAGGAATGTTACTTACTGGCTTGCTTCCCCTGGCTTGCTCAGCTGGCTTTTTTATAGACCCCAAGACTACCAGCCCACAGGTGGTACCACCCATAAGGGGCCCTCCCCCTTGATCACTAATTGAGAAAATGCTTTATAGCTGGATCTCATGGAGGCCTTTTCTCAACTGAAACTCCTTTCTCTGTGATAACTCCAGCTTGTGTCAAGTTGACACAAAACCAGCCAGTACACTCTCTTTCTCCTCTCTGCCCCTTTGTCTCCATGGTGACATCCCTGGCCTATGTCCTTGAGTCAGTGAACTTGCCTGCCTAAGAGCTCCTTCCCAATAAATCTGAATTTAATATAATCTAGTCTGGCTTGAATTGGCTCATTTCACTGGCAGAAAAAACCTATCAGTAACCAATAATACTCTTAGGGAATGAAAATACTTAAAGAACATATCTAATGTTGTAATTTTTAGTTAGAAGCATCATCTCACAGCTGACCAATAACTAAGAGGTAATGAAAATCCTCCTTATAGGCTTTCTTGCTACCCAGTTCTATGTTTTAATGACAATTCGATAGACCATCATATTTGGGACAGAGAAGCAGGACCATCATGACCACCTATTGGCAAAATCAACCATGAAAGCAAAATAGCTATGCAATATTTTTAAATATTTAGCCATGAAAGAAATTAAATACTAACCTCCCATGTAGTCTGTGGAATATAGAGGAGTATGTGAAAAGACCATGTCTCAGTAGATTCAGTATGCCACCTACAAACAATGTTACATGTTGTAATTAATTGATGTAATTAGTTGGCCTCTTTTTACCTGATAATTTTTCTTGAAGGGGTATATTTACAATTTCATTCCCCAGGGCACCTGCATTAAAATCTTTAGAATCCACGTTAGTGCAATAGGACTGAAGGGAAGGAAGGAGTGTGAAACAAGAATTCAGTTATATCAAGTTTGAATTACCTAAAGACAGTCTTCAAATGTGTGTGCCAACATTTGGTACAGAAAAGGATTACACTGGGTGAAGATATGACCTGGTCTCTACTGTTACTTGCCTCTCTACTCTATACTAGCCCTAGAACTTGCTTGAATATTTTGAGATAAAAGTAGATTTTTTAAAAAGTAAAAATAAAAGGTAAGAAGCATAAATTCCAATAAATAATCAATGCTGGATACACAGACAACGGAGATAAAACCATTGAGTTTAATCTAGTCTTCCATGATGAGGCATCCCTGGATGGAGAGTTGACTTCCAGAGAGCTGACTACTCAATAAAGATGAGAGCCACATGTCATGCTTGTCTTGTGATTGTAAACCTTCATTGACATCTTAAAAGATGAAGATCCACTCTGGTAGAACCTTCAAAGCCAAAAAAGAAAAAAAAATATATGTGTAGTCCACTTGTTGAGAATTGATGGATTGCTTTAAAAACCACAATAAAGTTGTTTCCTGTTTTTCCTGCTTTGTGCTCAGGAATCATATACTACCAGGTCTACAAGTCTTTAAATTATGTGTATTTGTGTGTGTGCGTGTGTGTGTGTGTGTGTGTGTGTGTGTGTGTGTGTGTGTGTGTGCTCTTGCATATGTGCCATGAAGCTCAAATAGAGGTTAGAGGACAACTTGCTAGAGTGGGTCTCTCATTTCACCACATGGAACCCACAGATCAAACTAGAGATATCAGGCTCAGCAACAACTGATTTAACTTGACAGCCCATTTTGCTTACTGTCAGATATTTAAGAAACATCTAAGGTGACATGATTATTCCTGTGCCAGAAGATAATCTGTACATGTCCCACCAAATGTCTACTTTACAGAAAAAGAAGCAGAAAAAGAAGAATCAAATCAATTCTAGTTCACATAATTAATTTGGATCAGAACCAGAATAACTTTAAAGTTTATTCAACTGTATCATGTTGATAATTTATTTTAGGTAATGCTAGTATATTAAAATTCAGGAAAATTGTTACTACTTACTCTAAAATTTAGCACCAAAGTAAATAATTACAATTTAGTAAAAAATAATTTAAATGATGAAAATAATGGAAATAGTAACTGCCAAATAATAGTCATAATGTTATGTAATGCATAACCATATATGTAAACACATATAATTAAATTAATTAATTTTTAAAAAGGCTAGTAATGTTGATGTAGAGACTAGAACAGTGTTGTAGATGGGATGAGCTACTGTCTAATAGTGACTGATCAGCTTGGCAAAACCTTTGTTTCTAGCTAGTATCATTGACAGATCACATCGAGGAGAAAAATCATTTCAGACTATTGCTAAGTAAATATAATGAAGACAATAATAAAGCAAACACAATATAATAATGATCTAATTGATTGTAGAGATTGTTCAGCAGTAAACAGCATATGCTGCTTTTCCAGAGGACACAAGTTTGAGATCTAACACCCACATCCAGGAGCTTACAATTGTCTATAATTCCAGTTCTTACCTAGGGGAAAACAAACCTTTTGTCCTTCACAGGCAACTGGGCATATGCATACACATCCACTTACCAACACACAAAGACATTTAAATCATTTTTAAATTGTTAGACAAACTACGATGTTGCTTAACTAAATGCTAAGACCTGGGATCACCTGAGCACTCTCAGCTCATTTTGCATGTCACCAGCTTTTCAGTTTTACATAATGATCACATCTTACTCACATGATCGCAAACATCCTGTTCTTAGAGCTTCAAGTTTGAAATGGAATCATGTGGTTAAATTCTTCTTCCTTTGCGTCTATAAGAGCTATTTGCAGTTCATCATAGGGCACTCAAGACATATGTATTTCCTATATCTGGAAACACGAGAGCTTTAATTTTCTTTCCTGGCTTTCAACCAACAATCTTCACCGATCAGCCAGAGTAAAGTTCTAGCAGAATCTGAAGTTGACTTCTATGAAGTGGTAAGACATTAAAATTATCTAAACTATTCGGAAAATGCAGGGAATCAAATCTAAATTTAAGCAAAAAACTCTAATAGAGCCCTAAAATTTCATACTCCCAACAATGCTATGCTTAATGATTGAATTTTAGAGAAATAAGTAAAAGAAATATGTATTTTAAGACCTATTAAAATCACAATTTTTCTCTAAAGTAAGATGAATTGGTAGGAAAAATATTTCTCTTAGGTTTTTTTTTATCATCTTGTAAGGTATAAAATGCTTGCACCTAACTGAAGGCCCTACAAGCTGTAAAAATGATTTGAATGTGTAATGAGCACATATAAAATTCATCCATTATTTGTATATGGCTTAGTTTTCCCAAATTATAATCCATTCAGTATTATTAAAAAACGTATATATAAATCATGCTCGGCAGAAAGTTTCAAGCTAATTTCTAAACCACTGAAATAATTCAGCCCAATTGAAAAGCATTGTTTAATTTCTAGTAATATATATTTACTATAGGTATTCAGAAAGTCATATGGCTTCTTAAAATCTCAACTTTTATAAATACATAAATAGGACACCACTAAACATTCATAGGCTTGCAAAGTTTGTACTCTGACAGTCTTTTCCCTCCATTCAACAAGTATTCATTGAGGTTTTATCACATGACATGTATTACTGTAAGTAGCATCGAAATGAATGTAAATGAGAATCAATTTCACCCTCTGAAACTTCATTCTGTTAAAAGGCAAGTATTATTATGTAAGGAGTTAATATGCTTTATCTATCTGAGTATAATAAAGAACTTACCCACTGAATGTGCGCAGGATTCGTCACTGGGTCAATACAAGCAGCTCATGGGCTGAGGATGTGGTTCAGTGGTGGAGCGTTTGTCAAGCATATTCCAAGTCCTAGAGTTGATTCCCAGCAGAATAATGAGAACAACTCATGGCGGTGGCATACAATAACTTATCTGGGTTAGGTGCATCTTCTCTCACTGAGGCCAGACCAGGTAGTCCTCTGCTGTATGTGTGTCTGGGGCCTGCATGCAGCCTGGTTGGTAGCTCAGTGTCTGGGTCCAGTGAGATCTCAGGGGTCCAGTTAGTTGAGACTGCTGGTCTTCATATGGGGTAGCCCTCCTTCTTAGCTTCTTCCAGCCTTTCCCTAATTCAACCACAGGGGTCCTTGGCTTCTGTCCATTGGTTGGGTGTATCTGCATCTAACTCTTTCAGCTGCTTGTTGGGCCTCCTGTAGGGCAGCCATGCTAGGCTCCTGTCTATAAGCACACCATAGCATCAGTAATAGTGTCAGGCCTTGGAACTTCCCTTTGAGATGGATCCAAATTTGGGATCACCACTGGACCTCCTTTCCCTTAGTCTCTTCTCCATTTTTGTCCCTGTAGTTCTTTTAGACAGGGACAATTCTGAGTCAGAGTTTTTGATTGTGGGATGGCAACCCCATCCCTCCACTTGATGCCCCATCTTTCTACTGGAGGTGGACTCTACAAATTCCCTCTCCCCACTGTTGGGCACCTCCCAGGTCTCTGGCACATTCTACAGGGCCAAATGGGTCTTGAGGATCAAACTTAGACCACTAATCTAGTTCATAGGCTTCCTTATTTACTGAGCCTTCTTATTGGCCCCAGAAATATTTTTATTATAATTGTGCATATGTTGAGACACCCACCTGAATATATTCAAACTTATGTACAATATAAAACAGAAATTGACAATGATTTTAAAATTGACAAAATATTTTTAAAAATTAATGACCATAGTAGGTGCAAAAATATGCCCTGAAAAAAAAACCTATCCAAGAACTGTTTTCTGGAAAACTGGATATTGATGTGTACAAGATAGAAAATAGATCCCTCCCATATCGCATACATAATTCAAAGAAATAGAAGTAGATCTAAGGCATTAATATAAGACCTGAAACATTTTTTATTTCTAGGAGGAAATAAAATAAACATTTCAAGATTTATAGAGGGGAGTAACTGAAGATTCCATTTGTTCAAAGAATAATAAAAAGAATCCACAAATTTAATCTAACTAAAACTTTTATGCAGATAGGGACAATTTGCAGAGTGAAAAGACAAGAAAACATTCTTAGCAATTGTTCATCTTATTATCTAGACAACATAGAGAACAAAAGCACTAAAGAATGAGTAATAAAATTAGTACGTGGGAGAATTAGTTGAACAGACACTATTTAGAAGAAAAATATGTATTATCAAAGAACATGTAAGACATTGGTGGTCAATGAACTACTTTAGCCACTAGGTAAGTACAAACCAAAATGAAGCTGAGACTGGCTCGTCAAGAGAATGTTGATGATCAGTAAGAAGGAACAGTCACTGCTGACAAGTGTGCAGGGAAAAGATGCCTTCAAATAAGGTTGGTGGGAATGTAAGTTGCTGAAGCTCTATAGAAATTATCATTGAAGATGCTGGAAAATGTAAAAGTTTATATATACTACTCCTGGAAATATACTTAAAGAACTCAATGTCAACCTACAACAGAGAAATTTGCAAAGTCATGATTATTGTGACACAGTTTCCAGTAGCCATGACTTGGAATCAATTTAAGTTTAACCAATGGAAAACTGGACAAAGGAAATGGAGTATATGAGTACAGTGGAGTGCTCTTTAAAAAAAATAAAATTAGACATTTTCCAGAAATAGGATTATATTGAAGTCTATTGCTCCAAATGAAAAAGATCAAAACTTGTACAAATATGATGTTTATCTCATTTGTAGAAGATAAGAAAAAATTATGAAACTGTAAATGGAACCAATTAGGAATATCAGGAATAAGAGAAAAATTAAGAGAAAATGGACATGCACATGGAATTTCATAGTGAAAATGGTATTTGTGCAATTCATTTATGCTAATGATATAATATAAGAAATAAAAAGCATGTCAAATCCAAATCTCTAGGAAAGTTTTTGAAAGGTATCCATAAAATATTCATAGAATTCCAGAAAGAAATAGCCTTATTTCTTTTCTTTCTGCAATACCAAACGTTCTGCTGATACATACATATGAAATTAAAATATCCATATCAGCTTCTAAAATTGTAGTCTTTTTCCCAGTTTCACCTGCAATTGATGCACTTCTCAAGGTTTGACATACTGCCTATTGGTGAACATTTCATGTTGCTATTCATTTGCATTTTCCAGAATATTGTGATAGTAAGTTTAATTTCAAATGTCTTTTTCTCATTTTAAACTAGTTTGTCTTATAATTATCAAGTTATCCAAGTGATGTAAATATCCTAACACAGGTCACTGGCCCAACATATTCCTATTTTCTCTGGATTTCTTGCATTCCTATTATTCTTTCCTAATGGTATAACTTTTCAATTAAACACTTAACAATTTATTCTGAATATTAGATGGAGATTTATTTGGTCTCTACTAAGAAGCTTTTTAATAATCCCAAATCAAAAAGATATTCTTTGATATTTTCCTTCAAAACATTTCTTTTTTTTTTCAATTTAGGTTGAGACATCTAGAGAATTTCTAATTATTTGCACATGTTGTTATATAAATGCCATCAATCTGAAGTATCTCCCTACTTTAATATATGTTGAAAAAAAACAAAATAAAGTTAGATTACACTGAAATTGTTGAAGATAATTAATTGATGGTTTGAGATATCCTCGATGTTTCAAGTTTCATCAGAGGTTCCTGTTCGTGTGCAGTTGCCACTGACTTAATCAGTTCCACTAGGTTATCTGCAGATTCTGGTTCCAGTGACACCCCTAATTGTGTAGCTCACCTCAATTCCTGAAAGACACATTTTTTTTTCAAACAAACCGTCTTCTCACATAAGATCGTGTTTGAGAATTTAAATGCTTCGCATGCTAATGTACAGTTTTACACCCAGTTTACATGTTTCTAAAAACAATCTCCCTAATTTTATATTTGTGACAACCAACAGTTTTGGGGAATCAAATTGTAGAGAATGTGTATATTCATTGCAATGAGATTTCCAAGTGTGAAGCTTTGTATTTCTCAAGGTTGTTTTAGTGTATCAGCATTACGCAGGAAACATGACTACAGCTATTTAAATGAGCCCATGGCTAATGTCATGGCTTGCTATGTCTTAATATCCGTTTTCGAAAGAGTGGCTGTTAAACCCATGGACAGAATGGGCTCTCTGCCTTGTTTAATTTGGCTTGAGAGGTGCCTGCTGCAGTGTCACAGGCTCTATTGCTCTGTGTTTTCTTACAAGCATTTGTTCTGCACATATAATTTGCTGTTACTGACAACGTGGGAAATTTGAGACTCTGTACAGTACTTCCTGGAACTGAACATTCCATAATAGTATAACAAGAGTTTCTGTTTCTTTTAAGTTCCTTCAACTTCAAATGTTAGCCTCTGTTTTTCTTCTCTCTCTCTCTCTCTCTCTCTCTCTCTCTCTCTCTCTCTCTCTCTCTCTCTCCCTCTCTCTTTCTCTCTGAAATTTTTTTCTTGCACAATATACGGTGATTATAGCTCTCTCTTCCTGTTCCTCCCCACCTCCCCTCCCACCCACATCCACCCCTTTCTGTTTCTCATGAGAAAACAGACATTTAAGGGATGAAAATAAAATAAAATGTAAGGTAAAACAAAAACTAACACATTCAAATAGGACAAAGCAAACAAAAGGAAAGGAGCTCAAGAAAAGGCAAAAGAAACAGATCCAAACTCAGAGATTCACTCAATTGCACACTCAGGAGTCCCATAAAAGCACTAAATCAGAAGCTATAATGTATGTGCAAAAGAGCTATAAGGTTTAAAGATGGGAAAAGAACACACAAACACACAACACACACACACACACACACACACACACACACACACACAACAAACACACACACATAAAAGGAAAGGCTTTGACACAACACCATGAGAGAAGGAACCACTGAGGATGTGATTAAGTGCGTTTTCTGTTGACCATCTGCTGCCGGACATTCAGCGGACCCCTTAAGAGTGGTTTGTATTGCCAGTGAGACTCTCTTGGTGAAAACTGATTTTTTTCACTTGAATGTGGTTATCACCTGGAGATAGCTTTTGGGTTGGTGATGAGGGAATGTGTCCACAATTTTCAGTTCTGGAAACGCAACTGGTGCAGACCTGTGCAGATCTTATGCATATCATATGCATGCTGCCTCAGTCTATCTGAGTTCATATTATTTCAAACTTGTTCATTTAGAGGACCTTGACTTTGGGTGTCCTCCAGGCCCTCTGGCTGTTAATCTCTTTCTGCCTCCTGTTCTCCGAGTTCTGTGAACCTTGATGAAGGTTCTTGATGGAGACATCCCCTTTAGGACTGAGATTTCCAAAGTCTCTTACTCTCAGAAGATGTCTGGCTGTGGGTCTCTGTACCTTTTCACTTCTGCTGTAGGAGGAAGCTTCTCTGATGATTAGTGTCTCTCTCTCTCTCTCTCTCTCTCTCTCTCTGAACTTGAAAAAAACCTTTGCATGACTTTAACTGAAAACACATATTTTCCATCCTTGTTTTTACTTCAAACAATTCCAATTACTTGCAAATTTTCTTTGTTACTTGTCTTTTCAGGTCTGTATAATACAGTACCTTCTATGATTCGTTTCTATGGTCACATGGTAATAGATATCTTCACTATTTTTATGAAAACACGATACAAGAATTACACATATATCATCATATTACATTAGAAAAACTGAAATTAACAAAAATTTAATTATTTAATGAATAACGCTGTATCGTTTCTCATCCAGAGTGGAGTTTTACTCCCACACAAAACATTTGTCCACAGTTTGTATTGTCCAAACTGTAGGAAATGGTGAGGTTTGCTACTGGCATCTAGTGGACAGAAACCAACAAGATTACTAAATATTTACACAATCTGTGATGTAGAGAATAGCTCTAAATAAATAATTTTGTCTCTTAATTCATAGTTTCAAGAATTTCATGTGTCTACACCTGTTTTTCAATTGTATTAGGTGTCATTATTTTATGTTCTTTATTCAAACTCCTTGTCTCATAATAATCATGAGGCTTATAAATATATTAAAACATTTATTTATCCATAATCTTATCCCCCAATTCCTCTCCTAAATATAATCACTGTTCAAAGATAATGTATAGGCAACCTTGAATGCTTATCTATTTTACTTCACATGTGTTCTCTACATAGTTGTCATCCTCACGTGTAAGCACCTACAGCCTTACCTTTTGCCTCCCAATATGTTCTTATGGTTTATTACTTTCAATATTCACACTGTACATTATGTCATTGATTGTTGATTGCTGCTATACTAATGGACAGGTGGTTATTTTAAATTAGTTATCATGACATATAGTAGTGATGTATTTTCTTGTGAAATATTACCTATTTTATGTCATAAACAATATGATGTAGATATAGACATGATTATGATAGTTGGATGAATAATTTTTCACAAATTTGTGTTCAACATCTATAGATGATTAAGTCTAACTGAGAGTCTAGAATGATCTGGGCATGTGTATATGTGATACCCACATTTCTCTTGCTAGGGAATTTGATAGCAAATGTGAGAGAGCTGTGTAGTGTCTCCGTTGGACTCAATTAACTCCCCAAATTCTACCTCTCAAAACCATCCATTGCAGTCCGTAGCCAATTCATAAATCTGAGGGGACACACTATGTATTCTCTAACAGATGCATAGAATCCTGCCTGGAAGTAGTCTATGGTCCAGGAAAGATCCCCACTAGTTCTAACTCACGCCAGACTGTCAGCTCAGTGGCCACACAGAAATAAAAAATCACATAAAATTAGGCAGGTGACCAAAAAAAAAAAAAAAAAAAAAAAAATACTCCGAGGCTATGATGTTGTGTCTAATAGAATTTCTGCAGCTGCATCCAAGTTAAAATGAGTCCATTCTGCGCTGAAAGTGAGAGGCCTTGGGACATTCAGTTCTAAATGGGACAAATGTCTCCACGAAATCCCCACTTCATGGCTCATGGAACTCTGAGGAAGCAGAGGCAGGAAGATGGTAAGAGCCACTGGAGATAGAAGACACCAAGGAAACATGGCCTTCTAGACAAAAAAGGACTGAAGCCTACATGAACTCACAGATATGGTGGCAGCATGCACAGGGCCTGCACATGTCTAAGCCAGGTAGGTTTTCAGTGTTGATCCAGGAAGTAGACACAAGGCCCATCCCTAACCTAGAATCTATCTCTAAATAACTGCTCACAAAGGCAAAAAACAGTGTCAATGAGTATAAAAACCATATTTAAGAGCAGGCCCCACGCCCAGCAGTAGATACCCAATGCAAAAGGAATTCAGTGGTATTTTTGGAGGTTTTTTTTTTTTTTTTTTTTTTTTTTTTTCCAGAATAAGCTTTGTGAGGGTTTAATTTTATTTATTTGTTTGTTTTTACTACATATCTTTTGCTTACATATTATGGTTTGCAATTTTGTTTTTAGGTATTTTCTGTGTGCGTCTCAGTGTCTATATATGTTTCTTGTACATTTTTGGCTCATTTTTGTCTGTCTGTTTTGTGCTACTTTCTGGAATATTTGTTTTTATATTATTTTATTTTATAATCACATCATTAGTTTCTATAGATTTATATAGATTTCTTCATAATGTCATCATCTTGATATCCATTGGTATTTGTAAATCTGAAGGGGAAGAAATAGTGCTCCTTGTCCCCATTCCCGTTCTGTGATTATTAGTGAAGTAGGGAACCTAATCAATTTTGATTTATTGAAGGATAGTATAAGAATCCATTTCATGCTATTCTCATTCTTCTGTGGAAGACTGAAAGAGATTTTCTTCAAAACCTAATATGTAGGGTGATATAACCCATTCTGAATACATTGTCTAAGATATTATAAATATCCTTTCAAATAATAGGATTTACTGTTATCATTTTATATTGTGTTTTTAGTAGAAGTCATTTAATTTTTATGTTAGTCTAATTTTCATGACTTATTTTTCTTTCTGTGAAATAAAGGCTTGTCATAAAGCAGGTGGCCTCTATGTTATTCTAAATGTTTGATATGTTTAGTATAATATTTATTTTTAGCAATTTAAAGTTTATTCACATTCATAATATTATGTAGATATTTACTTTTTCAAAGAGTAAAATCAATATCATGTTCATCCTCTATTGAGCAATATATTTCCTTCATTAAAATTTACTATGAACTCTGACCTATTTAGAATGTTATATTTGACACCAATGATCCAATTGTCTTCTAATACCCATTATCATGTATTCTTAAAAGATATAATTTTGAAATAGTTTTGGTATGTGGGAGGTCTGGTGCTTTATTTCCTTAGAACTGAAGAATATAATATTCTCAGGCTTTTAACCTTCCCCAGAAATTTGAAGATCAACTTGTAAATCTCCACAATCAACACTGGGAGGACTTAAATTCAAATAACATTGAACTTTCAATTTACCATTATTTGAGATATTTATTATATTACGTCATGTTATTCCAGTCTTGAAGTACTTCCCTGGAGCCTTAGACAGTTCTTTCTTATTAGATACAGTAATTTATTCAGATTTTCACTTGCTTCTAATGGTATCTGTGAACATTCTGATTGGTTCATAGATTTATTCCCAGAATTCTAATTAACTCATTACTGATAGCATTTATATACTGTGAGAATCTTAAATAAGTTAAATTTTATGGTTAAAAACAAATGATGATATTTATCTCTTTTATTTTTACGTTTTAAGTTAATTTTACATTGTGTAAGAGTTCTGATAAGTGCTCAGTTGTAAAAATGGCTGCAAGTGTATTTGCTGTGTGTATGATTTAAATGGTAGTCTTCCAAAATGTAGTACATGATTATATTTTTTAAAGACTGTGTCCATATCTTTAATAAGCTAAATATGTTTCATTTTACTTAATACTTGCCAATTTTTTTGAGTATGAAGTAATAAATTCTATCAGATTTAACCAAATTATAACTGAGTGGTAATTAATATCATGCCAACCATACCCACTATTTTATAAATATTATTAATGGCAGGGTACCGGTATTAGGCTTTTGTAAAAATATATGCTTCTGATATTTTCCTTTATGTAACATTTTCTACATGAAGCTTGGAATGCTTCCAAGTATGGCTTTAAACATGTGCCACTAATTTTAAAGTTAATATCAAACATAAAGTGTAAGAACTGTGATTATGAATGTTTATGTTCTTAATTACAGTATTTTATGATCTTTTGAGCAGATATTTATTTAATCAGAACGTTAAACATTTGGGGACGCCGCAAATGGGTGAACCATATGTAAAATTCAGAGGGAATGAAACATTAGAAGACAGATGAAATTTATCATGAAACCCAAAGGTATGTTTATGGTAAATGGATCCTGGCAGAGAATGCTAAATAAAGAGAAAAGGCTTTGGCCAAGAAATCATAAAACATCGACACTGTGGGAAGATGTGCCCAATTATGAGATAGAAACATTAATGTATAAATTAAGCACCGTAATATTCTTTTTAAAATTATTTGTTTTACCTTACATTCCAATCACATCTTCCCCTCCCTCCAGTCCTCTTACTTCCACATGCTACTTCCTCCCCTCCTTCCAACACTCCTTTCCCTCTCTCCAGATAAAGGAAGGGTTCCAATGGGTATTCAGCAGCCTTGGAATATCAAATTGCAAGCACACAAGGCACATCTTCTATTGAGGCTAGAAAAGGCAGCCCATTTAGGGCAAAAGGGAACTAAGGGCAGGCAGAGCAAGCAGAGACAGCCCTTGATCCTGATGTACATGAGTTCTATAGGGCAGCTTGAAATCAAAAATCAGGGATGGCAATAATTTATAGGAGATGTATGTTTTAACTATCCTGTGATTTTGTTTTTCCCTATGAAGTTGAGTATTGTTTTTTTCAATAGAAATGTGTTGAAATTTTGATGGGAATTGTATTGAATCTGTTGACTGCTTCTCAAATGTAGCCATTTTTTTCCATGTTAATCCAACCTATCCATAAATATGGGAAAACTTTCCATCTTCTTATATCTTCTTCAATTTCTTTTTTTCAAAGATTTGAAAATTTTGTCATATCTGTCTTTCATTTGCTTAAGTAGCCTATTTATCATTTATATATAAATGGCTATTTTTTTAAGTTAATTTTATATCGAGCCATTTTACTAATGAGTTTATTAGCTGTAGAAGTTCCCTGGTAGAATTTTTAGGGTCACTAATGTGTACTATCATATCATCTGCAAATAGTGATACTTTGACTTCTTCCTTTTCAATTTTTTTTATATCCTCTTGATCTCCTTTAGTGGTCTTATTGTTCAAGTACTATATTGAATAGATATGAAGGGAGTGGACATCTTTTGTCCCCAATTTTAGTAGAACTGCTTTAAGTTTCTCTCCATTTAATTTAATGTTGGCTTGCTGTATATTGCCTTCATTGTGTTTAGGTATGTGCCTTGTATCGCTGATCTTTCCAATACTGTTATCATGAAAGGGCATTGGATTTTGTCAAAGGCTTTTCAACATTTAATGAGATGACCAAGTGGTGTTTTTTCCTTTCAGTTTGTTTATATAGTAGATTACATTGTTGCATTTTAGTGTATTGAGCCATCCCTGCATCCGTTTTATGAAGCCTAAGTGATCATGGTCAATGAAGTTTTTGAAGTGTTCTTGGTTTCAGTTTGTGAGTATGTTATTGAATATTTTTGCAACAGTGTTGGTAAGGGAGATTGGTCTGAATTTATCTTTCTTGATTGAGTGGGTCTTTGTGGGATTTAATCATCCGGGTGACTTCAAAATTAATTTGACAGCGTTCCTTCTGTTTCTATTTTGTGAACTTATGTAGTTGTAATTGCTATTAATAACTCTATTAGATTTTTTTTATTATGAAGCTCCAAAACTCCAAATAACAAAGAAAGAGTCATGTATTTATGTAATCATCTTTAGCATAATCACTGGACAATTACCCCTAAACTATTTTTCGAGGCTAGACTGGCTACTTTACAGTTGCATCCCCATGTTTGTTCCTGTTTTCATCTTACCTAGGTTATTTCTGTCCCATCCGTATGTCCTCTGGAGCCACTTCTCCAGCCAAGTTCTCCTGGTCCATTCCATCCAATAGAGACCTTCTGCTCTCTTCATCTTCTTTCTCCTTCATTCCCATTATTTCTCCCTATGGTCTCTGCCTGAGACTCCCCATCCTTGAAACTGAAGCCCAGCCTATCTCTAGAATTCACTCAGTTTATGTTTTCTTTATTTCTTCTATTTCCACTTTCAGGTCTTGAACAGTTTTATTTATTTTGTTTACCTGTCTGATTGTACTTTCCTCTATGTCTGTACTGGCTGGTTTTGTGTGTCAACGTGACACAAGTTGGAGTTATCACAGAGAAGGAGCGTCAGGTGAGGAAATGAGATCCAGATGTAAGGCATTTTCTCAACTGGTGATCAAGGGAGCAGGGCCCATTGTGGATGGTGCCATCCCTGGGATGGTAGTCTTGGTTTCTATAAGAAAGCAAGCTGAGTAAGCCAGGGGAAGCAAGCCAGTAAGTAATATCCCTCCATGGCCTATGCATCAGCTCCTGCTTCCTGATCTGCTTGAGTTCCAGTCCTGACTTCCTTTTGTGATGAACCGCAACGTGAAGTGTAAGCTCAATAAACCCTTTCCTCCCCAACTTGCTTCTTGGTCATGATGTTTCTGCAGGAATAGAAACCTTGACTAAGACAATTTAAGTGATTTTTTTTCATTTCCTCTTTAAAGGGCTTTATCATCTTAATAAGATTGGATTTAAGGTCCTTTTCTTTGGCTTTGCCTGTTTTAGGATATCCAGTATTTGCTGTAGTAATATAGCTGAGCTCTAGTGAAGCCATTTGCCCTGGCTCTTGTTGATTGTGTTTTTATGCTAGCTTTTAGTCACTTAATGCAAGGAGTCTTCTGGGAATGCAGGCATAGTTGTGAGTCAGAAAATGAGCGCAAGTAAGTGATTATGTATAGTTTACTGTTGTTGAGTGTGTTTTAGGGGGACTTGGCATGCTAGGGATTGGGGGGTGGGTGGTCTCATATGGTTGTCCCTTGTGCCAGCAGACCTCTGGGAATGCAGGGAAAGTTTTGGTCTGGAAAATGGAAGCACACCAATATTCTTATCATATCTGAATATTGATTAGAGAAAGCTTTGGGTTTGTAGACCCAAACTCTTCCTTTTATGTACCATGCCTTGGAAGTTCATGTGCCAACCTTTGTCTTTTTATGCTATTCTATAAAGCACTGGAAAATACACAGACAGACAAACACACACACATACACACATATAACGTAAAAGTATGTAGCCATCATATATTATGCATATTCCCGTTATAAGTATGATATGCTTCCCAGAGAAACTCAGTAGAGCAAGGTCAAATGGTGATGCAATAAGCATAAATGTAATAAGAATGAATAAAATAATAACTACTGCAATTTTTCTTCTCAGAGTCCCTCCACTGAATAGAGAATAGAAATATTATTATTTCAAATGGTTTTCTCTTCATATCTACCTTCACATTTCTCCATAGTTTGTTACTTTTTAATTCTCTTTCTTTATCTCTTGAACTCTCTTTTCCTTTGTCCCCTTAATATACACTGATAAATTATATACATTGACTAGATGTATTTCTTTTTAAATAATATTTTTAAACTCTTCATTCCAGAGTTTATTCTGTGTATGTTTGTTTCCTTCCAGGCCTCCCTAAGTCTTCCTAAATTCACTTCTGCCTCTCAACCCCACCTATGATCCTGTTCTTAAAACAATGATAAGACTCTCTGTAAAATGTCTCTTACCAAGTTGTAAATTTTATCAGTTAAATTTAATTTAAACATTTTCCAAGAACAAAATATCATGAAATGATGAATAATTTGTTTTATCTGGTTCATTTACATGTGACAAAGGAAGTAGTGAAGTAATAATATCATTTATGGATACTAATAGAAAATATAAATGAAATATTTTCAGCTTTGCTTAAACAGGATATTAAAAGAATCATCCTCACAGTAAAAAAAAAAAAAAGTTCATTAATCTCAGTAGAAATGTGAATTATCTGATGAATTATCTTTACATTTTAGTAAGAATACAATGGGAGTTCCATTGATATAATGTCCTTTGTAATAATTCTCTAGAAAATGAAATACAAAGACAGCCATCTTCTTAACATAAAAGAAGAAATATTAACATTTTACTTTCTGTCTAAATACAACACATTGCAATTCAAGTTAAGAACAAAATTACCATTATAATTTTGCGTTTCTTAGGTAAGCTGTTAAAAATATAAGAGAATATTAACAAGCAGCAGAGAAGGTATTGCCATTTTAACATTGTATGTGACTTGTTTTAATAGGGACAATAATAGCAATAAAAATCAAAAACTCAGCAGAATGACTTCCTTGAGAGAAAAATCTAATGCAGAAACATAATAGAATATCTAAGAATAACTATAAAATTACTAATTGCTTATTGTAACTTACTCAGAATTCACTCTTTCTCAGGTATTTTACTGAGTATTTTAAATATATCTCATCAAACAGTCATTTTTTTTTCTAAATGTAAAGAAAATGGGGCCTGGAGACATTAATTCATTCTGAGTTTCTACATCTAAAAAATTGAAGAGCCTGAACTCTACTCAGGGATGTCTTGAAGCAAAGCCTGTTTTATTCATTTATTTTTATAATATACATTTTTAAAAACTTGAAAATTGTTTAATTTCAGTGTGGGATTACTTTTAATTTTTTTCATTATTTGCATTGTCATAATATATATATATATATATATATATAATATTTACAACTTTAATGATTTTCAAATGCACAGTTCAGTGGTATTCATAGGTAATTGTATTAAATATATTTAAAGGCACTATGATGAAATATGATAACTGAAATAAATTTTTAAAAGTTTGAAAATTTTAGAAAATTAACTGTGGAAATAAATAAACTCAAAATCTAGTGGAACTGATCATAGAAAATATCAGAAATGATTCTTTTATTCTGGAGAAAAATTGAAATGATAGCCTTACCTTAATATATATATCAAAGCACAAGCCCTTAGATTAATTAATGAGTGCAGATGAACTCCATTCATAGTTACATAATGTATTTTATTCTGATTTTAGGATGACTAAAATTTTAATTACTAAGAGTATTGTAAGAAAGAATTAATGAATATTTTTTGCATTCAAACATGATCTGAATCATATAAACCAATACTAAACACATCAACAGACACATGTTATGGATGGTTAACACAACAGATACTGAAAGAAAATTAAATATTAAGATAAACAGTAATATCTCAAAAATGAGTAGAAAATGATCTCTTATATTCAGCTGACAATAACAGTATTCATGTATTCACCTTTTCAGTAATTGTTGACCTTCTGTGTAACAGCAACATCTTAAAACACTGGTGGTTCTAATTCATTTGTAAATGAAATGTTGGGAAGGACATATTGGAAAATCAATCAGTTGTTATGTCACTATGGCAAGAGCAATCACAGAGCCAATAAAAAAGCAAATATATATTTTTAAAGATACTTTTACATAGAAACTTAATACAAAAAAAAAAATCAATGTTCCTCACCAAATCAGTGTACAATAAAACAAACTTTCACTTTTTTCACTCTTTTACCTGGATTACACAAGATGTTTCTGTAAGGGTAAATAGAGGGTTATAGCAATCTGATACCTAAAATAGCCAAGAACCTAACACTTGGAAGATTATTTGCTTTTTCTGAGGTCTAAAGAAAGAACAAAAGGATATTGAGTATAGTGGCAGTAATGGCTATTCCTGGTTATCAACTTGACTATATCTGGAATGAACTACAATATAGAAATGGAAGCAACACCTGTGATCCAGGTCTTGAGGTTGGAAGATACAGGCTTCTGAAATGGGATTTTGACATGGGATGACAAATGTTTTTGATCCAGATCTTGAAGCACAGTAGTCATGAAAACCTTAGGCACAGGCAAGGTAGTACACACCTTTAATCCCAGAAGACTAAGGCAAGTGGGTCTCTGAGTTCAAGGCCAGCCTGAGAAAGAGGAAGTTCCAAATCCAGATGTGGTGATACACACCTTTAATCTGGACCATATATTCTGCTGGAGGCCTATATAAGGACAATGGAAGAAGAAAGTCTCCCTTTTCTTCACCTGCTTACACTTACTTGCCTGCACATCTGTTGGAACCTACTTCTTCAAGACTCCAGCTTATACAGAAAACCAGCCTAAGAAAACCAAACCTAACCTACCCTCTTGGGACTGAGCAACTACTAGATTCTTGGACTTTTCATTTACAGTCACCCATTGTTGGGTTATTTGGACTACAGACTGTAAGTCATTGTGATTTCCTTTAATATATACAGACATTCCATAAGATGAGACTAGTTATAACTGCAACTAATACAGTGGTCTAAATCCCAAGGATGGCCAGGCTGCCAACTACTGCATCCTAAAAGGAAATAAACATGTATTGTCAGCCTCGCAATTTGGAAACCATAGAGGTCAAACAACAATACAAATCATAATGTTATGTGACTTTTTTCTGGGAAGAGAAGCAAATGTCTACTCACTTCAACAACAGGAAAATAGGAAATAGTTCTACAGAGTATTGATTGGTGAACCAATGAAATTACTGGAATTTTTTATAGGGTAGAGCATAATATATGGACCAGATACAAAATTAGAGAGTAATTCTTTCTCAGGAATTGTTTACTGTCTATACATTCGTGAATACAGGTAGGGTTTCATGAGTTCCTCACCTCCATTACAGAAAGTAAATGAGCCTGATCTTGTGCAAGTCTCCATCATGTAATCCCAACTGCTGCCAGTTAAAAGGTCAATGGGCATGTCATACCCAGAAGATAGCATGACACACAGCATACATGCTATAAAGCAAAAGCAATTGTGAGAATGGGGGATGAATGAATACACATAATCCCAAAATGATGCAATACGCGCTCAATGCAGAGGCACCTCCCTGAAGCAAAGATTTATTCAGAGCTAATTGTTTATTTTGTTGAGACTTAAACAATTTGATTTAATCCTCTCTTATGGGCATTGAGGAAGACCCAGATGTTGAGGTTAACTGTAGTTCTGTTGGTCTACACCTGAACAGAGATAATGAGTTTATATGGGTACATTTGCCTGAAAGAACCACACATAACTTTAGTTAGTGTCTGATTCCTGATTCATAGATGTTGTTTCTATGAATTGTTCTGAGCTTTCCTATACATGGCATCTAAGGAAAATACAAGCTCAACAAAATCTGAGGAACTGCCTGCAGAGCTCTCCATATACATCAATCTCAGAACAACTCTTCCTTCCTGATTATCCCATGTGCACACTGGTATTTTATCCCATTCTTTCCACAAACTGTCTCAACATATGCCTTTTGTTATAGTGGGGAAAAAAGAAAATAATGTATCTTAGTTTTAAATACCTAGCATGCCTCTTGCTCCTGTGCCCACAAAAGAGAGAGGAAAGAGAAAGAGAGAGAGAGAGAATTCTATCATGATCACATTCTAATTCAAACAACTTTTTAATGCCCTATTAGTGTTATAGAAGAAAGGGAGGAATAAAAGATCAAACTGACATTTTTCTTCCTCCTTTTAAATAATTTGTTGTCTTTATAGTGCCTTAGCCTTGAGATACAAGGTTTTATAACAACTTTGGGAAAACTCTCAAGTTATACACGGTATTCATTGGTGTCTATGCTGAAAAACACACTGCTTAACTAGTGTGCATATTTGAATTTACATAGCACTGTGTGTAATATAATAGTGGATATTTTAGAGAGAGAAATTTTGCATGAGAGTTTATGGTAAATAACTTTCACACTCTGTAATTAAGAAGAGTAATTGCTTTTTTTCCTATTTAAGATTATGACTTACAAGGTGATACCTATATATTATTATTATTCATTTTTCCACAATACCTTTACAAAATAACAAACTAATATCTACATAAGCATTTGGCCTCTATATTCTGAAAATAGTATGTGTATAAACAGAAAGGTGCACACCTATGTACATTTTTAATTCATGAGACATGTGAAGATATAATGGATTTATGTATGTATATAAAATGTAAATTTCAAGTATTTAATTCTGCTTATAGGCATTCTGGTAGACAATTCTGAACTCAGATAAATTTACTCTGATATAATACATAAAACCATATCAGTTGCATTTAAGGAATAGCATAATATTTTGTTCTGACAGCATGCAAATTTTCTCTAGCTTTTTGAAATATATAGTATACTTTATGCATTCTGTGCAGTAGCACAGTAAGAAGTAGTACTCCTTTGTCAAGGTGACTTAATGCCAGTACTCATGTCCCCATTAACCCAATCTATTGGTGCCACATCTGGTAGTCACTATTCTGCTCTCCAAGTCTCTGAGATCATCTCCTTAGATTGAGCACATGAGTGTGTCACATGGTCGTTCTACCCTGGCTTATTTCACTTAACCTAATGATCTACAATTATAGAGTGTTATTGCAGATGATAATATTTCATTATTTTTAGGGATGAATAGATGTCTAGGGTGCACTTTACCAATTTCAATAACAACGTCTGCTGGGGTTTTGAGGAGAAGTGTTTGAATCCAAATATCAATATTGATATTCAATCTATCAATATAGAATATTTTAATTTATTTAAGATTTATTTCTCTGCAGAATACTAAGTATATACTTAGTATTAAATCCAAGTAGATCTCATACTGAGTATTTATTGTACACATTCCTCAAATTTTGATGCTATGTTCAGTAAAATTTCATAATTTTATGCCATTTTCAAGAGCATCCTTTATTTAAATCGGTGATTGCATTTTGCTGGTGACTTCCATTCTTGATGTTTGACTGCCAATATATAGAAGTATGTTAGTTCCTTTAGACTTCAGTTCTATAGTTGTATTTATTTGTCTTGTATTCTATTAATAACATTCCTGACATATTTGTTCCCATAACTTTTGGTGCAAGTTATCATGCTATCTGCAAAAGAAAATAACTATGTTTTTTCTTCTCAGAACAACCACAACAACAAAACAAAAAAATGAAACAAAAATAGGACTTCATTACTCAGGCATGAATTTGGAATGAATATATGTTTTCCTTGTTTCTGGTTTAAGGGGATTTCTTCCCTTGTTTGAAAGACCACTAGCATGCATCTGCAGAATGTGTGTAGGTTTTCTCCTGTCAATTTTTGTTGTTGTATTCTACTTCTATTTTAGAAATGTTTAAAATGAATAATGGTTTTTATTTGGTCTATGGTATTTCAAAATGGTCATGAGTTTATTTCCCTTTTGAGAACTGATTGAATTATGATGACAGATATGTGAATGCTCTATTAACCTCAACTTCTAAAACAAGCTCCACTTAGTACTCATACAGTATGTATACTGTCAGATTCAATGTCCTGGATTTATTTTTGTGTATATGTTCATAAATGACATTTCCTGTTCTTTCCTAATTTCTTTTCATATAACACCTTTGTTTTAGTTTATTTGAATGGGGAGAATGTCTTGCTTTATACTCCAAGCTTAAAGTTAGTGATTCACCTGCCTCAGTCTTCTGAGTCCTAAAACTACAGGTGTACATCTCCATATTAAGTTCTTGTTTAGTTTTGCTTCATGGTACTGGGAAAGCTACTCCTCTGGATAGTGTTTCCAGGTCAGACCCTGCAAAAATCTTCTGAGTTTTGTGTACAAATTACATGGTGCTCAGGAGACCAAGGCATGATAAATAATTGATGTTGCTTAGACTTCCTTAATTAATGCTCAAAAGACAGTTTCTCATGGCTGGTTTTGTGGCTTTAGTTAGATGATCTGTGGCTGCTAGGATAGCCTTGGAGCCCAAGCTTGACAGACACCTCTACAATAAAACTACAACACCTAAGACTGAAGAAGGGGTAGAAAGACAATAAGATAAGAAGATAATGGAGTTTACTATGAGACTGTGTATCATAGTTATGTCAGAAGCTATACACATAAAATCTCACCAACATGGCTGCCTATACATGAACTGTACTAGGTGACAACAATAGACATGCTAACATTCTTTAAATGCATTTATGTATTTGTATATTGGATGCCTGGCTTAGTTCTGGCTATGAAAGAAATGAAGACCATTTGGGTTTGTAGACACATGGTATTTATTCAGAACCTTCTGTTGCAGAGACATTAACCCCCTTCATAGGAAACGGACTGAGTTTCAAAGGCAGAGAGGGAAACAGGAAATCCTTCTGTGGGGAAAAGCTGGGCAGGTTTTGGGTGCATGCTACATAGACTCAACTAACCAAAGGGATTGGGAGTGTTTTGCAGAGAGCTCTTTTGGCTTTCTCCAGCTTGAACAGAGAGACGCAAAGGTAGATCATGAATGGCAACTCTAACACGGGTTTTGATATCTTGAGAAAATTGCATTAAAGTCTATGATCTCGCTTCCCTTGGGGATCAGTGAAGAGGGTATGATCTAATCCTGCACTTTAGTATGAACAGGTCCAGGTTTATTTCCTCATTGCCCAGCTGCCTAATGCAAGGCAAGTGGGCACAATTTCAACTGGAAGAGAGCAAGGGTCAGGGGTAATAGCAAAAGTTTCAGAAAAAGCAAAGGTAATGTTAGTTTTTGTCTGTGGCTGTAAATGCAGTACTGGGGACGGTAGAAGCAGTATCTTCTGGGAATTTGCTAGAAATGAAGTTGTGTGGTCCCACACTGTACAAAATGACTCAGAGGATGGGCCTCAGTAGTATGTGCTTCACAAAACACTACAGGCAACACTCATGTGTAGAACTGGTGACAAAAGCCACTTCCCTAAAACTAGCCTCATTGCAAAGGGAGAGCTTCAAGCTGAGGAGCTAATCCCCCTCCCCCCTTCTGTACACATTCAAGAATCAGTGGCGCTGTGCTTAGGGTGATTCTCTTAACAAGGATTAGGAATAATCACTGTGTTTTAAATGCGAAATGCTCAGGTCTTGCCAGGGATTTGAATACATTGAGCTTTATTAGGACTGATGAAATGAGGATCTTTGCTTCCCTAAAGAACAGTTTAAGCCTGAACATAAAATAAATCAAAGGGAATTCTAGCCTTGGAATCTGCAGATGCCATTAATTAGCCGAGGAGGCATTTGGCATTTACATTCAGTTAGAATCTCTACTCAGGGAAAGTGACATTTGATATGCAGAATGCTGGCTTTGAAAAAAGCAGAAGTATTGGGTGTGAGGGTACCAAAATACATGAAAGTGATAGTTAAGTGCATCAGCTTCTTCCCTCTGAACATAAAATCCCATTCCACAGATATCAAGTTAAAACGGAAAAACAAAAGTGACAGGGTTACACCAAACCGAAGAGAAACTATTCTGTCATAGAATAGATGCTATTTGAAAAACTAGAAATGATAAATATTTAAAATATATAGTATTCTAATGATAATTACAGAAAAAAAACTGTGTATAAGATTATTTACCTGAGATAAGACTTAAATCAATCAGGTCCTATGATCGGAAAACAGTTAAATAACAGGACAGTGACACATCTCTATCCTATGTAAATGAACTATGTTTATATGTGCACATGAATACATTTGTTTATATACATATGCATGCACATCCTGTCCATAAATATGCTAATTTATAAGTTTAAATGTGTGGAATTATACGTATATAATAATCATGAATAGGTACACATTCATGTTCAGTTTTGTGTATATGCGCCTATATCCATAGTTATTAAGTTATAATTGTTTCCACTGGAGTTCTTTAAAAATTAGAATATAAAAGAAGCCAAATTTTTTTAATAATTGGGAAAAATTGTTCACAACCTAGCCCAAAACACAATAATTTCTTCTGAGATTAAATAATTTAAACCTTTATAGGATTGCGGTCATGACATGAAACATTCTGAAAAGTAGAAATAACTTGAAACACCACACCTTCTTCACACCTTTTTTCAAGTCTTCAGTCAAGTCCCCAGTTACAAAATATGTTAGACTGTGTGTTGTAGTGGCCAGAAATCACATTTTAAACTACTGTACATATTTATATGTACTGCATGAATCTTGTGGGAGATGTGGGGTGGGTATGTGTGTGTGTGTTGGCATGGGAAACACTTTATGAACTGAATTGTCTCCACTGACCCAGCAAGAAATTCTCTATGGTTTTGCCTTTCAGGGACCTTTAAATTCACTTATACCTCTTTATGAAGTGCATGGAGGGGCATAGTAGAAACAGCATGTTTTGACCTCTGCTTGGTACTGGGCATCATCCTCATCAGAGAGAATGCTAGAGGTCAGGGACAGCATTCTCTCTACCTTCCCATATTAACTCCTGGTCACTTTGGAAATTTTCACTAATCAATGCAATGGTGTTCCATAGTGAAGACTTTGGTCTGAGTGTTAGACGTTTAACACTGTGCAAACCTTTTTGACAGTATTTCAGACATGAAATTTCAACAAAGGATCCTTTTATAAAAAGAAAGATAACAGGTGAATATACACTATATATACACACATATAAATGCACATATGTGGCATGTAAGGTGTGGGTGTGCACATTTATGTATTTTCGTACATCTGTTTGTATAATTATTAATGTTTACATATTTATGTATATTTATGAGTGTATTATATACAAATGGTCACTGGAAAATAAGTAGTAAATAGATATATGGCATAAAGGATCTATAAGTAGTCTTGAGAAAATAAAGAGTAGGTAAAAGTTATAATTTTGGAAGCTTATGTTTAACTGTAGAAGAGTCTGAGCTTTTTTTTTTTAAAAAAAAAACTTAGAGATCGTTTGCTTATGTGTTATGGTCTCTGATTTTGATTTATATGTGTTTCTCTGTGTGCAAAAATGACTCAATATCTTATAGTTTTTGTTTAGCTCTTTTATTTGTTTGTTTTGTATTATTCTGGTTTGTTTTACTACTACTACTACTACTGTTGGTATTGTTATTGTTGTTGTTATATGCCTATTTTTAATTTTTATGAGAGAGATTAAGAAAGGGTATAGATTTGGATATGTGGAGAAGTGGGGAAGATCTGAGAGGAGTTCAGTGAGAGAAACTTATCAGAATATGTTTTCTGAAAAAAATGTGATTCTCAACAAATAAATAAATAAGCAGCCTATCTAATATGAATCTGTGATAAAATGTCAGAAATATAAATGGATAATATTAGTCAATTGAATATTACCAGTCTTAGAAAGTAACAGCAAAATCGAAGCAATAAGTGTATGTGACTTGTATTGTAGCAACACAGAAACATGGTTCTTCATCCAGTGTCCTAGTTAGTTTTATGCCAACTTGACACATGTTAGAGTCATCAAAGAGGAAGGAGGCTCAATTGAGAACATGTCCCCATAAGATGGACTGTAGGCAAGCCTGTTAGGCATTTTCCTAATTGATAATTGATAAAGGAGGACTCAGCCCATTGTTTTTGGGGGTCATGCATGGACTACTTGTTCTGGATTCCATAAGAAAGAAGGCTGAGCAAGTCTTGTGCAGCAAGCCAGAAAGCAGCACCCTCCATGGCTTCTGCCCTCTGCATCAGCTCCTGACTTATGGTTCCCACACTTTTTAAGTTCATGTTCAAGGTTCCTTCAACAATGGACAAAATGTGGAAGTGTAAGTCAAGTAAACCTTTTCCTCCCTAACTTGCTTTTTGGCCATGCTGTTTCATTTCTGTACTGATATCTCTAACAAAGCCAGGATTCGGTGGCACCTGTAAAGGTTGGATGCTGCAGGTACTATAGAAAACAAATGGAAACAGAAGCAGAAGGACTATGACATCTGTGCTCATAGAAAGAGCAGGATCGTAGAAGGTTAGAAATGAGACTGAGCTAAATAACCTGAGGAAAATCAGAAAACCACAGTTTCTAATTAAAAAGCCTGACACTGGAACTAAGCAGTAATATTGTAGGTGAAGTAGAAAGGAGGCACTCATGGTGAATCTGGCTCAATATAGAAAATATCATGTGTCGGTCTCAGGGAATCTTAGGAGAGAATGCACTAATAGAGAAGACTGGGTTGTGGTTCCTATGAATCGTCTCTAGGGTGAGGAGAGCCAGGGCATTTTACAGATAGAATTCCAAGGAACACTAAAGAGGGAAATCATTATAACCTGTAAAATATGTGTATGTACGTGTGAGAGGGCAGGTGAAGTGCTGATGGAAAGATTTGAGATTTCAAGAAGATGTTGAGAAAGAAATAAGTTTGGGAGGGAAACAAAAGGTGATTTTTAAAATAAAGCATCCTAGTTTCAAGAGAGAATATGTGAATCCATGAAGACAGTCTTTGGTGCTTGCAAGTCCCAACTTGCAAATTGGGAATTACTTTAGTAATCAGCTACAAAAGCCTGCAGGGGAAGCCAGTTGTTCCACTAGCTTACATAGTCAATCATAAGCTTGCCATTTAGTTTCGTTCAACCTTACTTAGAATTTCCCTTGTAAAATAAAGTACAATTTGCTGTGTTCTTATAAAGATCAAATGAGATCATGTCTATGAAATTATTCTTTAAACTCAATATTTTTCCTGCAGTGAGACCATGTTGTCATTAGATTAAACCCACCTCTGGCAGGGTTCCATCTGTTATTAACCTTTCCTGTTCCAGCTAGTCTATGAGAAAAATAAGAAAAATAAACACAAAGTAAAATATTGGCAAATAGGATAAAACTTAACTTTTAAGTCCATTTTTGAAAATCTATGATGTCCTTTCCAAATAATACAAATTCTATTTGAATGAAATTGTGGAACTACCATGAAAAACAGTGAATAACTATGGGCCTATAATTGAGGGCTGAAAAATTAAAATTATGAAAATCTGAATTAAGGCACCAATATTTATAGCAGATAGTGGATACTGTGAAAATGACAAAAATTGATAGAACACTTCCATGTGGCAGATCCCGGTGCCTAAGCTGTTTCTGTAAAACCAACTTACAGTTAAAAAGTGAAAAATAGCTTGCACTTTTGATTGTAAGCTGTTGTTTTACTGTTCTGTGACGTTTTCCCAGAAGAAGGCATCTTACATTTCTTGAGAGAAGAGCCTATAAAAATATAGGAAGCTGCAGAATATCCTTTGGGACTTATTCAAGAAACTAAATCTTATGGGAGAGAAACCTTTGTTCCTGGCAGAGAAGGACTACACAAGAAAGAGCAGAGCCAGGGACAGAGTTAGTAGAATAAAAAAAAGGAACTGAGCTTGAACAGAGTTCTTAAGTAGGACAAAGATACATGTCAGCATACACATTGGGCATAAACATTGCGCATAAAAGGAGAGGGGGTCTTATGATTGAAGAGAATATAATGAAATGTTACTTTTACTTTAAATTAAGTTGAAATTTCTTTTTCTTCTAGTGTTTTACAATCAACATCATAAATGCTTTTAAATTTGGAATAAAAAATAGGGGAACAGTTGAGAAGAGAAGCAAAAAGGAGCATAGCTAAGATGAAAAACATGTAAAATAAGCAAATACCTTTAAGGTTTAAGTGATGAGTTAGTCAAGAAAATATTAAAGTAAGATAAAATTAATTATATATTGAAGAGAAGTTGAAAAATTAAAAGCAATTCAGTAATGATATATAAAATATGACCAATCTGTTGTTTTATTTTTTAAAACATTAGGGCCCTACTTTAAAGACAAATGGAAGAAAACCACCAAAGTGATCCAGTCCATGGGTAGAAGGAAATGTTTGGAGAACTCAAACTGCCAGAATTTCTCACTGGAATAGAGAGCAACAACTTGCCAGGAAAGCAATCAGATTTAATATGATAGTAACCAAGGTGGTAGTCTTTAGTCTGATGTAGGCTGTTGGATTAATCAAGACCCAGATGCTCTTGCTGAAGGTAGTTGACTTTGGGGATCATAATGGGAGGTAGTGATTTTCCTAAGGAACAGACCCTGATTACAAAGGACTCCTGAAGAATGCTGGCTTTAGGTTCTGTTTGCCCAACAACAATCCTCTGTTCACCTGTCAGAGTCCTTCTGTTGGAACATTGTCTTCAACACTGCCATTCTGGGACCTGTTGTGTCCATAACAGCTATATTATGGCTGAGTAGGTCAAGTCACCTATCACCAACCTCAACTGCTTGAGTTTAACCCCTGATCCAACTGGAAAGAAACTGGTTCCTGAAAGGAGTCTTCTGATCTCCAAACCTACACCATATAGCATGCATATGTACAAACACACATAGTATATACAATCATATTGAAGAATGTCATATATTGAAAATCTATATAAAATTGCAAGTATCAACAAAAAGTATGAAACAAATTAAAATAAAAATATAGAGCAAGAGTACTTAGAAAAGTTTGAAATTACAATCTTTACAATATTTCAAATTTAAAAATTGAAAATTTTTTTTTAAAAATTGTATTTATACTACACTGTCGATGTCTTCAAACACACCAGAAGAAGGCATTGGATCCCATTGCAGATGGCTGTGAGCCAGCATGTGATTGCTGCGAATTGAACTCAGGACCTCTGGAAGAGCAGTCAGCACTCCTAACCTGTGAGCCATCTCTCCAGCCCCCAAATGTTTGAGCTTTGAAAACTTACATAACAGTTCTAAATTTTCATTTTCTTGTCTGCAGAATGAGACTCCTATTTCTACCTAAACATAAGTATTGTGAAGATTCATGTTATATATTAAGCGTTAAGGCCAGAGGCTATTATTTGAAAGATAACTTTTCGGTCCAGACCTCTGCCTGGGCCGCCAGAAGTCCATAGCCAGCGAGCACCGCCTGAGAGGGGTGGCCTCCCAGGAGCTTGGAAAGACTGTGAGTGGGGTTAAGGGGATCTATACCTCTCACCCAGACCCGCCCGGATCTGATCCGGAGCCTGAGAACCAGGGGATAGAAAAACTGTGAACCTTCCGGTTTTCACCTGTGGGTGGAGACCTCTGCCTGGGCCACCAGGGGCCTGTGCCTGGGGACCTCAGCCTGGGCTACAAGGCTCCACAAGAGATCGGGGAATCCCAGGAGTGCTGACACACCTTTGAGCACAGGCAAAACCACCACTTCTGTTCAAACTCACTGGATCAAGAGGGACCCTTACAGAGCCGTCAGGGCATAGGAACCAAGGGACAGCTGGGGACAAGATCCTTCTGATTCCATTCTGCACCCCACAGCTGACCCGGTGCGACAGCTCTCCAAACACAAACACCTCTCAGAGAGAGCTGGTCTTCAAGGAGTACTGACACAGAGGCCTGCAGGAGGGGCAAGCCAAAACCAGACAGAGTAAGATCAGCTAACATCAGAGTCAACAAGATGGCAAAAGGCAAGGGAAAGAACATAAAGAACAGAAACCAAGAGTACTCCGCACCATCAGAACCCAGCTCCCCCACCACAGCAAGCCCTGGATACCCCAACAAACCAGAAAAGCAAGACTCAGATTTAAAATCATTTCTCATGATGATGATAGAAGACTTTAAGAAAGAAATGAATAACACCCTTAAAGAAATACAAGAGAACAAAGATAAACAACGAGAAGCCTTTCAAGAGGAAATACAAAAATCCATTAAAGAATTAGAGGAAAACTCAATC
>CM052712.1:37026305-37050179 GCA_028551405.1 Uromys caudimaculatus | reverse complement strand
GGAACTCGAAAATATCATCCTGAGCGAGGTAACTCAGACACAAAAGAAGGAACATGGTATGTACTTACTGATAAGCGGATATTAGCCCAAAAGTTCAGAATGCCCAAATTTCACTTAACAGTAACCTCCGGACTGAGAGTGAGGTCCCAGATGGAGGAGTTGGAGGAAGGTCTGAAGGAGCTGAGGGAATTTGCAGCCCCATGGAGGGAGCAAGAGAGTCAATGGGCCTGACCCCCTCCCCAGTCCTCCTGGTGTTTGGACCACCAACCAAAGAATACACATTGATGGACTTATGGTTTGGACCACATATGTGGCAGAGGATGACCTCGATGGCCATCAGGGAGAGAGGAAAGGCCCTTGGGCCTGAGGATGTTAGAGGCCTCAGTAAAGGGGAATGTCAAGGTAATGTCAATACGGGGATGGGTGGACGGGGGGGGGGGTTGGGTAGGAGGTGGAATTCCCTCCTAGAGGCGGGTTGGGGAGGGGACAGGGGGTATTCAAAGAGGAGACTCAGAAAAGGGGAAACATTGCAAATGTACATAAAGTATCAAAAATAAAAAAGGAAAAAAAAATAAAAAATAAAAAATAAAAAATAAATTGAAAAATAAAATAAAAATGAGCAGTTGTCAAATGATTTTGAGAAAGTAAACTGAAATTTGTTAGGAATTGTTAAGAAGAAAAAAATTAAAAGTAAAATAATCTGAAAGGTATTCCAGTTTGTAGACTATTCCTTATTGACTTAGACATAGTTCACATAAAATAGTCATTGTTTTATATGTATGTTACACTAATCAATATCATGTGTCATATGTATGCGTATATAATTGGTATACATTAGGCTAGTTTATATGCTTATTTTTTAATTTCTTGAGGAGTTCTTAATAAAATTAATAGTTAGGAAACAACAATTTGGTTTCCTGGTTTATACATGTGTTTACCAAGTTTCAGTAACTTACTCATAGGATACTGATGAGTGTTAAGTCAACAAACTTGATAACTACACAGCCTGAGTTCCAAATTCCTATGCAAACACTCAGCATGTTAAATATGTTAAATTAGAATACTATTGCGGAGCATATTAGAAAGTAGATAGAAGTAGAATACCCAGAATAATGCTAGAGGTTTAGAAAATAATGTACAAAATAATATCTTATAAAATATGTGAACTAATAATTGGACAATAGCTCTGTGATATCACTGTGGAAGCCCCCAGTACCAAAAGGTGCTTTAATGGGCGTTCTAAATTCTTTCTAGGAGCCTTTGTACTTGAATCTTATCTACATACTCTGGCAAAATGGCTCAACTGCTAAAGGTGTTTCCAGAAAGCAGTACTGAACTGTTTCCTGCAAGCAGGCCTTGGATCTCTACATTCACTTCCTTCTCCTCATTCTGCTCCTATTCCTCCTCCTCCTCCTCCCTCTCCTCTTCTGCTTCTTCCCCAGCCACTTTCTCTCCCCTTGACAAAAAAATAAATACATGTAATAAGGTTCTAAAATTTTAAAAAAATTAAAGACAAATATGTATAAGAAATATTTAATATGTTTTTCTTGAAAATAATAGCAAGTACAAATTACCTGAGGATACTTTTGAAGACTTAGTTAAGTAACCATGTTCAAATTTGTTTAACCACATAGTTTCACCACAGAGTGTGTTTTGAAAAGGATGGTTACTATTTTCTGCACAATTCATGTATTAAATAGTGTAATTCAACTTGTTGGCATAATTTCAGTGCAGACAAAGATGTAGTATCAAAATTGATTCTTTTTCTTCGGTACACTTGCAATATATTTTCAGTATAAAAATACACATAGTCATATATATGATAGGGAAATTTTCATGTTTTTTTGAGCCAGTTTCAGACACCTTTGCATATCTGGAAAGTTGGGAAAAGCCTGTTCTTGCTCTCTCTCTCTCTCTCTCTCTCTCTCTCTCTCTCTCTCTCTCTCTCTCACACACACACACACACACACACACACACAATGCAGACAAAGGTATTTAGGGTGCTGGTTCTAAGGCATTGTGAGGAAGCATATGAATTGAGGTCCCATATTAGCAATCTCAACATTTTCACTTTGTTAGTCACTTCAACTACAGGTATGATCCCACCTCAAACCCATCACCAAGCGCCAACACCAAGTTACACAGTTTAAGTTGACAATATGTCCTGTGGCATTGGTCAGTTATGTCTTTGAGGTATTATGTCATTACTATACTAAGCTTTCAAAAGTAGAGGACTACAAGATACATGTAGAAGTCACTATGGGGATACTTTTAAGACCTCCAGTAGTTATCTGGAACTATAGGCAAGGGACTGAAGAGAAAGGACTTAATACAATGTTTCATGTTATTTTAGGTCCTGATGGATAACTGGGATTTTAGATACTTTACTTTTATAATTAAATAAAAATTCAAAATATGGGATAAGGACTTTCTTCCTAAACTGAATAAAACAAAGGTGTATGATAATTAATTATTTGTAGATAAAGCTGCAGTGGACTCTGGCCAAAACTCTTACATTTCTTTTACATTAATATACAGTTAGGCATATGAGGTTAGAAACAGAAAAAACAAAACAAAACAAAAAAAACCAGTGAAACTTAAACAAATAATAGACATCTAAGGCATAGTTTATGTGCAGTAAAAGGAAAGGGTTTATTTTAATAGCTGCAAATTCACGAGGAAACTCACCTTTCGATGTATTGAGAATTAAGGAGGTAAGGATAACACAGATGTGACAATTACTGAGACGACTTTTAAGATCCAAGGCAGACTAGCAACCCTATCTCCTGCTTTTCACTCACCCCTTACCTCAAATCCTCATAAGCTCATGCTGTTAAATCATTTTTAACTAAGGACCAGAATGTTTTTGAAAGTTCTGTGAGGCTAGCAACTTAATACACAGTTATAAAACACATAAATCAGGAAAAATAATATAGTCTACAAAGTCTTCATAGCAGTTTACAATAAACACCAACTTTAAAAAAACTCATATACTTTTAGCAAGATATTCAATGCATTTATTAATTTGTTGTTATAACTATAGCCCATATTATGACCCACTATCTTTGCTGGATTCCTGGAGGCTTGTTGGCTCTAGGGACATCCATCTGAGTCCTTTATACTTCAAACCCTTGCCTGATGTGTCTCTGAGGCCAGCCTAGCAGTACTAAGCTCCAATATGTCCCCTGTGTATTCTATTTACCTGCCCTCAACACAACCTACATTCCCAGATGCATGCTGCTCTCAGGAACCTTTTCCCAACTCCATTGTCTGCTAGTCCCCCTAAAGAACTCCCTACAGCCTTAAACTGCACCTGCTCTCCTGTGCTGCATTTTCTGACACACAACTCTGCCTGATTACTGGAGACCAGCCACTATCTGGGACAACCAGTTGGCAAAAGGCCAGTATAAGAACACAATCAAAATGAGCCAGGGCTATATGGCACCACCAGAATATGAATATCTTATGGGAGCAGGCTCTGAAACGCCTAATGCAGCTGAAGCACATGAAAAAGAACTTAAATCTAATCTTAGGAAAATGATAGATGCCTTTAAAGAGGAAATCACTTAAAGAGGAAAACCCAACGAAGCAGGTGGAGGAAATGGATAAACATTTTCAGCACATCAAAACTGAAACAGAAGCAATAAAGAAAATTCAAAAGGAGGAAATTCTGGAGATGGAAATCATAGGTAAGAGAACAGAAAATACAGATGCAAGCATCACCAACAGAATATAATAGAGAGGGTAGGGGATTTAGCTCAGAGGTAGAATGCTTGCTTAGCAAGTGCAAGGCACTGGGTTCAGTCCTCAGCTCTGAAAAAAAAAAAAAAAAAAAAAAAAGAATACAAGAGATGGAAAAGAAAATCTTAGCCATAGAAGATATGATGGAAGAAATTGATATATTTGTCAAAAAATGCTAAATCTAAAAAGTTTCTGACACAAAACATTCAGAAAATTTGGGACACTATGAAAAGACCAAACCTGAAATATCATCAAAATCATAACAGAAAATTTCCCTAACCCAAAGAGAGAGATTCTTGTATAAATATACAAGAATCTTACATAGTACTAAATAGATTGGATCAAAAAATAAAACCCTCCCACCACATAATAACTAAATAACTAAATGTATAGAACAAAGAAAGAATATTAACAGTCACAAGGGAACAATGTCAAGACTTCAACAACCCACTCTTACCAATGAACAGGTCATCCAAACAGAAACAAAACAGACAAGTAATAAAACGAATAGACATTTTAAATCAACTGGATCTAACAGACATTAACAGAACATTTCACTCAAGCACAAAAGAATATAGCTTCTTCTCAACACCTCATCGATATTTCTCCAAAATTGAACATATAATCACTGACAAAGCAAGTTTCAACAGATACATGAACACTGAAATAACCCCTTGAGTCTTACCAGACCACTATGGATTAAATCTGGACTTCAATAATACAGAAGCAATAAAAAGTCTATAAACTCATCGAAACTGAGTAACTTTCAACTCAATGAACCCTGTAACAAGGAAAAAATAAAGTAAGAAAATAAAGAATTTCTAAAGTTTAGTGAAAATTAAGACACAGCATACCCAAACTTATTGGACACAAGGAAACCAGTTCTAAGAGGAAAGTTCATAGCATTAAGTGCACCTTCATAAAGAAATTTGAGAGATCACATACTAACAAACTAACAACATACCTGAAAGCCCTAGACAGAAAAGAAAACACATGCAAGAGGAATAGCTGGCAGGAAATAATTGAACAAACTAGAAATAAAAAGAATAATACAGAGAATCAATGGAATTAAAAGTTGGTTATTTGAAAAAAATCAACAAGATAGACAAATCCTTAGACAAACTAAGTTAAAAGCAGAGAATAAATATCCAAATTAATAAAATCAGAAATGAAATGGGAAACATAACAACAGACACCTAGGAAATCCAGAGAATCATTAGGTCTTACTTCAAAATACTATACTCCACAAAATTGGAAAATCTAAAGAAAATGGACAATTGTCTTGATAGATATAACTTACCAAAATTAAATAAATTAAATAAATATCAAACAAACAATGTTAAGAGAGTCTATAACCCTAAGGAAATAAAAGCCTCACAACTGAAGAAAGTCCAGGGCCAGATGACTTAAGTTCAGAATTCTACCAGACTTTCAAAGATGACCTAATGCCAATACTCCTCAAATTATTCCACAAAATAAAAACAGAAGAAACACTACCAAATTTATTTTATGAGGACATATCCACTTGATTAATAAAAAAACAGATATACTCAACCAAGAAAGAGAATTTCAGACCAATCTCCTTTATGAACACTGACATAATGATACTCAATAAAATACTTGCAAACCAATTTCAAGAACACATCAGAAATATTTTCCAACATGATCAAGTAGGCTTCATCCCAAAGATGCAGGGATGGCTCAACATATGAAAATCTATCAATATAACCCACTATATAAACAAACTGAAGGAAAAATTCCTACATGATCATCTATCTCATTAGATGCTGAAAAAGCCTTTGACAAAAATCCATAACCCCTTCATGATAAAAGTCTTGGATAGATCAGGGATAAAAAGCACACGATAAACACAATAAAGGCAATGTACAGCAAGCCAATAACCAGCATCGAACTAAATGGAATGTAACTTAAAACAATTCCACTAAAATCAGGGACAAAATAAGGCTGTCCACTCTCTCTGTATCTGTTCAATTTAATACATGAAATTCTAGGTAGATAAATAAGACAACTAAAGGATATCAACAGGATACAAATTGGAAAGGAAGAAGTCAAAGTGTCTTTATTTGCAAATGATATGATTGTATGCATAAGTGACCCCTCCAAATTCTACCACAGAACTCCTATATCTGATAAATACTTTTAATGATGTGGCTCGATACAAAATTAATTTTAAAAGTCAGTAGTCATTTTTTATATAAACTTTGAACAGGCTGAGAAATAAATTAAGGAAACAACATACTTCACAATAGCTAGAGTCAATATAAAATATCTTGGCACAACTCTAATCAAGCAAGTGAAAGACCTACATGACAAGAAAGTCAAGTTTCTAAAGAAAGAAATTGAGGAAGATATCAGAAACTGGAAAGATCTCCTATGTTCATGGATCAATACAATTAACATAGTAAAAATGAGCATCTTACCAAAAACTATCAACAGATTTAATCTTTTCCCATCAAAATTCCAACACACATTTTTGCCCAACTTGAAAGAATAATTCTCAACTTAACGTGGAAATACAACAAACAAACAAGCAACAACAAAACAAACAAACAAAAACCCAGTACTGCTAATACAATCCTCTACAATAAAGTAAGTTCTAGAGGTATCACCTTCTCTAATTTCAAGCTGTACTACACAACAATAGTAATAAAAAACACATTGTACTGGCGTAAAATCAGTTTGATCAATGGAGTAGAATCAAAGACTCAGCAATAAACACACACACTTATTGATTCTAGATTTTGACAAGAAGCCAAAATCATGCAATGGAAAAAAGGAAAGCCTCTTCAAGAAATGGTGGTGTTGTAACTGGATGTCTGCATGCAGAAGAATGTAAATAGACTCATATTTATCATGATGCCCAAAACTCAAATTCAAGTGAATCAAAAACGTCAACATAAAACTGGGTTCACTAAGTCTAACAGAAGAGAAAACAGGAAATAGCCCTGAATGCATTGGTGCAGGAGTCAACTTCCTGAACAGAATGCCAATAGTTCAGGTACTAAGATCAACAATCACTTAAAAAGACCTTAGGAAACTGAATAGTTTGTGGAAGCCAAATAACACTGTCAGTAGGACAATACAGCAACCTATAAAATGGGAAAAATTTTAAACAATCCTACAACCAACACAGGGATAATATTCAAAACATATAAGAGCTCAAGAAGTTAGATACCAACAAACCAAATAATCCAGTTAAGAAATGGGGTACATCATAGCTAGACAGAGAATTCTCGACAGAGGAATCTCTAATGGCTGAGAAACAGTTAAAGAAATGTTCAAATTCTGTAGTCATCAGGGAAATGAAAGTGAAAATGACTTTGAGACTTCATCTTATACCTGTCAGAATAGATAAGATCAAATATTCAAATGAGATCACATGCTGGCAAGCATGAGAAGCAAGAAGAACACTCCTTCATTGCTGGGGGTAATGCAAATTAGTATGACCACTTTAGAAATCAATTTGGCAGTTTCTCATAAAATTGTAATACCTTTACTTCAAGACCCAGGTATACTCCTGGGTATATACCCAAAAGTTGCTACATTACATCACAACACATTTGCTCATTTATGTTCATAGCAGCTTTATTTGTAATATCCAGAAATTGGAATCAACATAGATGTCCCTCAGCCCCAGAATGGATAAAGAAATTGTGGTATATTTACACAATGGAATACTAGTAAGCTGTGAAAAACAATGTCATTGTGCAATTTGCAGGCAAATGGATGGGACTAGAAAAGATAATCTTGACTGAGGTAACCCACATCCAGAAAGACAAACCTGGTATGTACTCACTCATAATTTGTTATTAGCCATAATGTACAAAATAACCATGCTATCATCGATAGAAACAAAGCAGTCAAATAACAGGGGTGCTTGAATCTCACTCAGAAGGGGCAATAAAGTATACATTGGAGGTGGAAGGCAGAAGGAACTGGGTGGGAGAGAAGGTGGGATGAGGAAGAACGGTGGGGATCAGGTTTGGAGAAAGGAGAGCTTGACAGACCTCGGTAAGAGAGGAAAATCATTACTGGGGCATCTCAAGGACAATTTAGAGACCTAGGACTGGCTAAGCTCCTGAGAATCCATGGAGGCTAACCTGGTTAAGATACCCCATGGCGGGGGATATAGTCTGATGTGATCACCTCATGTACCCATGCAGGACTTCCAGTAGAGGGAGAGGGACAAAACCCATCCACAAAATCTTTGTCCCAAAATTTGGCTTGCCTATAAGATGTGCAAGGGTAAAGATGGAACAGAGTTCAAGGGGATGGCCAATATATGAGTAGCCCATCTTAAGACCTGTCCCATGGGAGAGAGCCAGGCCCAGACACTATTAATGATACTCTGCTTTCAGACAAGAGCCTAGAATAACTGGCCTCTGAGAGGCTTCTCCCAATAGTTGGTGGAAGCAAATGCAGAGAAACACAGTCAAATATTACGCGGAGATCTGGGAGTCTTTTAGAAAAGTGGGAGAAAGGATTGAGGGACCTGCAAGAGCACTACAAGAAAATCTACAGAGTCAATGAACTTGGGTTTTTGAGGAGTCATAGAAACTGAAACACCAACCAAAGAGCATGCAAGAACTGTACCTAGACACCCTACACATATGTAGCAGATGTGCAGCATGGTCTCCATGTGGGTCCCATAACAAGTTGGATCAGGGTCTTACTCTTTGTTGTCTCTCTTTGTATCCCTTTCCCCTAGCTGGACTGCCCTGTCTGGCCTCAGAATTCCATGTGTAAGAGAGAATATGCCTAGCCCTGCTCCAACTTGATGTGCCAGTGTGGCTTGGTACCCATGGAGGGCTGGGGAGGGAGCTTCCCTTCTCAGAGGAGAAGAGGAGGAAGAGTGGGGGATGGGAGATGTGAGGGTGGGATCTAAGATCAGGATGTAATGTGAATAAGTAAATAAATTAATGGAAAATAATTTAACATAAATTCTTTTAACATATAATCATTTGAGTAATTAAATTCAATAATGTCCAATAGAAAATAAAAAATTTATATTTACAATCTCATAGTAAAGTATATAATAAAACATCCCCCAATGAATGTTGATTTGCAAGTAATTTTAAGTATAAAAGGACATTTAACATATTTTAAAAGCAATATAATAAAAACAAGCATAGTGTCTACAATTTCCAACTGTTAATCCAAAAATGAACCAAGAATTTGTGAACTAAACCACACTGAGATGAAAAACCAGTTATAAAGATGGAACTAGGGATGGTATAAAAAGTATAATTATATTGTATGTCCATGACATATTTTTAAATATAATAAAAACATTTCAAAGTGTATAAAAAGAAGAGATATTTTAACTAAAAATGTCAGCAACTATAACTTCTAAGCATAAACACATACATCTAGAGAGTTTCAAAGTTTCATAGAATGCTCATAAAATTAAATAAAATGGTACCAATGAGATAATGGTATTTAGTACAAATAATTAGAAATTATAGACTGAGATAGTGAGAGAGAAATGGGCCATGAAATATGAGAGGAGGAGACAAGAGACAAAAAGAGACAAGAAGGACAGAATAAAAGAAGGGGGGAAGAGAGGAAGAGAGCATAAAGAGCTTATCATAATGACTTTAAAAATATATCAAGTAAGTCCACACATGCAGTACATATATATATATGTGTGTGTGTGTGTGTGTGTGTGTGTGTGTGTGTGTGTGTGTATGTATATGTATATTTGTGTGTGTATTTAAAGTTCCACAGTAAATTAGATAGGAGATACAGAGTTTAGAATAATTATGTGAAGAAATAATGAGTGCATAAATGCCCAAGACAGCTATAATCTTAGAGATCCAACAAGCTTAGTTTATTCCATACAAAATAAGCACAAACATCCCCCAAAACACAGACACACACACATGTACACAGACAACCACCACCCCCCAAACTCCAAGCTACATTATAATCAAACCACTGAAAACAAGTGATACAAAGAAACATCATATTTGTCACTACAGAAAACACTAATAATAGAAATGATATTTAAATTTTTACTGGAATAAATGAATTAGACATCAAGAAGTAAAACTTAACTCAGTAAAAATGTCATAGAAAATTTTCACATATTAGAACATGTACAAGCACAATTTTCATGTTGACAGAAACTACTAGATTTGGAAATTTAGACCATAATAAAAATAAGACCACCAGAATATTAGGTGTATCCTATGTATACAGTATTTTCTTGAGAATGTTTGTGCCATAAGTTAATTAGGGTGAAATATACCAACACCTTATTGTGAAATGAAGATAAAGAGAATAGCATCTTAGGGATTCTATTGCTCAGATGAAATACCATGATGAAAAAGCAAGATGGGGAGAAAAAGTGTTATTTGGCTTACACTTCCACATTGTCATCCATTATTGAAGAAAGTCAGTATAAGGAACTCAAGTGTCAGAAGCCTTCTAGTAAAGGCTAAAGGCATGCAAGTGAGTTTTCTTGAGATGGCCCACCATGTTTCATGACTTACAATTGGTGAGCTTTAACAATGCAGGGTTCTTAGAGATTTCATCACAGAATTGCTCCTTGCTGCTGTTGTGCCTCTTCTGTCACTATTACATAGCCTAATTATACCTAGGTTTCAGCCCACTCTATTGGGAAAATTCCCTGGAGAGCAACATGAAGATGAACTTTCTTGAATAAATGATGTTTAGATAAATTAATGACACTATAGAATTCCTGATTTGATTCAAATAAATTTTAAATAGAATATTTAAGAAAATGTTTTTACTAGAAGATGTAATTAATTTAAATTAAAAATAGAATTGCCCCCTCCTCATAGAATAGTAAGTAAAGGCTACATAATAAGGAATATGATGAGCCTTCACAATTGCACTAAGAAGAAAATAGGCGTGGGACAAATTTGAGTTCAAGGAAAAATATTCACTCTATATCAGATCCAAAGATGAAGAAGCACTATGATAAAGCAAATCCAGATGAAACTGCTGCTTTGAACTTATAATGAGCTTATGGAGTGAAACACTGCTTTGAACTTACTATCCACATCTTTCTATAACTCCACTTTTGTGTAGCATTTTATCTGTGAGGTAATTATCTAAGGAACTTTGGGATAAGAAGGTATAAAAAGGACAGAGAGAATAAATAAGATGGTGGCTGTGGCCCTCTGCCCTATCCATCCAAATGTGTACATGTGGCATTTGAGGCTCAGCCCAACCCACCAAATGAGTATATGTATATATCTGTTTATATGTGTGTGTGTGCGTGCATGTATGTGTGTAGATTTATGTATATGCATATAAGTATGCATAAATACTTGAAGATTTGATGAGTCAGTCAGACTCATCCAAAATATGTGTATGTATGAGTGTGTATTTTTCTATGCATGTTGTCTGTGTAAATGATTATCTTTATTTTATTTTATTTTTTCTTTTCTTTTCTCTCTGGTTCACAAAGAGTTAAGAAACTCTGGGCCTATGGCCTGATCAGTCCAAGTAAGCTAATTCCTTTCCTTAATCCCATGCTGCTAAATAGCAGATGTTAATCTCCAGAAGTCAATTTTTTTGACACTAAATTAGATATATAAAAAAAAAAGGTAAATACTACCAAAAGGAAGGAATTTTTGTTCTCACAAACCAAGCTTTATTCCTGCAAACACCAATGCCAGCTCCATGTCTGTCTTCCTCAGAGAAGTGGTGTCATGGCTGGCCTGCAGCTCTCACAGAGGCAGGAAGCTGATACTGAGACCATGGACAGATACTACTTAATGACTTGTTAATTATGACTTGTGCATACTTCTTTCTTGTAGTACTCAGAAACACCAGCCTAAGAAGTGCACAACAACAATGTGCTGTACCCTTCCCATCAACTGTTAAGAATATATACATTTTATATATATATATAATATATATGTATATATTATATAGTATATGTTGTTATTGAATTTATGTTGTATATAATTTGACAGTATACTGTGGATGCTTTTAAATCAATATTATGACTCCTCTGTACTCTTTTCTCTGAACAGTTAAAATTAAGCAGGTTGAATCTTGTCTCCTTTCCTGTTTAAATGATGCATATTTTCATATCTGATCTATTTTCTGATATACTGTGAGATATAGACTAAATTTTGTGCTTTTCTCCCAGACTTGTATGTTGAAATATGGTCCCTGGTGTATCTGGATGGAAAGCTTGTAGAGTTGACCATGTGCTGAGAATGGAGCCCTCATGGATGGCCCACGTAGTCCTTGCAAAATAATTCATGCTTATGATAGTTTAATAGTCTAGAGAATCATAATTGGTTGGCTAATGGTCCTAAGGGAAAACCTAATAGAATCATTTTGTTAAGTGGAAATAATATAAAACTGCTTCCTAAGTTCTTAGCTTTATACACATAAATTAGTATATCTCTCATGTCTTAGTGAAGCTTTCTTTTGCAGTAGATGGATATAAATACACAGAAATACATACCTGGAAATGTACAAAAAAGTATGACTACCATGTTCTGTTTTAAATGGGATGTCTATATAACAACTCTTTCCCCATGGCTCTGGGTTCACCACAGAAAAGGTGTAGAAAGATTACAAGAGCTAGAATTTTTTGACATCTGTGACAAAACATTATCTCCTATATCTGACAGAGGTAGATATTGCACATGTGAACTCACACCTGCTATAACTGTGCACATAACATTTCAAGCCAGTCGTAGTCCCACCGTGGACTAGGGACGGTCTCATGAAGCCCCATCCCTAGTGGAGGAACTGCTACTTGCAACTGATAGCTTCTGGGGAAGAGAAAAATCAATTGTTTTCTGAGATGCAACCCCTGAATAAAAACTATACTCTTACAGATGCTCCCACACCCAAGCACATACAAGCAGTTCTAAATGAACTCAGTGGCTTTTAAACATAAATAGAGCACATGGAATTGGAAAGAAAAGTGGTATGGAGGGATTGTGAAAAATGTGAAGAAAATGAGTGAAAACACATTTGATCAAAACACTATAAGCATTCATGATATTCTCAACAAAATAAATTAGTATATACCTCAAGATCCAGCTATACCACTCTTGAGCATATATTCAAATGTCATCCTACTACTCAGACACTTGCTCAAACATATTTATCACTGCTACATTCACAGTAGCCAGAAATTGAAAACAGCATAGATGTCTGTCAACATATGAATGGCTAAAGAAAAGGTGTTATGCTTACACAATGAAATGTTTCTCAGCTGTTTAAAAAAATGAAATCATGAAATTTGCAAGTAAATGAATACAGTTAGAAAAAAATCATCCCATGTGAGGTAATCTGGATCCACAGAAGACAAATAGGGTATGTATTCTTATAGGTGAATATTAGCTGTTAAATTTTCAATAAGCGGTCTGTAATCCATATAACAACAGACATTAAATTCAGAGTAAGGAACTAGGGTAGGGGTCAATCTCCCTTGGGATGAGAAATAAGATAAGGACGGAGGAACTGGAAGGGGAGGGAAAGGGAGAGTATAAGGGGTGTGATAGACATACCTAAGGGCCACTTGAGGGGCTAGGTGGTAGAAACTTAATAGAAGTGTATGTTTGTGTGTGTGTGTGTGTGTGTGTGTGTGTGTGTGTGTGTGTGTGTGTGTGTGTGTGTGTTAGTTTTAAGTTAAAAACTCTGACATATGTGTGTAAAATATTCATGATGCCATCATCACTGTTGAAATACCTGATTAGTTTGTACTTTAAAGTTACTATCATACTTTTCAAGATACTAATTAGGATGATGTTTTATTTGTGGAAAAAGATGTTCTTTCACAAATTCATAACAAACAAATCATCCATAAACTTACTAAATTCAGTAGTAATCTTCCATGGGAAATGTACTGAATTAAGTCTAATTAATATTCAATACATTTATATGCATATATATTTATACACTTTAGGTTTCTGCAATTATTGTGGTTAGAGTAAGAATGGCCCCCATCTGCTCATATATTTAAATGTTAGGCAGTGGCACTATTTGAAAGGATTAGAAGGATTAAATTTTGTGGCCTTGTGTGAAGAAACATGTCACTTGTCACTGAGGCAAGGCTTTGAGATTTTAAAAGTCTATGCCAAACCCAGACTCTCCCTCTTGGGCCTACAGGTCAAGATGAGCCACTTAGATACTGCTCCAGCAGCACATCTGAGGGCCACCATGCTCCCTGCTGTCTGACAGGTAGATAATGGACTAAGTCTCTGAATCTATAAAGACTCCAATTAAATGCTTTCTTTTAAGAGCTGCCTTGGTAGTGGTGTCTCTTCACAGCAATAGAACACTGACTAAGACAGCAATAATAATCAAAAGTACCTTCTAAGTCTGGAGTTTTAGTAACAGAGCCACTTCTATTTCTCATTATAGGACCATATTTCAATTAGCATTTTATAGGAAATGCCTTTGATTTTATATTATGGAAACTTCTAGATAAATGGTAAAATGTGTTGACTAGGTCAGTTTCCCCACATACTTAAAAGCAAAGCCAGCTTGGGATTTATTTTTCTGGACATACTGTTCATAAATGTAATAACAGGCATCTACAAAGTCAAGATGTTGCTTTTTTCTTTTTTAGCAAAACAGCAATGCTGAAAGAATAAAGCCAAGATTGAAGCACAGGTCTCAAAACACAGAAGAATATACAGTTTTATTTTTGGGGGAGGTGTTAATTACAATTCAATTCATATTGACCCATTGTTTAAACTAATGCATTGCTTTTCAATGAATTAGAATATAATAGAAATCCATAATCAAAAGAACAAACTATAAATGCATTTGCTTATAATTTAGGAAATTTGAATATCAATCTTCCTGGCATTCAATCATAGTATTGCAAATGACAAAGGCATTTATCTTACACTGACCTAAATTTCTCATTCTTATCATATAAATAGTAATTAAATACCAACATAATGCAAACATTTTAAAACAGGCAATATGTATAAAAATAGTATCTTTCCAGTAATGTTAGGTGTTACTTTACTAGAAAAATATGTTTTTAGGTATGTTTTGTCTGGTGATAAGCTCAGTGGGTAAAGATATTAGTTGTCTAAAGTCTGGTGACCTGAGTGCCATCCCTAGTACTCATGTGAAATGGAAGGTAAGAACAAACTCCATGAAGTTTTGAACTAACTTGTGCACATGTAGACTAACACACACACACATACACATACACACACACACACACACACACACACACACACACACAGGTTCCACATGATAATAAGCTAAAAATAACTTTTAAATACTAATTACTGAAACTAAACAATAGAGAAAATACAAGGGAGTACGTTTGTGTGTTGACAGCACACTATTCTCTTGACTTCTTTAATGGGTGTTTATTTTTCTTCATGCCAACTGTGAATGTGTGCATACTCCTGATTATCCTGAATTCTTCATTTGACTTACCACATCAGTAGGCTTTAGAATGGAAGAAAAATATGTTTCTTAAGTAACATCTTCAAATAGATACAGAAACATAAATTACTTGATGAATATGTCAAGAAATGAATTAGTGGAAGAGGACAGGATGATGGGGATGCAGCCCAGCACCTTATGTGTGCTGCCTGCTACACTCCAAGACCCTGAAATAGAATTTTTTGATTTGTTTACTGTTGGCAAGTACAACTTCCTGTGTTCAATAAAAAAGAAAAGAAGATTTATGCTGAATGTCAAATATCCAAGGATGAACAACTTTTTGATAAGTTGAGTAGAAAAGAATGGGAAGCATAAGGATTGAATTTCCTTAAAAAAAAAATTCTGGGTTTAAAAATTAAGGACTTGAAGTCCACTGTGAACCATGTTTTATGTTCTCTCAAACTGGAAGGGTTTGAAAACTTACATGATAAATTTAACTGACAAGAAGGTGGTTTCACATATGCACTCTTAATGTTTAATAAAAGCAAAGATTGCTACACTCTCGGTATTTTCTGATTTGCATAGTTTCTTTAAATTTCTGAATTATTTTATCATAGAAAATGAGGATACTTTTAAAGAATGAGAATACAAAACCCATTTTGATCCAGGGTATACAATACTGTCTTGTCCAGGATGAAGTACTTAGAAAGGTACCTAAATAATTGCCAGGGAAGATGGCTTCCAGTCTGAATCCTCATGGAGACCCTGCTCTTTGTTTAACTAGACGTGTTTTGTCATGAATTTCTTGAAAATAAAAGTGTTGAGAATATTCAAAAATTGGCAGATAGATAATGATCTATCAGACATTGCAGTTAATATTTTGTTAAATAAATATTAAGCCATGTCTTACAGAATATGCTTAATAAAAGAAAGAACTATGAGTTTAGACAAGCATTTAATGTTTTAACCTTATAGCATATTTTCCATAATTATTTCATGATAATCAATGAGCACATCTGCTAACCCCCAATGTTTTCTACTATATGTTCAACACTAAATTTTGTTTTGCCTAAATTCACTGCAGTCAATGCATAGCACTTACAAATTTCCATTCTAGCTTCTTAGGGGTTTCAATAGAAAAGCTGAATTTTATTTGCAACTGATAAAATTTTATAAAGAGCACAAGTCCAAATCCCCATTTCTTTGATGTTATGAACAGAGGAAGGTTATAAAGTTGTATGAGAAGCCATCAAAATATTTACTGAATTATTTTCTCAACCTTTATTATTTTTATAGGCCAGAAGGTAACTGTATAATAGTTTTAAAGTTCTTGTAGCAGTGAAACTTTTGATTTTTTCTTGACATTTTTTTTTCAGGTGGTTGCCACATGTTTGGCTACAATATGTAGATATTATTTGATTTTTCTTATGTGGTGTTTGAATCGCTTCATAATGGAAGCATATATCTTTTCAGAGTGTGCCTGTTCATTGAGGTTCAGAAATCTATCTAGAAAGACAGACAAATATGAGATATTTCAAGGTTGTCTATAGATGTGATTAGCATTTATTCACTAAATAATATAGTGTGGTTGTTCTAAAAATAGGACTATTTTCATATGCCCCAAAGAAAGGTTAAATTCAGAAAACTATTTTTGATATGTCATATTATATAATACAGAGTAAAATTTTAAGAAAAATCCTGAGAAAATATTTTATTATAAATTCATTATAGACAAGGTATCCATCTATTTTTAGACCACAGATTTTATGGATTTTGTTTTTCAATTTGACCTTCTATGATGTTTCTCAATAATAATTATTTAGATTGCATATATGGCAATATTTTCTCAGATTTGTACATTATGCTTAACAAAACACCATCTAAAAAACTGTATGAAGTTAGTTTGGTTCATGGTGATAATAAATTTATTGTTTTAGTTAAGTTGATGTTTAGTGTTTGTTGTGCTAAAATTAATATTTTATAACCAATTATTTGTAATTAATTTTGTTAAATTAAATAGAAACTGTATAAGCATATTAAACACCAACCTTTTATCATCTATCTCTGATTCATGCTACAACATATATATTAACATTAAAACAAATATATCTTTTATACTTCTGCATTTTCTTGATTTCAATCCTAACAAGAATAAGTACTTACCAGACCTGTGTTCTTTATCTCGCTCTCATTTTATCATTTCCTCTTCTATTATTTTTACACAGCTTAAGATTATACCAAGAACCTCACGCAGTTCTATGCTGTTTATCCTGCTTAATCTTCCATGAAATGTGCATTTTTAAATAAACTATTATTTCCATTGTTTCTAGATACTCAAATGTCACTAGAGTTGATGAATGAAATTCAACTTGAATCCTTCCTTTGTACTCCTGACACTTTCTTAAACACTTGCTTAACGTGATGATAAACACAAGTGCTCCATATGTGCAAACCTGTCAAACTATGCAAATCCAATGGCCAGGAAATGATGAATATTGAGAGTAAAAGAAACTGACAATTAAATTATTTATTATGTCACATGTTGGTGATGCCAATACACCAATACTCTGAAAAAAAAATGAAGGAAGAGATCAGAAGTTAAGAGATTCACCCAAGGTACATAGAAAGAAAAGTTATCCTTAGAAGTGGACAATTATTGGAGAGGAGCCTGAGGAAAAGAAGGTGCAGCGACAGGCCCAAAGTGAGATCTAGCTCAAAGGGAGGCCCCAAGGACTGACACTATTACTGAGGCTATTGAGTGCTCACAAAAAGGGACCTATCATGACTGCCCACCGAAAGACACAACAAGTAGCTGAAAGAGTCAGATGCAGATATTTACACTCCATCAATGTATAAAAGGTGCTGAGCCCTGTGGTTAAATTAGGGAAAAGCTGGAAAAAGCTGAGGAGGACAACCCTGTAGGAGGACCAGCTGTCTCAGCCTGGATGCCCGAGATCTCTCAAACACTGGATCACCAACCAGGCAGCATATACCAGCTAATATGAGGCCCCCAACACATACAGCAGAGGACTTTTGGGTCTGAGTTTAGTCAGAGAAGATGCACCTAACCCTCAAGAGATTGGAGTCCCCAGGGCGTTTAGAGATCTGGTGGAGTGGAGGGTGGGGAGGAGGATGGAATGTGGAACAGATGGAGGGTGGACCAGGAGGGGAATACAATCTGGAGTGCAAATAAATAAATAAATAAATAAATAAATAAATAAATAAATAAATAAATAAATAAAAAAGAAGTGGACAATTATGAGGCTACAGTCACCTTGATACTAACAACACACAAAGATTCAACAGAAAAGGAGAATTATAGACAACTTCCCTCATAAACCTTGATGTAAAAATACGTAATAAAATATTCACACACTGAAATTAGGAACACATAAAAAGATCATCCACTAGGATCAAGTAGACTTAATATGTGAGGATGGTTTGACATACAAAATACATCAATATAATCTACCATATAAACAAACTGAAAGTATTAAAAATAAAAATGATCACCTCATTAGATGATGCTGAAAAAGAAAAAGACTTTGACAAAACCCAACATCCTTTCTGATAAAATTCATGGAGAGGGCAGGGATTCATAAATACATACCTAAACACAATAAAGGCAATAAACAGCAAACCAATGCCCAACATCAAATTGAATGGAACTTAAAGTACTTCCAATAAAATCAGGGAAAGACAAGGACTGATATTCTCTCCCTATCTATTCAATATAGTACTTGAAGTTTGAGCTAGAGCAGTAAGACAACTAAAGGAGATCAAGGGGATATAAATTGGAAAGGAAGAAATCAAAGTATTGCTACTTGCAAATTATTTGATTGTATACATAAATGACCCAGAAACTTCTACCAGAGAACACCTACAGCAGATGAACACTCTCAGCAAAGTTGTAGGACACAAAATTAACTAAAAAAATCAGTAGTCCTTTTTTATACAAATGATAGACAGTCTGAGAAAGAAATTAGGGAACACTACTCTTTACAATAGCCACAGATAATAAAATATCTTGGTATAACTCTAACCAAGTAAGGTGAAAATATTTCCCAGCCTCTTGGATTGGTAGAAGTAGCATAGTAAAACTGCCCAACTTACCAAAAGCAGTCTACAGATTCAATGTGATTTCCACCAAATTTCCAACACAATTCTTTACAGAACTTGGAAGAAAATTACACAATTTTAGAGGGTAAAATAAAACAAACCACCCAACCAAAAGAACAAATGAACAAAACCCCCAAGATGGTTAATACAATCCTGTACAACAAAAGAATTTCTGCGGGTATCACCATCCCTGAGTTCAAGCATTACTACAGAGCAATAGTAATAAAACTGCATGGTATCATCATAAAAACATAAACATTGACTACTGGAATCATATCAAAGAAACCGGAGAAAAGCCAGAAGACAGTGAACAGTGTTTTTGACAAAGAAGCCAAAACTATGCAATGGGAAAAGGAAAGCATTTTCAACAAATGGTGCTGGACTAACTGGATGTCTGCATGCAGAAGAATGCAAATAGATTCATACCTATCACCCTGCACAATATTTAAGCCCCAGTGGATCAAAGACCTCAACATAAAACCAGATACACTAAATTTGATAGAAAAAAAGTGGGCAATAGCATTGAATGCATTAGCACAGGAGAAAACTTCCTGAACAGAACATCAAGAGCACAGACACTAAGATCAACAATTACTTAATGGGTCTTCATGAAACTGAAATCATCTGTATGGCAAATGACACCATCAAAAGAAAAAAATAGCATCTTACAGAATGGAATTTGATTTCATCAACCCTACATCCAACAGAGGGCTGATATCCAAAATATATAAAGAACTAAAAAAAACTAGACATCAACGTTTGTATCCAATAACCTAATTTTAAAAGTATTGTGCAGAAATAAACAGAATTGTGGACAGAAGAATCTTTAATGGCCAAAAAGCACTTAAAGAAATGTTCAACCTCCTTAGTTTTCAGGAAATGCAAATCCATCAACCCAAATAAGCTAAATAACATGGAAGTCTCAAGATAGGGACACTTCAGTCATACTGAGAGGAGGAAATAGACTGTTGGGGTAGATGGAGGAAAGGAATTTAGAATGGGAGGATATGGGGAGGGAAGCAGCTGGGATCAAGTGGGGGCTCAAGCAGAGAGAGAATGTATGGGCAAAGAGCACTGGAATTGGTTGGTGGCCATATCTGGGATGACCTAGCAACCTATGACAATGGAAACTCCCAGCAATCTATAAGAGCAACACTAGCTAAGAATCCTTGAAATAGGAGATATAGAAATTAAAATGGCCATCGCCTGTAATGAGAAAAGACTTCCAGTGGAGGACAGGGAAACCAACCCAGACACAAAACCTTAGACCCACAATTTGTCTTATGTACAAGATGTATAGGAATAAAAGATGGATCGGAAATTAAAGTAATGGACAACAAACGATTGGCCCATCTTAAGACTCAAGCAATGAAGGAGAGTCCACCCCTGACACAATTAATGGTATTCTCCTCTATGTGCAGACAGGAACCTAGTGTTATGTCATCTGAGAGGCTGCACAAAGCAATCAATGGAAATAGATTGAGATCCACAACAAAACATTAGGTAGATTTGGGGAATTGTATGGAAAAGGAGGAGGAATGAATAAAGTAACCAGAGATGACAATGACAACACAAGAAAACATAATCAACTAACCTGAGCCCATAGCGTCCTACAGAGACTGAATCACCAAACAGGGAGCATGTATAGTATGGATCTACGCTCTCTTCACATCTGTAACAGTTAAGCAGCTTGGTCTTCATGTGAAGCTCTTATTAGGAATACAGCCTATAACCGACTCTGTCGGCTCCCTTTGGATGTCTTTCCCCCAACTGAGCTGCCTTGCCTAACCACAATAGGAAAAGATATGGCTACTTCTCCTGCAACTTCTACTGCAAGGAGAGAGGGGAAACTGGAAAGATAGGGATGTAAAGTAAATAAGTTATTTAATAAGTGAGGGAGAATGATGGGGTGACAGCATCATTGAAATAATTGTCAACTAACAGCCTGACTTGTCACTGTAATGGATCACATGTTCTATCAAAACTGAAGATTGCAGATTGGAATAAGGTAACACCTAAGAACTATGAGGACAGATGATTTGGGCTTGAGTAAGAGCCCTGAGTAAGGAGAGAATATTTAACATAGGGAATAACTGATGTAGAGAGCAAACAGAGTGAATGAACTTGATTTCGTATATAGTATATGAGGCAAAAAATGTTTAAAAATTTCACAAGGGCTCACTAATGGATAGCTCCTCCAATAATAAAATGAGTATTATTAATACAACAGTATATTTTTAGAAAAAATTTAGAAATGGTATTTTGGAAAGTTTTATTTTGGAGTGGTTATATGCAAATAGTAAACTCAGACATATTGCTCAGAGTCTCAAAGAAATAATGAGAGACAGATTTATGAAATTTAGAAACAAATTTATGTATATATATATGTGTGTGTGTAAGTGTGTGTATATGTGTACATATATATATATATATATATATATGCTTTAAATTATATGACTAGGTAATATACATATGAAAAATTTATGTTTGGGAAGGATTATCCAAATGTGATACCAAAATAGCATTACTTTGGTTTTCTGAATGCCAAGAGCCATAATGTTCAATTATCAATATAGATTTAAAGCAAATGTATTTTAAACTTCCATACTTAAACATATTCTAGTGAAAGAGCATATCACTAAGGAAATGCAAATTTTCTTATAGGATATTTACAAAACACTCATAAGGCACTGACAGTAGATATTTGCATGCATTAAGCAAGCCAGAAGGCAATGAAATAATGTCTTGGCATTCTGACAGAATATAGTACATGAAAATGAAACACATATACAGCAGAGGACTGCCAGGTCTGGGTTCAGTCAGAGAAGATGCACCTAACCATCAAGAGACTGGAGGCCCTAGGAAGTGGGGAGGTTTGTTGGGGTGGGGGTGGGGTGGGGTGGGGTGGGGTGTGGATGTCCTTGTGAAGAGAGGAGGGCAGGGAGGAGGTATGGGATGTGGGACAGTCAGAGTGTAGACCAGGAGGGGAATAAAATCTGGAGGGTTAAAAAAAAAGAAAAAACAACAATAAAAAAGTAATAAGGATATTAAAAAAAAGAAACTTTTCTTCCTCGGGGGTGCAAGGAAAACTATTCTTTTTGTTTAATGTTTTTACTTAAACCAATATAGTAATAATCATATGAAAAAGTATTAAGGGAAATCCAGTAAAACAATAAAATTTATAAATAAATGTGGTAAAAGTAATAACATATATAATCATAATACTTACATAGAGATTTGACACTAGTTCCTTGTTCAAAAATTACGTTGTTCTCAATGTTAACCCATACCAAAATAAAATTTAAAGAAAATATTGTTAAAGGAGATCAATAGCATAAACTATGTATTAGGGAATCTAATAAAATACACAGAATACATTCTTTTTTTTTTTTTTTTTGGTCTGGTTTATTTCTTTCCTTAGTGGCTGAATACTGAATACTACATATTCAAAGGGGGGTGGGCAGGACACCGGGCTTCCTGTGTGGATGCGGACAATGTGAATGCCCATTCACGCTCTCTTCAATGCCTCTAGAGCCCTGCACCTCTCTAACTGTGCTTCCTTAGCTTTCCTGGGCTGCTCTCACCTTTGGACGACTGGAGTGGTGGATTTGCCCTTATGTGCCAGAACCCCATGTTTCCCACCTTTTTTGTTGTATGTTCTGTAGATCCTAGCAGAAGGCCAATGAGTCCTAAGTCTAGCTCCCTTAGGAGAACTCATAGTATTGCATAGTATTTGAACCCTTGGAATTCCCTGTAGGACAAACCTCAGGGTCAGATTGGGTGTGAAGTGGCTCCTTACTTGGCCTCCTGGCCTTGCCAGTGGTGGGTTCCTCTCCAGTTCTCATCCATCTTCCTGGATGATGCTCTTTGCCCATGCGTCCTCATTCAATAGAGTGTCTGCTTCAGTGATGCCATCCATATCACTATGCTTTGGTTAACTGAAGGTGTTTTATACACAGTTCTCATTCTAATTTCCAAATCTTTTGATTTAAAGTCTATTTTATATACACAGTTTGGCTTTGGTTATCATCACGACAATATACAGAGATCCTTGAATGGTCATCAGCTGAGTTCTTTTTTTTTTTAATTTTTAAAAAATATTTATTTATTTTATGTATATGAATACACTATAGCTGTCTTCAGACACACCAGAAGAGGGCATCGGATCCCATTATAGATGGTTGTGAGCCACCTTGTGGTTGCTGGGAATTGAACTTAGGACCGCTGGAAGAGGAGTCAATGTTCTTAATCTCTGAGCCATCTTTCCAGCCCTCATTTTTAAAAAATTTTTTTTGATACTTTATTTACAGTTCCAATGTTTCCCCTTTTCTGGATCTCCTCTTTGAAAACCCCCTATCCCCTCCCAAACCCGCCTCTATGAGGGAATTCCACCTCCCACCCACCTGCCCATCCATCCCCCTATTCCCATCTTGACATTCCCCTTTACTGGGGCCTCTAACAAACTCAGGCCCAAGGGCCTCTCCTCTCTCCCTGATGGCCATTGAGGTCGTCCTCTGCCACATATGTGGTCCAAACCATGAGTCCATAGATGTGTATTCTTTGGTTGTTGGTCCAAACTCCAGGATGACGGGGGGGGGGGGGGCCTTTGACGCTCTTGCTCCCTCCATGGGACTGCAA
>CM052712.1:36929221-37025805 GCA_028551405.1 Uromys caudimaculatus | reverse complement strand
TGGAATAGATTGAAGAGTATTGGTATTAGGTCTTCTTTGAAGGTCTGATAGAATTCTGCAGTGAACCCATCTGGACCTGGGCTTTTTTTGGTTGGGAGACTTTTAATGACTGCCTCTATTTCTTTAAGCATTATGGGACTGTTTAGATGGTTTATCTGATCCTGACTTAGCTTTGGTATTTGATATCTGTCTAGAAAATGTCCATTTCATCCAAATTTTACAGTTTTGTTAAATGTAGGCTTTTGTAGTAGGATCTGATGTTTTTTTGAATTTCCTCAGGATCTGTTGTTATGTCTCCCTTTTATTTCTAATTTTGTTCATTTGGATTCTGTCTCTGTGCCCTCTGGTTCGTCTGGCTAGGGGTTTATCTATCTTGTTGATTTTCTCAAAGAACCAACTCCTGGTTTTGTTGATTCTTTGCATAGTTCTTTTTGTTTCTCCTTGGTTGATTTCAGCCCTGAGTTTGATTATTTCCTGCCTTCTACTCCTCTTGGGTGTATTAGCTTCTTTTTGTTCTAGGGCTTTGAGGTGTGTTGTTAAGCTGCTAGTGTATGCGCTCTCCAGTTTCTTTTTGGAGGCCCTTAAAGCTATGAGTTTTCCTCTTAACACTGCTTTCAATGTGTCCCATAAGTTTGGGTATGTTGTACTTTCATTTTCATTAAATTCAAGGAAGTCTTTAATTTCTTTCTTTATTCCTTCCTTGACCAAGTGGTCATTAAGTAGAGCATTGTTCAGCTTCCATGTGTATGTGGACTTTCTGTTGTTATTGTTGTCATTGAAGACCAGCCTTAAACCGTAGTGATCTGACAGCAGAATACATTCTTAAAATAAAAATATTAGGAGAATTTTTTGTAAAAATAAATAAAAAACATTAGAAGACCTGATAGTGTTCCAATTCACATTTTTTCCAAAGTGATGCACAGATTTAATACAATTAAACTCTATGTTCTAGCAGGCCTTGAGTCTTGAGTATATATCCACATACATAATTCTGTTTGCATCTATAAACTGAAGTGCAAAGGACTCACACGACTTAAAACACTCTTAATGTCTAAAAATCCTACAAATTTAATGATGAATTTTTAATGCTGGTGGCAATAATCAAGACAATGTGGCAATGACTCACAAATGCAAACAAAGTCAGATATAGTTCAAATAAACCAAAACTAGGAAGCAATATATTTATAGAAATTGCACAGAATAATATAGGCTTCATCCAAAGAAATCAGGAGAAAAACAGAGGGCCAATCACAGATTATTGGAAGCTTCCTCAAAATATGAAATCAGAAAAATTATAGAGGTCTATGATGTATAAAATTCACTTTTAGTAATTGCTATTTACCATGCTAACCATCTACCTTTATTTGACTTATAGAGCAATTAATGACTGGAAGCTGTCAACATCTATTGCATCACTATATCCTGTGGAACAGAAATCTGAAAACAACCTTTTAGGGTACCTTTTGCTCATATTTCTGTCAGGATGCATGTTAAGAATTATTATGGACTGCCGTCCTCTAAAGCCCTGACTGTGGAAGAAAGAACAAGGAAGCTAACATTTTTAACTATTACCAGACTTAAAAAGTTTCCTCAAAGATTGTCCATACCAATGCTGGAACTCTTCAAAATGCTATTTTTAAACTTTATAATCAGGTGCTTGAGTAGAGGGGTGTGTGTGTGTGTGTGTGTGTGTGTGTGTGTGTGTGTGTGTGTATAAATATATACACACACATTAAAGACACATTTGCAAGAGAACAACAAGCATGTTTTGGTACAGATGTAAAACAAAAATCGGCAAAAATAATGTAAATGAATAGGCTAACATAACAAGATGGATGAGTCTTTAAGACAAGATTTAGAATGAAAGGATAACTATATAAAATATTAACACATACACTGTACTAACAAGTAATTGTAAAAGAAATTAGCAAATTTGCAGCCATTTTAAGAAAATCAGCTAGTGGAGAAAAGAGAATACAGTGAATAGGTGGTAATATCCCACATCCCACAAAACATCAGTACCAACGTACCTCTGTGTGTGTGTACGTGTGTAAAAATATGTATACATATGAGAGAGAGAATACCATGTAAATTAAGCAATATTTATCTACCTTACTAGGTATACATCCTAACTACTTAAGAATATATACATTGTTATATATTCTTGTATACATTGTAATTGTGTGTGTGGGTATGCACATATGTGAGCGCAGGGCTCAGGGAATTTGAGAAGAGGGTGTGAAATTCATTGGAACTGTGGTTATGAGAGATTGTCAGTCATTGGTCGGGTGCTAGAGACTGAGCTCTGGTCCTACCCAAGAGCGGTATGTACATCTTCTAACTGAGGACCCAACTCTTCAGTACCTGAATATATCATAGTGATTAAAAACATAAAATGTTATTATCACAAGAGTTATAAATCTAGCTTAAATTCCTAGAGTTTCTAGGAAACATCTACAGGAAGACCTTGGATTTGAACACACTTAGTAAATTGTTAGGTTCAAAAACAATCAAGGCAGGAAATAAGCAAAAATAAAGAAGACTTCTTTGCAGGTTGAACACTCAGACCAAAAGCACAAACTCTCTCACAGAAATCCTAGAAATGCATACAATTTTACCAAAGTAAATTTTCAAATAGAAGCAAATGTTTGAGGAAGATTTTCCCCCCTCAGATATTCTCTCACACAGCAGAAGGTGACAAACTCAGAGAAGTTACTAGAAAAAACAATGAAGACTAATCTAGATGTTTTTGAAATGTGTGATAGTTGAAAAAATGCTTTTATTTACAAAAAAATAAAAGTTTCTTTTACCAACTCTCAGCCCCTGAGTAGGGGGTAGAGTCATGCAGGAGGATGTAGCTGGCTTACTAAAATCTTTTTGCTTAAATACCCCAAAATAGGATTAAAAGTATTGGTGAGATGTGGAGATCATATTACAAGTTAAATAGTGAAGATGAAAATCCTTTTAATAATTCTATCACACTACTTTCTTATGTCTGTGTCCACGTGACATCCCATGATGAATGAATAAAAGATTGTTTTATTAATCGTGATTTTGTTTGATTTTAGTTACTCCCAACATAGTTCTAGCGAATTTGATTAGATATGGTACCAGTGGCTACCTCTCCAAATCATCCAATACGTTCTTGACCTACTGAAAGCAATGTGGTGCCAGGATATTCTGTTGTCTCTTATCTTGGAGTGTAAACTCATTATAAGTTTATATGTTCTAACATTTTGTGATATCCCCTCTTTCCATGACTCCATGATAGTATCAGAGAATGGAGGTGTTCTGAGAGAGTGTGAAGTATGTGTTTGTGTAGCCCCGTGTTACTGTGGAAATACATATATTCATTTTGATGTGGCTTCATCCTTTGTCACTGGCCATCAGTCTGTTTTCTTATTCATGGATGACTGTGCCAATGTCTGTTTTTTGTTTTTTGTTTTTTGTTTTTTGTTTTTTGTTTTTTGTTTTTTGTTTTTTTTTGTTTTTTTGTTTTTTTTGTTGTTGTTGTTTTTAACTCTGGACTTGTATTTTATCAGAGGTCATGGACAAGTGAGCATTGAGGAATGAAAAAGACCCTGGTCATTTATCATTTCTGCTCTTCTCATTTTTGAACTAGACAGCGGGCTATGCTTCTAACTGTGTAAATGACTATAGAACTCCATAGGATTACTGTCAATATGTCTCACAAAAAATCTGATTCTCCATTTTTGAATAGAAAATATCCCCACTGTCACCGCAGATGCTTGAGTGTCACCTGCCTCCAGGGAAGCTCTTGTGCCTAACACTTTGTCTCACACTAGCTATAGCTAAGCTGTGTTCTGGTGATAGACAAAACTTTGTAGAATAGCCCTGCTATCGTCAGTAAACAACAACAGCATTGAAGTTTTGTAAACCTTGTCAAACACTCTTGAAGTTTTTGACTTAATAATAAAACACACACACACACACACACACACACACACACACACACACATTCCTGTACATTTTTCTTCTTCTCTTACCATTCTTCACTAGTGCTGCAACACTTTGTAAGTGGTTCAGTAAATGATGGCACTGTTCAGAATGCATTCTGCCTAGGTCTTTAGATTAGATTTAGCTCATACTCTTGTTTGTGTTGCTGAAACACAAACTATTAGCATTCAAAGGCATATTTGTAAAACTGGAGGTTTTTTCTTCACATCCCCAAGCTGCCAGAATAATGACTCTGAGACCCAAATTATATTTACAAATACTTTGATCATAAGCTTTGGCTGTTCCCCAACTAGCTCATAAATAATCATTCTTTTATTTTATTCTAAATTCTGCCACGTGAACTTGTCCCATGCTTCTGTCCTCTGTGTTCCAGGGTGAATTATCTCCTGCACCTGGCTGTGTCCCAGAATCCTTGCTTCATACTGGAACTATCACCTTCTATTTTCTTCCTCCGCTATAGACCAATCAGCTTTATTTGACAGGTGAAGCTTCCAAAGAGATTCCTTCTACATATCTTTTACTTGTAAGAATGACTAGAAACTTGGCAATAACATTTAATAAAAATCTAGTGTATTATCCAGGCCCGCAGGTGCATTCCTATACTTCTGCACTTTGGAGGCTGAGGCAGCAGGATCACCATGAGGTGAAAATCAGTCTGGGCCACATAACTATATACTGTCATTTGATAGACAAATGAGCAAGTGCGTTGACACAAAGATGGACTTTCCAGATCTTCCAGGAAGTACTTGTGACCTCACTGCACTTCAGCATATGCTTCAGCATGCACACCCGTGAAGAAGGACTCCTTATGCCCACTGATGCACATACGAGTTCCATACTTCTGCCTGAAATAAAAACCTCTCACTTACTGCAGCCATAAATCCCACCCCCTCCAAAATTCTTCAAAACCTAAACTCAACCCCAACATCTACGTCCAGAGAACTCAACTATGAGCATTTAGTTAAAAATTCAAACTGAGTGTTGACTATAAAAGATTTATTTATTTATATCCCAAAAGCTACCCTGTCCTGATCCCCTCCACAGAGTTCTCCACCCATCCCTTCTCATGTTCCTACCAGTGCTCTCATTTATTTCTCTATGCTACTGTGTGTGTGTGTGTGTGTGTGTATAAAGAGAAGTATGGAAATACAAACTTGGCATTATCTATAGTTTTTATTCATTTCATTTTTAGATTGGTCTTTATTCACTAGCAACATCAATTCAATAGCAAGCTCACAACTTGGGTCGCCCCTGTACCTTATGTCATCGAAGGGTTTGGCCGAATCTAACTTGATTTCTCATTTATTATTCATTAGGGAAAATATATGCCCCCAAAGCTGCATGTAGTAAACTTGAAGCTCATTAAGTTACTTTATGATGAGAAGTAAATAATGCTCAGTGTGTTTCATATTCATTAGAATAATTTCTGTATGCTTCCATTGCTTGGCCAGTGGGAATGTCTTTTACACTAAAAGCTGTTCCCTCACTTCACAAACCCTGTCTAGCTCTAGCGCCCCTCTGACCTCAGCAGTCTGTTCCTTTGCTGATGAAATTTTCTTTCATTTAAGAAAGAAATATATTCTGTGCTGTTCTTTCATTTCTACAAGCACCAACTTCTAATTATCTGTAATGAAAATTACCCCTGTAGGTTAGGAGTTGAGGGAAGCATCCCCAAATATCTTATTTCCTTTCAAACAATTCATTAGTCCAAAGAATATTTTCCCACACGCACATAATGATGATTGTATTCCTCCATAGAGCTCATGACAGGACCCATTCAGTTTCAATCATCTCTCAGTGTGGTGACATTCTGTGATACTTGTATTACTAGATATTTTTAGAATTTTAAATTTATTCTTTAATAAATTTTTACTGTCCAGAATTCAGCCACCTGCCAGTCTACCCTCTGACTGTTCCATATCCCACGCATCTTCCCCTTGCCCCCTCTCCAAGAGGATGTCCCCCACCCCACCCTACCAGTGGGACCTCAAGTCCCTTGAGGGTTAGGTACAGCTTCTCTGAATGAGTCCAGACCCAGCAGTTCTCTGGTGTACATGTGTTGGAGGCCTCATATCAGCTCGTGTGTGCTGCCTGGTTGATGGTTCAGTGTCTGAGAGATCTCGGGGATCCAGGTTAGTTTAGACTACTGGTCCCACTACAGGGTCGCCCTCCTCCTCAGCTTCTCCAGCTTTTCCCTAATTCAACCACAAGGGTCACCAGCTTCTGTCCATTAGTTGGGTGTAAATATCTGCATCTGACTCTTTCAGCTGCTTGTTGGGCGTTTTGGGAGGGCCTTCATGATAGGCCCCTGTTTGTAAGCACACCATAGCATCAGTAATAGTGTCAGGCCTTGGGGTCTCCCCCTGAGCTGGATCCCAACTTGGGCCTGTCACTGAACCTCCTTTTCTTCAGTCTGTTCTCCATTTTTATCCCTGCAGTTCGTTTAGACAAGAACAATTCTGGGTCAGAGTTTTTGACTATGGGATGGCAACCCCATCCTTCCACTTGATGCTCTGTCTTTCTACTGGAGGTGGACCCTACGAGTTCTATCTCCCCACTGTAGGGCATTCCATCTAAGGTCTCTCTCTCTGAGTCCCGTGTGTCTCTCACCTCCCAGGTCTCTGGTACACTCTAGAGGGTTGCATTATTTTTAAATTCATGTACAGCAAGTGCTAACTAATATAACAACTATAAATTATCCACTGTTATTGTGGAGCTATGACTTAGAGTGCTCAGTTTGGGATACATGATACACATGGAGAGGCAATCCCTTCTTAGCCAATAATGTAGAAAAAATGGTGCATGACTTGGGCTATTCTGTGACTTTTTTCACAGTGTTTTCATGTGAATTATTTACTTTTGGCAAGGCCATAAAAAGACTGTAGTTTAGAGCTTAGACATGTCTTCAATTGCGGACTTTGGAGCAACAGGCAAATGAGGTGAGCAGTTTATTAAAAGCTTGTAATGGAGTGTATTAAGCATTCAGATGACTGATTTTTTTATCCCCTTGATATAAATTTACTTTTCTCAAGCAATGAATTCTCTTGACATTCATAGTCTCCTTATAAACCTTGTAGTAAATGTTTAACCTCAGATTTCAAATACTATTGGAATCTTTATGATAATAAAGTTTATCCCTATAGACTTGTGAAGTTGATCATTATACACAGTGCTTCAGTTAAAAAGACCTAACCTACCACATATATAATTTGAAGTTCTCATTCGAGTATTTAATTATAAAATTCATCAAGACTATTTTATTGAATATTATTTTTTGTTTCAAACTCTCCAACATTCGTGGAATGTGTTTTGATCAAGTCTACTTTCCATTCCTTGTCCTGAACTCCTGCCCGATCCCCCCCACCCACTATCCTGTCTCATTTCAGTTCTCTATTTTAAAATCCACCAAGTCTCAGGGCCTGCATGGGTTTGGGTATAAGCCTATCTACTTCAAGGAAAGATCGTACAACTGAACAAAACTGACTGTCCCGTAGAAACTATTGGTTGTAATATCTCATCAGCTATGGGTAGAATGTCATAAGCCCCTCTTCTATCTCTCCTGTGATTTTGGATGGATTTATCCTGCTCATTTGCAGGTCTTATGCATGCATCTCCAGCCACTATGAGTTTACGTTTGAAGCTCCCTGCACCAAGACCATTTTAAACATAGACACACATTCTATATTTCTTTGTAAGTGGGTTGAGATTTCTTGGAATCCATGTCCTAAAAGTTACTGTAAATGAACAATGCAGCCTTTCCTATATTTAAATCTGAATTTTTCTGTGTAATATGTTAATACCTACTAAATGTTATAGTAGTTTAAGACTATTTTTTATTTGAAATAAAACTATTTTTTTTATTCCTGTGGTAATTCAGAATTCTGGATTCTGGCACAACTACAAAAATTGAATGTTTTTTTTTCAGATAAGTAGAAGGATAATAGTAGTCAAAGATGTACAGGGATTATTTTCATTTTGTTTTAGAATTCTGCACACCTATAAAAAAACTGAGCTTCACTGTCAATGGCATTCAGAATTTATTCTTTCAGTATGAGTAATTGTATTAATTAAGTATTTTGTGGGGTTTAGCAATTAATAAGTAAGCAGTAATGCATATAAGATTTAAAATTCAACTCAAAATATGTGTTGAATGCATGCGATATTTAAGCACAAAAGTGTTGTACTATAGTACAATATTTTAAAAAGTCGGTGGCTCAATTCAATTCTAGTCAGAAGAGGATAGCTGATGTCATGAAAACACTTTATTAAAATACACAAAATAAGAAATATAACAAAACAGTATAATGACCCTGACTTGTGGCTTTGGGTATTCATCATGTATAGATGTATGTAAGAAAAGGGAGAGGGTGTCACACCCAGCCAGGGATATGCAGTTGCTAGATTTTCTCCGCATTACTGCCCATTACTTGCAGACCTGGACAAGCTAATGCTTGTCTCATATTTCTGGAACATGTTACTTTCATCTGAAACTTGCTGTTAAAAGAATAGGTTAGTTAGCTCTGACTTTACAAGTACAGAGTTGTCCATAGAAAGAGGGAAAAATCCAATGAGTTCTGGTGCTGTCTGCCCTGGAAGTTGATCAATAGAAGCAAACATGAAGAGAAAGAAAGAAAGAAACCATCCATGTGAGTGTGTGCTTTTAATACTAGTGAGCATGTAGGCAGTTGATTTTGAACTTAAGACTTCAGACAATAACTAATCTACTCTAAAAAAGAAAATAAGATAAAATAAGCATTGGAAAAGAAATTAGTAATCAGTTTAACTTCCATGGTTTTCTTGTAATCTGGTGATTTATGCCAATTTGGGCACTGAAATTGCAAGACTCAGTGAACTGATCTGGTTAACCTTTGCTGGGAAATGCCTGGGGACACCATGCCATAATATGAAGGGTGGTTTCATGGTAGGAATGAGTGGCAGGACAGAGACACTGCATTGCAAGCCAAAAATGATAGCCAAGAATTCACTTCCTAACATCCTGTTGTCGTATTGGCTAATACTACGATAACACAGTACCAACTCCTATAAGAACAAATGAATAGGCAGATCTTCCAAGGTCTAATCAGCTTCCCCCAAAGCCCCAACTATTAAAACTTAAACTCCACCTGCTCTCATCATCACATGGAGATGGGGATTCTTGCAGAAGAGAGCTTGGGGACAAATGAAATGAAAGCAATTAGCTCTGTAAAACAATCTCTGATAGCTTTATTCCATGGTCCTCCCTCTCTCTTCCCCTTTCCCGTGTGTGTGTGTGTGTGTGTGTCTGTGTGTGTGTGTGTGTGTGTGTGTGTGTGTGTGTGTCTGTGTGTCTGTGTGTCTGTGTTTAACTATAACATCTTGTTCAATCAGAATTGTCAAGGGAACATCACAGAGCATAGTGTTTAGGGAGCTTGATAGGCCAATCCCTATCCTTTAGTCCCAGAAAGGAGAGACACAGATGCAAACATGGTAGCTGTGCACTGATAGGTAACTTGAAGTATCTGCTACAGCCAGTCCAGATATGTCCTCATTTGGTAAATTTTGTTTTGTAGAAATGATCTTATAATTCTAAGAATGCATAGTAATTTCAAATAGTGATTAGCAGATGAAATAAAGTGTAGGGAGTCAATAAACAATATATTCAGGATAAAAAATTTAAAAACAATAAAGGATTCATCTCCATGATTTAAATGTTTTTGTGCTTTGTTCTGTTTTTGTTTTTGTTTTAATTTTTGTGTTGTATTTAAGAAAAAACCTGAGGAAAAGAAGGCCCAGTGACAGGCCCAAAGTGGAATCCAGCTCAAGGGGAGGCACCAATGCCTGACACTCTTACTGAAGCTATGGTGTACTCACAAAGAGGGAGCTATCATGACTGCCCTCCAAAAGAACCAACAAGCAGCTGAAAGAGTCAGATGCAGATATTTGCACCCAACCAATAGACAGAAGCTGCTGACCCCTGTAGTTGAATTAGGGTAAAGTTGGAAAAAGGTGAGGGGGAGTGTAGCCTTGTAGAAGGACCAGCAGTCCCAATTCACCTGGACCCCCAAGATCTCTCAGATAATGAACCACCAACCAGGCAGCATATACCAGCTGATATGAGACCCCCAACATGTATACAGTAGAGGACTGCCAGATCTGGGTTCAGTCAGAGAAGATGCACCTAACCCTCAAGAGACTCTAGAACCCAGGAAGTTTAGAGGTTTGGTGGGATGAGGGTTGGGGTGGGTACATCCTCCTGGAGACAGGGGGCGGGTAGGAGGTATGGGATGTAGAACAGTTGGAGGGTAGACTGGGAGGGGAATAAAATCTGAACTGTAAAAGAAAAAAAAGAAAGAAAAGAAAAAAAGAAAAAAAAGAATTTAAAAAGATTACTGAAATAGAAAAGTTGAGACCTAAACAAAACATAGTATACAAAGTCTCATTTTACAAATAAAAAAATAGGTCTTGATTTTATTACTGAGCACATGCTAATTCTGGCCTTTCATTACACTTTTGTATGGTGGTTTCCCTTTCCAGTGGGCATAAAGTGAAAAGAGTGTGATGTCATTATAATAGGCGTGTTAAATGACCCATATAGTGCCAGATAATCAAGCAGTATTCAACAGAGGAGACACACTAACATATATTATTTCTGGAAAAGAAATTCTATAATTTATAATTAAATGCTCTTTCTGTAATGTATTATCATGGTCAATCAACACTGTTCTAGTAGATAGAGATATTCTATATATGTTTGAGAGTGTATCACATATAAGAATGCATATAGTATCGTTCTATCTCCATTATTGTGAATGGTTCTAGAATAAGCCTGTTAGGGCAGATGCCTCCTCATCAGACTAACTTTAATTCCTCTGGTTTTGTACTCAAATTAGTACTGCTAAATCACAAAGACATTCTATTCTATTCTATAATATTAATGACTGCTATTAACTTTTTATAATTTACATATTGAGTTACATTTCAGCCTTAGAAAATGTAAATTCACCCTTTCTATATTTTTGTCTGGTTTTGTTTGTATTTGTCTTTTCATAATAGACATAGAACTTTAGGTAAGTGATTCTTCTTATAATTTCTACCTAAAGCCACCCAGAGACTGTCCCAGCTGGGGATTCATCCCATATACAGTTACCAAATCCTGACACTATTGTGGATGCCAAGAAATGCTTCCTGAAAGGAGCCTGAAAGAGCTATCTCCTGAGAGGCCTTGCCAGAGCCCTACAAATACAGAGGCGGATACATGCAGCCAACCATTGGTCTGAGCTTGGGGTCCCCAATGGATGAGTTAAAGGACTGAAGGAGCTGAAGGGGTTTGCAACTTCATAGAAAGAACAACAATACCAACCAACCAGACCCCTTTGAGCTCCCAGGGACTAAACCACCAACCAAGGAGTACACATAGCTCCAACTACATATATAGCAGAGGATGGCCTTGTCAGGCATCAATGGGAGGAGAGGTCCTTGGTCCTACGAAGGCTTGATAGATGCCCCAGTGTAGGGGAATCGAGGGCAGGGAGGCAGAATAGGTGGTTGAGTGGGTGGGGGAACACCCTCATAGAAGTAGGGGGAGGGGGGATGGGATGGGGGTTAACGGGAGGGGGAGAAACCAGGAAAGGGGATAAAATTTGAAATGTAAATAAAGAAAATATCCAAAAATTTAAAAATAAAAATAAATAAGTAAATAAATAAATAGAAATATAGTAAAGCATTTGGCCCATTTTCATCAAGTTTCTACTGGCACCTTTGTACATTCTGGATATAACTTCTTGTCAGATGACTAGTTGACGAACACTTTCTGCATTGTAGGATATCTTCATGCTGTTGACTGTCATTTTTTACTGTAGTCTCTTTGTTCTGCCCATTGCCTTCACTATACTGAACATTTAATTCTTATCTGTGTCTCAGGAATCATATTCAGCACATCAGGGATCACATGAATGTCCTGAGCATTTTCCTTATAGATTCATCTAGTGATTTCAAGATGTCAGGATCTCTATTATATTATATTGTTATATATTTTGCACCAATTCTACTTTATGGTTAATATTAAGCCTCCTCAGCACAATGTACCAAACTTCCTTTAGTTCTTCAAATATGTGTTGTTTCCTTAACAACAGCAACATCAACAACAAGTCTGCCAGCCCATCACATAGAATTATTTATGGGTTCTCTATTCTATCCACTTTCTATTAATCTAGCCAAAAAGAGCTATTATAGGTTCTTATTTTTTGTAGTATTTTTAAGTCATTTATTATTATGGCTTTATTCCTTTTGTTCAGAATTCTTTCCTTCAGGTATTTCATGGTTTCACGTGGATTTTGTGACTCTGAATTCAAATTCTGTCAAAACTTATGATATTTTGTTAGGAACTTCTCTGTATCTCTAGATTATTTGGGGTAGTATTAATGTTTTAATGACATTAGTCCATGTAACCCACAAACTAACAAAATGCCTTTCTAAGAGACAGTTTCAAGTGGAACAATTTCGAATGATCATGGACTTGGAACACAGATTTAGGGATTTAGGTTTCCCCAATTCCATGTTCTAATGAGGAAACAGTTACATGAAGTTTTAGAGTTTTACAGAACTAAGAAAATCATAAATGAAGGCAAGTTTAAATACACTGATGTGTGTATCATAGGGGTGGTTACAAGATAGGCAAAGCTTTTCTAAGTCCACATATGACATTATATGGTGGTACTAAGTGCTTTTAGGTTGGTAGAAGCCAAGTGTCTGTTAAGTTAACAGATTCCAAAAAGTTCTTTTCTATAGGCACAGGATGTTAAGTTTGACAGGAAGATAGTGAATGGCTATTCATGGTCCTATAGCATGCTCAAAGTAAACTAAATAGCCTCTGGACTTGCAACATCCAAATTCTCCACATCATTGAATATTTGATCAATCAGAAATAATTTCTATCCCAAAATTCTCTTGGTTGTTTCCATTATCAGACAAGCATCACATTTTGCACATACAAGGGCATGCATTATATATTATATGGTTTCTTACAGCTAGGAACTCATTGCTAGGCTCTGATGTATACAAGGATGAGTAATGGGTAGAATATCAGATCGGGAAAGAGGTAGCAGCCATTAAGAAATATAATTCTGGATCATATCAAAACTATCACTCATGATCTGGATCTGGGTTTTTTTCTTTCCCTATGGTCTCTGTATCTGATATAACATTTACATGTGACATATAAAATAATTAAGATAACAGTTTGTCTAATGGGATGAACATAATAACAAGGAAACATGTATTTTGAATAAAGCTATACCTCAACACTTTTTACTTTCTTATAGACATCCACAGATTTTGCTTAACTAATCTTATCCAAACTATACAAAGCCATCAATCTCTAATAAAAGCAATGTTCATGGTGTTTGATGACTTATATACAGATGTGCCTTGGTTAAATCAGAATCTATGATGTTTTATAATACAACTAAAATTAAATTAATTGAAAATGTTAGCATTTTGCTTATAAAAAGAAAGAGACAATACTGCAGTGTCTTCTTCCAGAGTCTTATTTCCATCTTAAACCATTTAACCATGAATAAGTTAGTGCATAGTCTACAAATAAGTAAAAATAATGAGTAGTACAAATCGCTAATCTAACTTGAAGTACCTTTATTGTTTGTTGGTATCTTCTTCAACTTCTTTCATTAATATTTTACAGTTTTAATTGTAGATATTATTCAGATTTATTACTAAACTTATCTCCATACTTTTAATTATTTTCATTATTTTAGAAGCTAATGTGAATAGGATTTCTTCTCAGGCATTCTGTTTATGATGTATTAAAAAGTTATTGATTTCCATCTGTTGATTTTATGTAGTGCAACAAAAATATTTATTAGTATTAATAGTCTATTGTACTTTATATTTTTCTTTATATAAATCAAAGTATCTGCAAAGAAATAATATGCTCTCTTCCTTCCTGCCATAATTCAATTTCATTTTTTCTGTTGTCTTATTGCTTTGGTGAAGCAATAATTTTAATAACATAATAAATAAGTCATTGAAATATATAACTTATTTATTAAGTACTATACATAATTTTTAAACTTTAAAAATAACTTTACTTAAATAAAATTTATATATATAAATCTACTTGTCTAAGTGCACATTTCATCACATCTTCAACAAATTCATTGTTTAAAGTTTTATTGAATTACAGCTTTAGAATTTTAGATAGTAACAGAGTTTGTATCATTTGCTCTCAGCTTCTCATATTATCTTTAATCACAACTCATTGGTAATTCATTTTCTAATTTGGAGGATTCATATAAATAGGTTTAATTTAAATGTGATCCTTTTTGTGACTGAATGATATCACCCAGTATAACATTTTTGAGGCTTACCTCCATTGTAAGATATAAGAATAGTTCTGTAAATTTTATTAAAAGCCTGTCTTAATTACTGGTTTTTCATACATTATGTATTCCCTTTACGTGAATTCATGGATCAATAATTTGATAATTAATAATTTCCTTTGATTTATCCTTAAAATTCATTTAAGTTGAAGAGTACACAAAACAATGATTAGTGACTATTTTCTCATATGTATATAGAACAAGATATTCATGTTGTACGATATTCCTCAAGACTATAAAGCGGTTAGAATGTTGGGGTTTTAATATCATCATAAGTCAAAATATCTGTTTAGAAATCTCATAGGAAAACTGGAAAGATTATTTATGTTAACCTTTACAAATAGAAAACTTCATATAAATGAAGAGTGGCTTCAAAATTAGGCAAAGCATATAGCCTTGTTGCCTTTAAACTTGAAATGCAAATAAAGATTTATAGCTATTATATATTTATTTCTCACGAAAAGCAAGATATTAAGCAAAAATGACAGAATATAGGTAGAAGTATGTATTTTTGAATACAGAGAAATTGGCATTTCAGTGGCTAAGTGGTCATAAATATTAAAGGAATTATGACTATAGTGATAACGGGGAAATTCTATCTTAATTTGTGATAATCATTGAAAAACTACCATACAAGTATAGTGTCTACTTCTTACTTTAATTTCCAACCGTAAATTCATCCATCAATATGCACAGAATGAATATCAGAATACAAATTAGAGCATGGGATTTTGACTCACTTGACTGTGGAGTCTGGTTGAATGTTTTTCATTTCCATGTATCTCAACGTTCAGTCCTACAGTGATACATAGTTGTTTGCATTTTTGTGGGGGGTAAAGATGTGAACTATCATGCCTGGCTCTCAACAACAACTCCTTGAGAGTATGGAGGGACAATCTTCTCAAACAACACAGAATATTTTCTGTCTACTTAATGGGAAGGTCAGACAATCAAGGTAATGGCGCTTTGATGAAATATCACACTAACTGTAGCTACAGAGCTTGTTGACTCATGTTTAGGACACCTACATGGCACTAGAAAAAAATCATGCTTAGGTATCAAATGAATCAAACTAGAATCATTATCATAGTGTCACAAAGAAACCTCTACAACTTCCAATCACATGATCTATAAAATAGAGATTGTTCTCTTAGAAAAATTAAAAGTGATAAGATTTGATATGTAAAGTATATTAAACACTGTCTCAAGAAATAAGAGCTCCTAATATTAATGTTGGCTTTTTCAGTAATCTTTCTAATTATCATGATCAATCTGCTTTCCTTTTGAATCAGAATTTTTAAACAATTATGGTTAATCCAAATATATATATATGAACAGACCATATTTCCACCAATGAACAGCTGTGTCATTGAGGTTAGTTCATTAAGTTTTCTTCTGTTCCTATAAGGGAGATAATATAATTTACGTTGTAGGGTTGAAGGAAGAATTCAGTAAAGTAGTACTTACATTCAGAATATTGGTGTTGGACACATGTTAAATTTTAGAGAAAAGATTTATGCTAAACTGAAATAACTTATTATATTTTATCTATTCAATTCATCGTATCTCAGTCATATATATATGATATATTATATATTTTATTGTATACAAAGTACAATATGTATAAATATATAAATATAAAAATATATAAAAATACATTTATAAAATATTAAAAAGTCTTATATATAAAATGACTAATCAAAGTTATTAGTTCTGAAAAAGTCTTATTTTATTAGTAACATTAATAATAAAATATTCTGAGAAAGCAACACAGAATTAATAATAACCACTATATGTGAGTTTATGAACATGTCCATGGCTAACTGAAAATGACTGAACTTCAATTAAGTAGAACTGTGGTTTCATTGTAGATGTAGAAATTGTATGTGGTCAATTAGATTACAGCACCATGAAGAGCATTTCTCCCTCAAAAAATAACTCTTCAAAGATACAGATTCTGTTTTACTAGATGAATAACCTAGAAATATTGGGAAAGAGTATACAGATTTTGAAAAGCAATAAGAGAGAAAAACCTTGACAGTACCTTCCTGACGAGGGAACAGACTACATGCCATCCAGAACGGAAATAGAAGGTATTTCTGAGAAGTAGGTGCAAGAATGGCCTCAGGCAGCTGTGTAGAGCCTGGAAGAGGAGGAAGAGGGTCAAGATCATCAACATTAATGAACTGGAGGTCAGGGGGTCAGGCTGCTCATCAGTCAGTGTCACAGGTGATGAATGTCCTGAGGGGAAAGGTCAGTGCAATTGACAGGGCTGGAGTCTGCACCATGCTTCTACTGAACAGCGGAGTCTTACTGAAATGTGGTTATTAAAGCCATGACATCAGTGAGCAGGGTACATAGACAAGTCAAAATAAAGTTTCCAGGAGTTTAATAAACTGGAAAAAAATGGGTCAACAGATTAAGTGGTTTTCTACTAAACTTTTACATAGTTCACTTGACAAAGCCAAATTTACTTTTGATTTAGTTCTTCTTTCAAAGCACTTCTTTCCTTCTAAATATTTACAAAGTAAGCCAAATGGTAATATTTGGAATCACTTAATTATTCCTGATAAAAGGTTTTTGTTAAAGCTAAAACTAAGAGTTAATGTCTTAGGAGAGAGTGTGGTCGATGAAAGACAATATCCCAGATTATGCAATTTATGGTATGTGGTAATGTTTGAGTTGGGACACTAATCTGTGGAATCAGACTAGAATTTTAAACTCATCTTTAGATAAAGCACACATGGCAATATCAGGCCAGGTCTGAATGCTGGCAAAAGAAGGCCCCAATTCTACAAGCTGGTGAAGGAAAATGGAATATAGTAATAATGCCTCCAGTAAAGTTAGAAGTATGATTCTGTGTCAGTATGACTATGGGTATAGTTCTGTATACACACACATACACACACACACACATACACACACACACACACACACACACACACACACACGAGTGCACAGACACACACACAGCACAAAATTTGCTAATACCTAATTTAAAAATTCAAAACTGATTTTATGTGTAAAAATATTCTTTTGGTGATTATTGATCCAGAGGTAGAGGTTAAGTGGCAGATAGTTCAAATGGTGCAAGTCCTAATCCCAAAGGACAAACATTCTAAGGAAAAAGAAACAGAGGACAAATCACTGTGGTCAGAGCAGAATATGCCAAAGTAGAAGAGATACAGAGGCCCAAGGGTGGCAACATCTGTGACTTTAGGTAAAGATAACTCTGAATTAAGATGATGGGCTCATCAGTGACAAGATAAGATTATACTGTGATGGGACTAAAGGACAGAGAGAGAGAGAGAGAGAGAGAGAGAGAGAGAGAGAGAGAGAGAGAGAGAAACCCAAGCAAAGGCCTTGAGACCAGGACCTCAAGAATGTGTCACAGGGAAGGCACTGAAAGAAGGTGCTGTGGTGTGACTCACTCACTCAGACTTGGGGCCCATCAGCTGGACTTCGTGTGGCTCACTATGGAAACAGGAAGCCAGTGAAAGCTGTGAACATAGAGATGATATCTGGCTTATCCCTTCCTGCAAAAACCTTCAGCACATACCAAGGGATGATCACGTTAAATTGCTACAGCACTAGGTGAAAAAGTTGCTGTTTCATTATCCCTGTTATTCAGACAAGGGACTAGAAGTTCAGAGAGGTTAAGCAGTTGCTCTAAGTGGCATGGTGAGCCCGGCCTGAGATGTCAGTCAAACACAAACATGCAAGGCACAGCGTCAGCTCTTCATTTTCAGCATGTCGGGCTATTTTTAATGTATGGTCTTGTTCAATAATAAGAGCGTTGCTTTCATTTCTTCCATTTACAATCTCTAGCATCCATCAGTCATTCTTTTATTTCATCATCTGAAAAACTGACCTTGTCTTGAATATGTTATGAAATTAAATTATTATCTTCAATGCAATCCTCTCTATAAAAATATTATTTCCCTTACCTGTTATTTTCTTTCATTTCTTCCAGACCACACACAGCTTTTGTTTGTAATCCTTCACTGTTTTCTTCCTTTTCCCTCTTCCTTTCATGGTTCTGGTCTCTCCCAGTTTACTTCTTCCCTTGCTTCCTAGCATCTTAATCTTTTCCCTGTGGTACATTTTCTAGTCTACAATTTACTACATCATTTTTTTACTAATTATATTTTGTTCACCCTCATCTTCCATTTCTTTATATATTCCTTCTGAGGTTATTTATTTCATGGGTTCATTCTTGATACACTGCAATGGCATCCTCAGGGGTGGTAAAGGCTTGTGAGTTCATCAGAACTGTGAATCATGGGCTCTACTCCAAGGACTGAACTACAGCTGCACCAACACTTTAACATCTGGTTTTGGGCAGAGGGAAAGGTATCGTATAGGAGTGGTCCTCAGCACCAGATAATCTGCTGCCTTTTTAGATAGAATCTGTTTTTCAGATATGCACCCTCAGAAAAATATCAAATTCAAGGATGCCCTTATATCTACTATCAAGAAGAAAATTGATTAAAGCAGTTTTAAAATTCTGCTAAACAAAGGCTGAAATGTTTTCTCATTAGGGAATACATAGAAACACACATTTTGAAAATTCACACTGTACTTATAGCTAGAGTGCCTTCACATTTTGTCACAGTACTACCTTTCTTGAAATAAACATTTCAAGGAAGCAATTAGTCAATGTTAGTTCTTTAAGGAAAAAAAAAGTCTTCTTCCTTTGGTTTCTCTGTAAACTCAGTTTCATTATAATCTTAGAACCTCTGGAAAGGAAGGCTGTTCCCTCTTTGCTTTTCAAAAGGATATTCAATTCTCGTGTTTGAAATAATGGCATAAATTGGGAGAGACACTGTGTCTCTTTATTTCTTTCTCCCATCTGAAAGGCAGAAGAGCTATATGACACTAGATGTATTTTTTAGATCACTCCTGTAATCAGAAAATTGTTCCTACTTATTGAAAAGTCCAAACTGAGAGAGTTGGTTTTAGTGTTTTCATGAGATTCAGAAAAAGTATAAGACCTACCCAACTTATGAGTGGCCAGCACAAGAGCCTACATACATAGGCATGCACACAAATGCATACAAACACATACAGTAGAGACCAAATCTAATGATTTCCTACAGACATGCTATGCATTTTTAAACAAAACATGATGAATAGCCACATGAGCACTGAACCTGACATCACTACTGCCATTTTTGCAGCTGACATGGTCCCACATTCCACATTTGACTGCCTTTTTTGCAGCTGATGTGATCCCACATCTTTCTAATTGCATTCCCAGATCTTAGACACTACTGAAATCCACAGGTCACTTTCTTTGCCTACATGTGAGTACATTTGTTCTCTCCTGCCTAAGCCCCAGCTGTTTGCTTACTGCTGTGGGTGATGATCAGTAACTAGATGTAGAACAGCTGTACCCTCAGTAGAATAAAAAGTCAACACACGTCTGGGCTTCCGAATTCTTCAATTGGTTTGTTAGTGCGCTGGATGCAAGTACATAACACAAATTGTCTTTCTGAAACAGTTCCATGTTTTATCTCACTGTGTATAAACCTGGAACTGTTTATAACTTTAAAAGTGCTTTTAGTCTAAAACAGCTTAATTTTATCAATTGTATGCAAATTATTAAATCTATGTAATAATACTCACAGAATTGAGTCGAATTGCTCTGATCTCTGGCCACCATCAGTTCCTTTTCATCATACAGTATTTTGTCAGATTCTCGTAAAGCTCATGATCTTGAAATGATCAAAGACCGGAAATAGCAAAGGAGAACTTGGAGGCCTTTCTATCAGCCAAGTCGGTATTTTCCTTGGAAAATTTAGTGCAATTCGTCCAAAGAGCAATATAAGATGAAACCCTGGTGTATGCAACTGCCAAAGAGTCTGATTATTTTAAGAAGTTTTTATTTCCTTTAATAACACTCCTGGAATATCATTTATAAATGTTCACTCTCGAGTAGTAATGTGTTCAGCTTTAGTGACTTAAAGATATCAAAAAGTAATTAGTCCCCCGAGTCTATTAATTAAATTCATTTATATTTTATGGTTGTAGAGACAGAAAAAAAGTCTTGAAATGTTATTGTAGAACACTGTACAAATATGAGTGGGAATGACAGACATTTAAAAACAAGCAAACACTAAATGCACACCCATACTGACAACCCATTTTAACATACTTTAGTACAGCTAAGTAGGCTAAATCATTCTTGTTCTCAAAGCATTGCCTGTAGATATTTTTCTTCCTTTAGTAATTATCGTTTATTGTCCCTGCAATTTAGCATGGTGACTATGTCAAGAGTGCTGTTTATCCTAGGCTTGTCTGTTATGCCTGAAGTACATGTATCAAGCATCTGGCCTACAAAAGCTGTTTATATTTTGAGATGGTTAACATTCTTTTTCAACTCAAATGGATTTGAAACATCCTTGAGAACACTTCTCTGGCTGTGTCTAGGAGCATGTTTCCAGAGTTTTAATTTTGAATTTCCCATCCTAAATGTGTGGTCACCATTTCTTGGACTGGAGACTTAACTGACAGAAAGCAGACCGTGAGCTGAACAAAAGCTCTCACTGTTTTACTTCCTAACTTCAGGTGCCCCCTCTCTTGATCTTGTGCTGCCTTCTCCGGAGTGGACCATTTCTTTCTTTCTTTCTTTCTATCTTTTTTTCTTTCTTTCTTTCTTTCTTTCTTTCTTTCTTTCTTTCTTTCTTTCTTTCTTTCTTTCTTCCTTCCTTCCTTCCTTCCTTCCTTCCTTCCTTCCTTCCTTTCTTTCTTTCTTTTGAGAAACCATGAGTTTATTGGATGTCATTAGATAATGTCAGTGGGGAATTACTAATAGTGATGTGAATACTCCTGGCCCAGTGAGAAGTACCTAAAAAGATTTGCATAACAACAAAGAAGGGGTCACCATAGCTGCATGGATGGAACCTCTTTCCGAGTCTTCTGTGATGTATATATAATCCACTGCCACAGGCAGAGTGGACTATTTCATTATTAAATTATAAAGCCCTATCAACCTCCCTCCTTGAAGTTATCTTGAGTCATGTATTTAGTCACATAAATGAGAAAAGGAACTAATATATGCTAAGTTAAACAGTGAGTAATGACAGTGGGTCAGTTAAACAGTGCTTAGTGCTAATTAACAGAGCTTTACTTTCAAAGAAGGAATTCTAACCTTGGCAAATTCAGAAACACAAGAAAGACTCAGATGAGACAGAGGCAATCTAAGCTCACTGATACTGGAGTAGCATCCTGGTAGGGACACACAAATATGTCAGCTGTGCCTGGAGCAATATCCTGGGCCCTGTGATGGATGCAGACAAGCTCAATATGTACATATAGCATTAAATTAGTTTAAACAATTCATGTAATTAATACTAATCATAAAATTATTTTTATTCTTAGGTTCTGGGCACATCTTTTAAAATTCACCGATAATTAGATAATTGATTAACTCCATGAAGGGTTTTAAGTTTTTCCTTTGGAGGAAGAACACTGTGATTGTCCTACAAGAGTGGACAGGAGCCAAATTTCCAGGAACCATATAAAATCATATATATATATATATATATATATATATATATATATATATATATATATATATACACACACACACACATATATACATATACACACACACATATATATATATAGGCTTTTGGGACATTTCAGGCAAAAATAAATGGTAAGTTATTGTAAAGGGGATAATTGGTTTGCTTGCTGTCTCTTATCTTTTTCAGAAAGATATTTATTAGTCATTTTTTTTTGTTTTGGCTATTCATGTGACAATATTAATCCTTTTTTGGACAGTATTTTCTTTGAAAAAACAGTTATCATTTCTTGTCTCAATCATCAGCAATAAATTTGGAAGGTGCCTTCTTTTACGATTGTAGTTGAAATAAATCATCACAAACTTAGTGACTTGAAACAAAACAGCATTATGCCTCAGTTCAAGAGGAAGTTTCTCCCAAATGAATCTCTCTGGGTTGAAATCAAAGCATTAGCCATGCTGAGGGTTCTAAAAATCTTTCTTACCCCTCCTAGCTTCTAAAAACCAGTTGCATTGTTTATTTTTGGCCATTTCACTGCATTCAAAGCACCCCAAAGAACATTTTAAAGAATGTCTCTAACATTGACTTTTACTTCTTTTCTCTATTTAAATGATTTTGGGTCCTGCAGAGCTAGCACATGACAAACAAACACAAGTCCCCGAGTTCAATATCTGGTACCACTTAAGAACAGCCAAACAAAACAAAACAAGAGACAAGACACTCCAGTACGTTTGTAATCTCAGAGTAGGAGGATCTGTGTGGTTCATTGGCCACTTAGCTCATTCAAATCAGTGAGCCACTGGTCCTGGCCAAAAGACTCTATCAAAGCACACAAAAACACATAAAAACAATAAACAACAAACAAACAAACAAACCCAAAGCAATCAAAGAAAACTTGGCAGTACTTAAGGAACTATGGCTGAGACCATTGGTCTCCACTTGCACTTGCACCTATATACAGGGATAGTCATACACACATTTTGAATGATGCACCTTTAAGCAGAAGCACACATATAGACACATGCGAAAATATTTTTAAACATACTAAAGGGAAAGAAAAATGGCTCAATATGAACAGTGCTTGCTATTCAGTCATAACGAACTGAGTTAATATCCTCAATACCCATGTGAAAAGTTAGGTATAGCAGCATACAACCATAATCCCAGCACTAGAAGACACATATTGGAGGATCCTGGGAGCTCATCAGGCAGATAGTATAGTACCAGATTTGGTGTGAAACTGTCTCAAAAAGAAAGATGGTTAGCAATAGTAGATATCTGATGTTGAGTTCTGGCCTTCACATGCTTATTATACAAGGGTGAGTACATCTTCATTTAACATCACACACACACACACACACACACACATTCACGCACATACATGTACACATGTGTACATGCACACAAATACACATACTTATGTTTACAAGTAAATATGAAATGATTCAAGATAATCTCTTAAATTGAGAAATTACCAAACTTAATTCCAAACGAAACAATTTCCCATTGTTATTTGAACTGATATACTCATAGGTACTGAGATTAAAACATGGTTATTGAAGTTAATAATTCTCATCACCAATGAAGATTTAACTTCTGGGTACTCTTCTTTGGGTTACGAAACTCAAATAACCCCTGCTGGCTCTCAGACTACTCTCTCTTACCACTATTGTTGGATACAGAGTTGGCTTAGCAGTACTAGAGAATGTTCCTATATGGATCACAGACAGAATGTAGTAACACTTGACATTCATGTAAGCTGTGTTCTTTTTGCCATTCCTGGCCTATTGTGGATGGCCAGAAGTTGACTACTATGATGCCCATTTAAGTCAATATTTGCAAGTCACCCTGACTCCACTATTGTAGTTAACTTCAAAAACAAAACAAAAAGCAAACAACAAACAGCCAAGCACTTCCCATAAATCAGCCTTAATAAATTTCTCCATATTTCCTACATTCTCACTAATCATAAGCTTTAATTCACTTCAGTATTTCTTTTCTTGATAACAGCATTCGCCCCTGGCTCCACTTCAAACATCTCAATTCATTCACACTGGGACCTAGCATAAGTGTGGTAAATATCAAGTTCAAGACAGAAAGTCTCTGAATAAATTTAATACATATATTACTATCCAGTTACAATGAATGTCCAGCCCATTGCTTGATATCCTTATCCCTTTGTAGTTTATCTTGTTCTCAATCATATATTCAGTTCCAAGAAAACCACTAAGAACGGGTCAGAGAAACAAAATTACCAGAGAGGTCTATTACAAAAATGGGCAGAAGAAATACTAGGAAAATAGGAGAGAACCCAGTAGGGAAACATTCTTATTAGAGGATAATGAGAAAGTTCTTTTCAGAAATGATACAGAGAATGCTGGAGGGTAAATGGAATTAGCTTAACCATCATAGAGGCCAGGTTTTGGGTTTTATTTTTTTTTTAACCAGAGTTCTTTCTGTACTGGGGATAGAATTTAGATTGGGGATTCATAGGAAAGAGGATGATGATGGAAAAAATATGCAGTTGTGTAAGCTAGGGGACAGAAACCTGGGTATATATTAGTTATTCCATTGATGTCACTTTTACCATAGCTGGATGTTTATCTATTAAAATCACATTTAATCTTGTAAATAATGCATTGCTTTTTTTTTTTACCCATCACAGAATGTGAACTTGTACAATTGAAGTCACTGAACGTCATTACTTTGGTTGAATTAAATTGAAGAGATTCCTTAAAGTCAGATATAATCTTAAATTCAAGATGTATTAGAGTCCTAGCATCTTTAATAGCTTTTTAATAATACCTAGAGCACAAATGTTTGAAACTCTTTACCTTCAAACTTCCTTAGTAAGTTTCTACGTTGCATGACTTATATAAGTCACACAAGTCCTACATTATCTCTCTGATTTTGAGATTCCAAATTCTTCTCTATCTTGTAGAGGACACATTTTTTTTTTGGAATATTTAGTTTTTGATTATATGTACATCTGTATGTCTGTTTTATGCAAATATGGTCGTAAGTGCTTATAAAGTCCAAAAGAGAGTATTGGCTCTTCGGGAACTAGAGTTACAGGTAGCTGTGAGTCATCTGACTAGGGTTCTGAGAAGTGAACTTAGGTTCTTTGTAAGAGTACTAAGTCCCCTTATCTGCAGAGTCATCCCTCCATCCTGAAGACTTCTATTTCAATACATGACAAGCACTCTCACCGAACTTTCATAGTGAAAAGTTAAATGGTATTTCAAAATTAGTCTTCACTCACAAAATATACCACTACAATATTGTTCATTTCAGAAAAAGGTATATTGACTTATAAATAGTGAATCACAATGAACTGTATAGTCTGTATAATTCTTAACAACTCTATTGTTACATAGTTAGAATCACTGAGTCCAAAGATAATCATGAAGGCACCATGCAGCTCTACTCCTACTATGCTCACCCTTGCTACTACAAGTAGAACGTGATGATAAGTCATCAAGACGATATTGGGTAGGAGAGCACAACCACCCTCTACTCAGCTTTAGTTTGGCTTCCTAGGTATTCACAATTACATTTACTTTTGCCCAGCATGTGCATCTACAGTGTATAAACATCTGACAGGTCAATTCTTTGCCCTTCATTGAGAAGACATCCTTACTCATGCAAGGTGTGCATGAGTCCTGGAGTCTTAAAGCAATGAAGCACCTGCTCTAGAAATATCACCAATTATAACTTTTTATCTCATTATAATATCCTCCTTCACATATTTTCCCACTGATTCAAAATAGAAAAAAATCTTCACTGAGATTCTGTAAATACCAACAACATAGAAATGAAGAAGAAAGACTATGGCAGCATAATGATAGAGTGTCATAAATCTGAGCTCCTTGGTTTTTTGTTTGTTTTTTCTTAAAGGGTTTTGTGTTTGTTTTGCTTTTAAACTGCATGCTTTTATATAAATCATTTAGACTCCCAGATTCTCTATCTTTTAGTAAAAAAAATTGATAGTGTGGGATAGATTTATGTTTTTTAAAGACTAAGTTTTATTACATCCATGGGAGGAGATGTGTTATACACCAAGCAGGGAACCAGCTTTTGTGCTCCTAACTCACGCCTACATATGGACACTTGACTTCCAACCACTACTGAGATTCCCAGTAGGACTTTGCAACCATATATTTGAAATACATTCCACTAGATGCTTTCTGTCATTTCCTGATCTCCGAGATAGTGTGACTCCATGTATAAAGTGCAGAGGGTGACTTGGCACCTCTGGTGACTTGGCAAGAATTATGCAGGTTAAGACACGAAAGAGATTTAAATTTTGATCTTGACTCAAATTCATAATGTCATTGTCCAAGATGTACAAAAATCTATTAACAAACTCATAGATAGCTGACAGGTCGATGACAGACATATTAGAAGAGATGATAGATACATGATAAATGATAGTTAGGAATATGCAATTGTTCAGATTCAGTTGAATGGTATGCAAACTTCTCCTGAATGCAAAGAGGATACTCAATAATTGATAAATCATTTTTGTTATATTCATTCCCACCTCTGCCATTCAAAGGGAAGCTCTGTTCAATAATAGCATCAAATATTTATATAGAGCCTTAAGTCATTTTTACACGTGCCTTGTCTTATTTGAGCCACATGATTCTCTAATGTAAGTCTATCTTAATTTCCTCACTTTTGCAAGCAAGAAAACTAGTTCACTGGTCTGGTCAAGGTCAAGTAGCTAATAAACAGTTGTCTTGGGGTTTGAACTCAGGCTTTCCACTGCTCAGTAAGAGCTAGTGCTTGTGCTTTGCTCTGAATGAGATATGCGCATTCAGTTTTATCTACCATCATATTTTCTGCTTCAACTCTTCCACGTAACTCTTGTGAAATGAAATTGCCAAGTGTTTAAGACTGTGAAGCTGGGGTGCTATGTTAGGCCATTTACAGAGGCAGTCATCCTGAAATAACATGTTCCATGATCCCTCAACATGACGTGCACCCCCTGTGTCACATGTGTCATTGCTCAGGATTAATATCTGCCCTTGCTCTACCTCATAGTCACTTTATATGAATGCAGATCAAGGTATTTGCCCTCAAAGTGACTTGAATGCTGTGGCTGGGGAACTTGCAGTCAGATAAACAAGCATTTTCTACATATAAACATAGCACCTGACCTTTATATCAGGCAGAGTGATATTTGAAACAAAAATAATAGAGAGTATTTGATGGCCAGGGTATTCTTTTAGAGGATTCTCTGTAGTGATATTTGTGGGTTTTTTTTTTTTTTTTTTGGACTAAACCAAATCTCTTGAAAAATATCACCCAACTCTACTGAAACAATAGCAACAAGTTTCTAGGTGAAAAAAAAAAATGTACCAATGAAGCTCTGGCTCCTCTAATGAAATTTTAGTACAGATATGCTGCAAATATACTTTTTAAAACTTCATGAAACTAGCCCCAAAGTACATCTAATTCCTTTTACTCTTGACACTTTTTAAGTTACATTTTCAAATACAAATTAGACAAAATAGCTAAGACATAAGAAAAACAGTTGAAACAGAAACAACAACATCACAATTTCCAAATGAAGAGGAACCATGAAAGAGGATGCTATATGGTTGATTTTCTTTTTACCTTTTGAGTGTGGCTTTATGGACATCTGCCTTTCCCTCCTATACTCTGTCCTAATTCAATCATATACCCTGTCATTCAGGATATATTTTATCCCACTCCATTGCTAATGAACACATGTATTGCTATTCACTATTTAAGTCCCCCTATTCTGGTCCACAGTCCCATTCCTACACAGCAGGCTTTGTAATATATGCATGTTGTAAATTCCATGTTAACTTTTTATTTCTCTGAACCCTGCAATGACTGTGCATCACATTTAACCTGAAGCCACAATCTTCACAGTATTAACAAAAGCTTGTCAATCAGGGCTTCCAGTATCCTATCCTGATACTCTCTGTGCATTCTACTACAAGCACACAGACGATCTTCAGTTCCACAAAGCAGAACCTCAAGATCTTTGCCATGCAGTCACACGTACTTGAAAAGTGACTATTATAAAGTCTCAGATTGTTCCTATTTCTCCCACATCTCTGATTAAACGTGGTCATGACAATGAATCTTTCCCTGTCCATTAGAAAATCAGTCCTTGAAGTTCCTTATCCTTTTTTGTTTGTTTGTTGTTTCTTCTTTTCCCTTACCACCCACTAGCACACTAGATATTTACTTTATTTGAATGACTTTCTGACGCTCCCATGGAAATGATCAGTTTCTGAAAGGTAGAACTATCAGCTAATAGCCCACACTCTTATCCTCTGTATCAACTTCAGTGCCTGGTGCTTGGCTACTCAATGAATGGTTGTCTTTCTGTATAATTCATGAGTTACTTTGATCAGCATAAAGAAGCTGGGACTCAACACTGTGTTATGTTCAAGATCTAGAGCTTGGTTACAGTATGTCAAAACATCAGCTTTAAGTCATTCCACATTCCTTAATTTGGATAATCATGCATAGTTCACTAGGAACCCTAAAAATTAAAGTGAGAAAAGATGTATAAAAATGGAGTTTTAAAGCTTGATGTCTATGTTGTTGTATAAGACTTTCACAATAATTTTCTTATAGAGTAGAGTAATGATGTTTCAGACCACATTCTATATGAATCAGTTTAGCCATAACCCTCAAGGTTTTTAGAAATCACGGTAGCTTTAATGAAGATTTAATAGTGTACAATGCTTTAAAACCGGTTATTCTGGAAAATTTTGTGATGTATTTTTTTGACCTTGTCTTAGTCTCTTAGTCAGTCTTCTATTATCTTTATTATAAAATCCCAGAGGTTGTTTTGAAAGACAAAATTTCTAAATGACTTGGTTTACTTGCTCTGGTGGAGACCGTCTTGGCTGCATCACTTCCTGCCAATGGGGCCACAACCACAGGAGAGAGAAACTAAGAAAAGAAAAAAAAAAAAAAACCATAGAACACGGAGGGGCTAGGCTTTGGACACCCCGTATTCACTCTTAAAATTCTTAACTCTTCCCCAATACAGTTGCACTGGAAGCCAAGATCCAACAACATAAACCCATGAGGGACACACTCAAATTGTAGCCAAACAAAATTTAGCTGGAACACATTGGCTCTATCCAGCTGCTTTCAGTGAGCTCATTTGTCTTCTAATGCTCTTCGTTCTCACATCCTTCAACGCTCAACTTAATGTCTCTTTACCTTAGAGACTGCACTAGCTACTCTCTCCCTAATGTCTTCCTTATATTACTCATTTACACAGCGAATATTAAAAGTTTTCATCTTAGTATTACATAATTATGCATATGAAATATGTCATTCTAAGTAAAATTAGACTATTGGTCACATATTTTGTACCAAGTCTATGTCCAACACCTAGTATGTATGTCACATATCCCATAAGGAGAGTAGATGTTTATTGAACACTTATTTATTAAAGGGAAGGGCATCATAAGTCTTCAACCTTCCCTGGGGATTTATACATAGCTAATGGCTTAATGGGGAAAAAGATATTTTCTTCAGTGGTATAGTCATTGGTAATTGCCCACATCCTTGTAAGTAAAACATTATTCATGCTCTTACAAACAACTCTAAAGAAGCTCATTTCCCCATTAAAAAAGAAGACATAAAAGTAGCAAGGGAGCTAGCTGGTGAGAGAAAGATGATTAAATGAAGTGGTGAGGGGCAAGAAAAGGTAATAGGATGAATGAATATATGCATTATATACATTATGATGGTGTCATAATGAAATGTCTTATTTGTAAACAATAGGTGCTAAAGAAAATATTGAAAAATATTTTTTTAAAAACATGTATCTAGAGTGGTTGCTCAGGAGTTAAGAGTGCTTGCTGCCCTTGCAGATTATCCAAGTTTAATTCTGAGCACTGACATGTGGCTCACAACTGATGTTAACTCCAGCTTTTCAGAATCTGATGCTATTTTCTTGCATCTGGAGGCCCCAGAAACATGCATAAAGCACATTCAGGCAAAACACTAATATACATTAAATCAATAAATATAAATAAATAGTTAAATAAATAATATTTAGAATCTGATGCCAACTTCTTGCATCTTGAGGCCCCGGGAATATACATGGTGCACATGCAGGCAAAGCACTAATATATATATTAAGTAATGAAAGAAAGAAAGAGAGAAAGAAAGGATGAATGAATAAATGAATGAATGAATGAATGAAAGAAAGAAAGAATATTTAGAAGAACTAAAGTTGCAAGTAGAATTTCACAACTTTTAGTTTTTAAATACCATTCAGGTTCTATTAATATATTTTGTCTTTATAATCTATTTGAGATTTTGGCCTTATTTGTAACATTCTCATTTATACAAATATCAATGTCATATTGTCTGATTGAAAACTATAATCTCATAAGCATGTTGTTTCCATTAGGTTATTACTGTTTCAATTCAATATTCTTTCAGTTATACATATTTCTGTATTTTTATTATGTGTTTTAGCTCATTAATCAGGGTTATATGTAGTTTAGCCTATATATTCAATTCCATTTTTAGAGTATTAAGGAACCCAGGGTCATACAGGTAGAAGATGACAGTGCCAGCATGTGAGCTCATTTCATGTTCTTCTGTCAATTACATTTTGCCTAGTACATAGATGAATACAAAATTGAAATATTTTGGAATAACTTTTACTATCTATTGGTCTGCCTATAGGAAATATCTTTTGATTCAGTGTGATAGAATGTTAATTTTAATAAAAAGCTAAAGCATATAGCTTTTTGATGTCCTTTTTCATATATTCCCAGAAGAAAAACTTGATATTTGAGTAGATATTACTCTTTGTTGACTAAATTATCTCTATCAATGTACCTACTTCACCTATTTATCTACTATCTAATACCAAGTTGTCAATATCTAGATAACTCATATGTTTTAGACTTTTAAAAGTATTAATAAAATGCAATATTTAATTATTCAATTTACATTTACTTACCTTTCTGGTCTAGGAAACATTATACTGGGACAGACTTAACTCACAATACCTTGATCAGTATAGTTATTCACTGAATAGTGCCCAAAAAGTGTCTCACGGGAGTTATTACATTTCTATAATCAACGCCCTAAATGTAACGTGAAAAGTCTGTATTTCAGGAAAATATGAGGTAAGAGAGAGCCTTAAGTACAGGTGGTCTCTTCGCAGCCAAGAAACAGGGCTGTATAGGGGTTACATGACCTCTGCAGCACCACAGAGCACTGATTCCCCAAGGAGTACTTGGACAATGTTTCTTCTCCATTAATTCTCTTGTGAATCATTTTATGGCTTGAAGACTCCCTATGCAATAAAAGTTTATTGGCCATGTGTCAGGAACTTTGCTGGGTGCTGGGGTTGCATGGATTTATGAGACACAGCTCTCTCCCTAAAGGACATCACAGTGTAATGACAAAAGTAGGTATAAACCATTCTACAGAATCTAATAAGCACATGAACAGATGAAGGGCACATAAGCCAGCCCAAGGGGTCAGACAGAAGCACTGGCAAAAGAGATTTGCAATCAGAGTCTTAAATGATGAGTTGGGTTAGAAGTTTTCGAGACAGTTAAATGTAAGAATAGGGGATATTGGCAAGGTTGAGGCTATGCACAGGAAGGGAGCATGCAGGCAGAAAAGCATAAGAAAAAGTAATATGGGATTCTAGGGAGAATGTCAATTAATTGCAAGCAGTCCAATGCTCCTGTGTATAAAAACATACAAGGGACAACAGCAGAAAATTGGTCTGTATTAATAGGTTAAACACTTAAAATGCCTAATAAGCCATATTTAAGTTATTGGTCTTAGTTTACAGAAATTACTGAATAACTAAGACATTTGAAATAATAGTTTCATAGCATGAATTGCATTTACAGAACCCTGATACTCTTATTTTCTAGGAAAGAAAAAATAAAAGCAAGGGCTAATTAGGAAATAAGTGCAATAATTAGCTAGATATTTTTGTAAGCTTTATAAAAAGTAAAGAAAAAATATAAAGGCTGAAGAGTTTCATGTGATCAAGTACTTTATATATATGCATATAGTGAAAATACGCATTTAATTTATACATGATTTAGATATAAATTGTTGAGGACATTGTAAATGATTTAATGTTGTGAATAAAGTCATAGAGTAACAAAGGATAACAGCTATTTAGTTAAGAGAGGATCTAAATGGGGCTCAAATTAGGATATAGCTTAAGGGAGCTAGCAGAGTCTACATTATGCACGCATAGGATGGTAAGTAATACACATAGGCATGATTGATGTAAAACAACATAAGAAGTTTAAATGCTTAAGGGAAACATTTTAATTAAACATACAGTGTTCATCTCAAGTCATTCTCACACCATCTTGGGAGTTCATTTTTGTCTTTCCCAAGAAGACATCCTTATATATGAGTACAATAATTATTTTGGACTTTTTGGTGTTTTTTGTTAATAAAACATCTTTAGACATGATATATAAGCCATAACTTATGTTTATTTTCTGGTTCTTAATGAACCAATGTACCTCTCACTCTTCTTACCTCCTCTTTCATTCTTAAATTTCTCTAGATAAGTGGTTATTGGCTTTCCTAAAGCAACTGTACTACAGTTCCTGATATAGTGGGGACCCACAAACAAAATGATTTCATTGCTATTTCATACAAGTAATTTTTCTACTGTTATAGGTTGTAATGTAAATATCTCTTCTGCAGGATATCTGATATGCAAACCCCAAAAGGGCACTTCTCTTTGAGAGAATTCTTTTGAGAACCATTGTTCTCAATGTTCTCTGGCCTATGTGGATACAAGAGATAGTAGAACTTAAGAAAGAGGCAGAAAGCAATTTTTAGAGTTATGAAAAGAAACACAAAAGATGGTTTTATAGAATCAAAAGCAATACACATCTCAAGACAGCAAACATTTCCAGTCAAATATATATAGCAAGAGTATAAATATCCATTCAAAAACAAAATTTGATGGTACTGGAACCATTTGAAAGCACCAGTATCAACTGGTCTTTAAAATACAACCTAGAGTGAATGAAGCATGAAAACCTAGAAAGTGGTTAAAATGATTTTTGAAAGTCATGGAAGAATATGGCTTGGGTGATAGAAACAAGAACTTTAGATTATTGTGTTTTTAGTGTGAGATACAGGGGATTAACATTTCTAGTCAGAGAAGGCCAAAAGAAATGAAGACATTTAGGCTAAAGAAAACAGAGGTGGGAGTATTAATAAAGAAAAAAAATCTCAAGAAGGAAGAGTGAAGAAGTCAATGAAAAGATAGAGTCAGAGGATGGCCAAAATTAGGACCAAGTATCTTGTTCTCTAGCTTTTTATCCAGATGAGAGTTAGAGAGAAGAGAATAGGTTGAGAGAGATTATGCACAACTAATTTCTTTTCTAAATGAAGCAAGGCATCCTTAACTCTCTGCTTGATAGTGACTTAAGAGTATTGGATATTCACTAAGGAAAAAATGAAATGTTAATGGATTAGTCCTATTCATAAAAACAAGAATGTTTTGTCACCATGGGATAGCTGGAATAGTAAGATTTAGTGATCAGAACTGGTGTTCGGGGGTGAAGCTTCAGGATTCATTTTTATGTTTTCATAAAGTTCTGCTTTAAATTATATAGAAAATAATAAAGAAAAATGATATCAAATTAGTCCAGAGATGAAGTGAAATAAACAGAATAAACCTAGGGTTGGATACAGATTAGTCTAATGAATTTGAGTGAGGACCTAAAGATGACTGGTACAGTTCCCAAAAGTCAGGTAGAATTGCCAATGATGACCTTGGAAAGACCAATATTTATCATCAGATAGTCTAAGAGAGGAAAGAATATTCTTACCCAGAGCCCATAGAAAGAAATATAAGGAAGTTAGAGAAAGTGCTCATGAGGAAGAGACAGAACTGTGATCTTTGCTTCAGGAAATATAATTGAGAGAATTCATAAATAAAGCCAATATCCAAAGCAAATCAGTCCAGAAGGCACAAAGAAAAGTACAAGACAAAGAGATATACAAGGAATGAGGTCAATTATAAGGCTGTTACACAAACAAAAAGACAATGTGATTTCGTTCCTCCATGAGGATGTACTCTGGGGAGACCAGCATAAGCCCCTAAGCTGTTCTGAGGATGACTTGAGAAGATGTGTAAAAGAGATTGACTTGCAATTTTAGGGTGTTTAGGCTGTAAGTTTAGGATGGGTATTAACTGTTCATTGTTTCATGGAATTTTCAGGCTGTACTAAAAGAGGAAGTGCTAATTTTGTGTATCTATTTGTTTATCTATCTATCTATCATGTCTCTATCATCTATCTATCTATCTATCTATCTATCTATCTATCTATCTATCCTTTGCTTATTTGTGCATGTTTTTGTTCTCAGTCAAACTCCTTCAGATAAAGGAGAAGGGATATGTCAATGACAGATATTGAACATCATGATTAAGCAAACAGCAAGTACAGAGTGACAAAATGTTTGAAAATAAAATCACCCTACATTCAGTGGACAACAATCTACAGATGGAAAGGGAAAGGGCTAAAACCCCAGAAAAAATGGCATTTCTGTTCTGTAAGCATAATCCATACAGACAGAGTCCAGATACCAGGGGCAATGGGAATATGAAGAGAAGCTGCCCAAAGCTACAAGTTTCCAAGCGGTTAAACCAAAAAAATTCTAGAGGTCAAGGAAACAGTTTTCTCTAGGGGTTGTGTGTAGCATTGAACTAAAAAATGCTGAATGCAAATCCAGACAAAAGTGAAGCAGAAAGTCTCTTTGTGTCTAAGCCTGCTGAGCAGTGATGCTCCTAAGTCCCCATGTGCTCTGAAATGTCCTTGGACTGAGTCTGCAGGTGAACTTGGTGTGATTAATACTGAGTTGGAGATGCCAGAGTCTTGTCAAAATCTCAAGACTTCACAGCCTTGCCAGTAGACAGGAAAAGAGTTCTTCGGAAAAGGAAGCATCATGTCCTACCTGAGCTAGGCAACTAAGGTTGAGATTGGAAGAAAGGAAGCTAGAAGTACTAAAGTTTCAAATTTTAAGACACCATGCCAAGTTTGTAAACACACATGTCTTATGATTTGGATTTTTATTCTTTGTTAATCCAAACAGGAAAAATGAGACTGTAGAGTTCTCTGGGTCACACATTCTGTCTGAGTAGACTTAAGAAGATAAAAATCCCCTTTACTTTGTTCCTGTCAGTGATGGAACTTCCTGGACACAGTTAGTGTTCTGTTCAGAAAGACCTGAGATAATGAGACATACAGACTTTATTTTTCTGCCATTTGTTTCAGAACTCACAACTTGATCCACTCAATCAGTCCTCTCGTTAAGTTGATAATTTATAATACAGGTTACTCCCCAAATATAGTTACATTATAGCTGAAAATAATTCATACTGGTAACAGAATGTCAAATATATCATTTAAAAAAAGTAAGTACTTTCCAGGCATGAGATCACTGCAGTTTATTGGAAAGCCTATTGTGCAAATTTGTATAATAAATATTTCAACAGAAAATGGGTCCTCATTAACAGTAAATCTCATAATGTGACTATATTTGGGAGGGAAATGAATCTTTATTAGGAAACCACTGATATAATAAAGGCAGGAAGAGCTTGAAAGTATTTTTTAAATTCTAAACAATGTGGAAAATTTTGATTTAACATTTCTGAAAAAAATACAAAACTCTGGAAGGACATTGATAAAACAAGATCTTCAAAATAATTGTTTTGAAATTGTGCTGTTATGAAGCTTTGTCTTTTAGAGAGGGTCTTGCTCTGAAGTCCCTATGGTTCTACTATTTGCTACAGATCAGACTAGTCTTGAAGTTGTGATCATGCTGCCTCAGTTCCCTGAATCTTGGGTTACAAGCAAACCGCGTTCTTTTAAGTGCAGTGATTGATACTATAGGTAATGAAAACAGAATCATGGTTTAAACTTACCTCCATTTCCCATCTATAATAACATATATAAGGATTATCTAAAGACATCCCATACCACCTCTGGGAAGACTAAAGGGACGGCCATCACAAAGATTTGAGAACAGGGCTCAGATCAAGATGGCAGGCAACAAATGATGGCAGTGGATAAGAATCTGCCTATTTTGCCAAGTTAGTGCATTCTCCGCTTCTCTGCCTAAGGACCACTGAATAGAGTTTCAGTTCACTCATTTTTAACTTGTGAGCTGAAATCAGGGCACACGCTCATACTGTAATATAAATCTCCTCAACTGTTACCATATTACAACAACTGTGGTTTTAGTTCTTCAGTAAATTCTCCAAATTGGCTCACATTCTTTGTTATCTATGTCATTATCGCCTAATTCTATAATTACTTCTTAATAGAATTTGGGTTCCTATGTTATTTGCCTTCTAAAACAGGCAAGACTTGGAAGACAGCCCTGTAATTGCTTTGGCAGTACATTGCTTGCTCTCATGAATCTTATTTTGAAGATATGCTGGGAAGAAAAATCCAAGTTTGTAGAATTGTAAATTCTATCTTGGCAACCATGGGACTTGACTACACACATACTGTTAAAAGGTGAGGTACATTGCTCTGCAGGTGAAGAAATTACTTCTGTTATCCATTATGTTTGTCATTATTGGGAACAGGATTTAAGAACAGCCTTTTTACAATACTTAAAAGAATTTCTTGGCTTTTACTGAAGAATACCAAAATTAACTCCACTGAAATGTTGTTACTATCTATTTTTAGTTTGGAGATTCAACATTATTTATTCACTCAATTATCAATTCAACATTGATTGTTTTTGTTGAGTCATCCACTCCGTCTTATGATGAATTAATGAATATGCTGGTACCTGCTATCCAAATAATATTGATGAATAGATTTTAAAATATAGTCTTTCATATTGCTTTTAATCTAAATTCTATAATGGAGAAAATACCAGTTCCTTTGCCATGGTTCCTAAGCAATAACAATATTCCTATAGAGACAGAAAGTAAATTTAAATTTTTCAAATAATATTATTAAAACTGATATTTAGTTTAAGATGTTCAAAAAATTAAATAGCATTTATACAGGACTTTAATTTCCTGGAAAAATAATGATATAGTTCAGGAAGCTTTAGGTAGGAGTGTTGTCCCAGTCTGTGCTTCTTTACAACCCCCAGGACATAGCTGTCATAAAGCTAACTGTGTACAGGTCACCTCTGGAACATGTGTCTTCACTTATCTCCCACCTGCCCAGATATGTCTGTCATGTACATCTTGTCAGAGTCTAGGAGGTGGCAGATTCTAGCCTCATGTTGTGTATGTAGCAGATATTATCTTTATCTTTTCAGGGTGGCAACGGTCTACAGTCTGGATAATTCAAATCACATAGACATAAATTTATTTATGTTTAATCTCTCTGCATTTTGCCTGAGTTATGACATATACAATCAACCACTAAATGGTACAGAACTGTTCTTTATTTTCCTTTTATAAAACCATGGATATCTGTTTGTTAAGTTTGACATTTATAAAAATGTTTTTTTCTATATAACAATATGATTAACTGGACCACACTGCAGTCTAGTTTAAAGAGATAGGAGAGACACTAATTGATCATCAAGTAGCAACAGGAACCTATCCTGCAATTGACAGAGTTTATCATAGAATAAATTTCTAAGAATTTTTAAATGTTATGTTCAAACAATGTTGATTAAGTGTTCAACTATATTAAATCTTGAAGCCATCTTCTTAGGTAGATATCCTCAATGTGATTTGGGTATAAAGAAAGCTGAGGCTCAGAGATTATGTGGCTTACAAAATACTCAGGCAAAAAGCCAAGAGATACAAAAATGAATATATATTATGCACATATATGTATACATATATATGAATGGTACAAAAATGAAAACTTTCAAAGAGATTTCTGGATTTGTGTTCTCAGATAATGTTGAAGGGTAATACCTATTTTGGATTAATAAGAAAACTAGGAGCTTCAACTTATATGCAAGTATATCACAAAACTTGCATTGGCTGTTGTATCTAAGATGAATCAAAAACAAAACAAAAAACAAACAAACAAACAAACAAATAAAAAATACAATCACCAAGAGCTCTGGAGTCTGAAGGTCAGTGTCATCCCATAGTAAATTAGAGACAGTGAGTGCCTAGAACAGCTGAGGTCCAACTGGCAGTCAACAAGTTCCAAAAGAGATTAATACTGAAATCCAACTGCTTACAATGTTATCTTACTGCAGAGTTTTTATCTCCATATCCCATTAATTTTGTGATCCTATTGGTAGAGAATTTAAGGAAGATTTAATGACAATTTAATTGTATAAATTTGTACACATGAATGAATTAATGATTCTTCTGCAAATGTTGATGTACATTTGAAAAATATATTTGAAAAATAATACTGAGAAACATACAGATGACAATGAGCTTTGGCTGAAATTTTGAATTCAGAAAGAGCTTTATGAGAAGTGCTAAGTGTTTTAATATTAGTTCAATTATCTCCATTTATTTTCTTCAATACAGCCTTTAATTAGCTGGCTTACCATCAAAAACAGCACTCTTGTAGCAAGAAAGGCACAAAAGGAACATCTTGTCATTAGAATTCAAATGCTGGTTTATAACTAGAGCCTAGGGAAAATGTTTTTTATTTTCAAAAATAAAAAGGGAGGAAACTAAATCATTAAATCAATGCTAGATCATAATTAATATATACTCATTTAATTGCAAATGCCTTCGGTTGTATGAAGTCTTTAAACTGAGCAACACATGTAGAAACACTTTAGCAACTAGTTGTGTTATTATATCAAATTGCTGTCATGTTTTGCAAAGTCTTTTCTTGCCATGTTTCCATTGCAGAATCTAGCATATTAATATAATGGTTCACAACACTATTGATTCTCTAGATGGACATTTGTTATTAAGGATAGAAGAGAACCAGAATTATCATTTTAATGAACTTAACAGAATCCATGACCTCCAGCTGATTAGTAAAGTCATTAATGAGACAGATGTTATATAAATTGCTGTTTATCTTCTGTCTCAGTCCTACCATTTGTAGAAAGGGCCTTGTACATTGTGTCATTGAAAAGAATAACTTGAAATTAAATAACAGCAATGGATGTTTTAATCATTGACAGATTCTTTCTAAATTGGAGGTCATTTAGTGTTATAACCAAACAGACTTGCTATTGATTGACTCAAGGCAGAAGTACATCTCTTCAAACATCCTGTCAGAGCATGTGTCATGTAATCTCTGAAGATATGTACCATTTCAGTGGGTCAATGTGCATTGTAATGTATTGAGGAAAATCCATACAGAACCTATAATTCATAACAAACAATACATTCCCATTCAAGTCAAGATTAATCCAATTACTTTCTAGGGTGTGTGAGTGTGTGCATGTGTGTGTGTGTGTGTGTGTGTGTGTGTGTGTGTGTGTGTGTGTGTGTGTGTGTGTGTGTGTGTATTTGTGTGTGTGTGTGTAAACGTCTAATATGCTTTAGGATGATATTCATTACCTTGCTAATTTAGTTTTTAGATATTATTATATTGCTTTATTTTAAGACCCAAACTTCCATTAACAATATAGTTATAGCCTAGTAAAAACCAACTAAGGTCAATTAATCTTAATATTTAAGACTAAAAACTAAGTCAAAATACTTTCATTTAAAATCATTGGTTTTTCAAAGTACTCACCTATGAAAAATTATTATCTGCTGTTATTCCAATATAGTCTTATGATGTAAGACCAGAATTTAAAATGACAAGTATTAAAAATGTTAAGTAAGGTATCCTTTGTCTGGTGAAAACTCAATCACTGTGTAGATGCACAGAAAAAGAATGTGTTGAAAATAAAACTTAGTTGACACACAACTGACTAATGACAAAGGAAACATTTGAAAACCAGCAGTAGATGGATTTAAGCATTGAAGGCCACCATTGATGGCTTCTTTCCTCAGTCTTACTTCATCATGCCATATGTCACTGTACTCCCTCCCTTCCAAGTCACCATCACTGTAGCTTGCCAGAATTGATGAAATCCAATTCTAGGAATGGGAACAAAATTGGACTTGCCAAAATACCCCTGACTCATGAGCATTGGGATAGAGAGTGACAGTGGGATGGAGATACATGCCAAGTCACTAACAGTTTTCTTTTAGTAGGAAATCATTAACATGTATGCTCCATGACAACTCGCTGACCTAGACCCAGCACCATGAGTTTGGTATTGAGACAGTGGTCAGAAGATCATAGGAGAGAAACAATAACAAAACCAGCAGTGCCTTTGAGATCATGAAATTTTCATCTGTCATATGTGTCCCCATGCAGAATGGTATAATGTTTTAGTGGAAAAGCTTAAACACGGATACACCTGGATATGCTCACCAGTTTTAATTCAGACTTTGGATAAAAATACAAACTTAATAAATCTTTTTTTTTTCTTATTTTCAAAATAGAAGGATTAGAGTCAGTTTTTTGAAGAAGAATGAAATAAGCATGACATGAAGTAGTGGCTCTTAAGTGGCCTTTATTGTATTATTATATGTATACCAAATGCCCAGCAGGTATTAGTCATTATAGTGCTATTAATATATCTATTCAATAAAATATGTGATTATAGTTAGTGTACAAAGCTTATTTATACCTCAGTGTACAATTTGTTGGGATTTTATGATAGGATTGATGAATAGGATAAGAAGCTAGGCCTTTGCTCATTCCAGGCTGAGACAGTAGAAACACAGTTTGTCCTTCATGTGTCTCTTTTCTTAAGGCAGTGACCTTGGATACCATATGTTCTAGATGGCACAGTTATGAGGTGGAGAAGATTCAACAATGTATATCACATCTTACTTGAATAGGAAGTGAGCCACACAGGACTGTCTTGGTCCAGTTTATTTAACCAAAATTCAGCCTAGCCTAATTGACTAATGTGGGTCTTGGAAGTAGGGATGACAAATTTAGTTTCTCTTCTTCTATGAAGAGAGAAATCAAGGGTCAAGAGTTTCAAATCATTTTTCCGAGGCTTTAGAGATAACTTGAACCATGTTATGTACTATAACTTTTAATTCTATAAATTTTTTTCACAGAAACGAAGAGTCTGGGTAACTAAGCTATGTGAAAAATAATCATAGATAAAGAAAAACTGTCTCATTTACCAGGATCATTTATGATTCTGATCTGAACTAAAATATTGTATCTTAATCAGCTAACATGACATTAAGCATACACAACTATACTCCTCATCAAAATAGGTTCTTGTAGAGAAAGAATAATATACTAGTTTCTGAAGAGATAGCTCAGCAGGTAAGAGGAGGCTGCAGTTATGTAGAGAACCTACGTGTGTTCCAAGTATTCACCTTGAGCACCTCATAACTGAATATACCTTCAGTCTCTTGTTGTCTGCAGGCACCTGCACTCATGTACACACACCCATTTACAGGTAGACATACACACATATTTAACAAAATAATATAATAAAGCTTAAAAAATGCAATAATAAGAGTTGTTCTTACCCATGGTATATTCTAGCTTTATATTATAAGAATTGCATATTAGTTCAATTACCAAAGTATCATTTAATTCACAAGAAATTGAAATTCTCAGGATTGTCTTGAAATGCTCAAAGTATGTCCTAGCAGGAAGCATCCTTTTGGGGTTTCTGAGATGTTGAATGTGCATCCTCTCATTTTCCTTCTAGAAATGCTGTTAAGCAATTCACTATTGAGTCCAACAAACTAAAATTGGCTCAGTTTGTTTCCAGACAAATTATGGCTTTTAATATTTTTATCTGGATTACTGATGGTTGATTATCCTTATTGATTCTAAAATTAATAAATTCAAACTGAGTATTTGAAATTTTATTCTGTGCACTGTTTGAGCTCATTGGTGTCACCTATCATCCATCCTACCTCCTGCATTATCTAAGTCTCATTTCCTCATTTGTTGGATGTATCTGACAAGAACGGATTCATGGCTTGACTACTATTTTGAGAAAATTGCTTACATTCTAAACATATCCCACCATTAACAATACTTTAAATGAATTTATATCTGTTATTTTTCCTTTGGGAAAAAATATGTTCAAATATTTTTAAAGTCCAAAATAATACCTTTAGCTGGCTCTCTTTTCTTTTTCAGTATGCACTTAAATGTTGCAGAATATTTCATCACACTGTGAATCCCAAGATTATGTTATTTACTGGAAAAAACTGTTTTTACTTGTTTTAATTGGTTCTGCCTTAGCAACATCCTTAAACCAAGAGCTTTCACCTTGAATATTGTCAAAGCATTAAATGTAGTCAACTATAAGTCCAGAGGCAGAGGAAGCAACAAGTTCATAGGAAATGAACACAGGATTATTAAGAGAAAAAACCATAGAGAATAAGGAGGAGTCAGGAGGACATATAAGGAGATGCATAGGAAGTAGAAGGGAGGGACATTCAGTTTGAAGGAGGATTTTTGGGATGGCTTGAGAGAAAGGCATTGTTGGTGGGATATTAGCTAAGGAGGAAGATCAGCTGAGTGCTTTCTCTGTCTCTCTAAGCTAGCAGGTTTTCACTCCAGCAACTGGCTCCCAAGTTTTCATATTTTGTTAGATAATGACACTTAAATATATTCTTTCTTTCTGTCTTTCTTTTTTCTTTCTTTCTTTCTTTCTTTCTTTCTTTCTTTCTTTCTTTCTTCCTTCCTTCCTTCCTTCCTTCCTTCCTTCTTTCCTTCTTTCCTTCCTTTCTTTCTTTTACCCTTTATTGAAAATAGCTGTCTTTTCTCATATAGTATATCCTTATTATGATTTTCCTTCCCTGTATCCCACCCAGCTCTTCCCCACCTCCCCTCATATTCAGATTCACTTTCTTTCTCACATTAGAAAACAAAACTGGCTTCTAGAGATAATATCTTAAATAATAATACTAAGATTAAAAACTAACAAGTGAGAGTTGATGATCAAATAGAAGAAAGAGTCCAGGAGAAGGTACAAGAAACAGAGACCCACACATTTGCATGCTTGGGAATCCTCTAAAAATACTAAAATGGAAACCATAATGTATATAGAAAGGACCTGTGGGGTGAAAAAGAGAAAAAATAAATAAATAAAATGAAATAAAAGTATAACAAGAAAAACTGAAAGGGAAGTTGGGAGAGAAGCAAGGACCTGCAAAGATGGCTTGAGTGCATTTTCTGTTGGCCATCTACTGCTGAGAATGCAGCCCGCACTGAAGAATAATTTGCTTGTCCAGTGAGATTTTCTTGGAGGAAATTATATTTTAAACTACAAGTGTTTATCAATTAGAAATAGCTTCTAGGTTATAACGTGTTAGCTTCTAGGTTAGAACTTCCTTTTCTCCTTTTAACTTAAGGAGTCAAATGGTACAGAACCTACGTATTCTTACGTGCTTCAATCTGGTTGATTTAGAGGGTCTTGTTTTCTGTGTGTCTCCACATCTTCTGGTTATTATACGTTTTCACTTCCTCTTCCATAATGTCCCCTGAGCCCCAAGGGAAGAAGTTTAGTGGAGACATCAGAACCTCCCATATCCATCCACAGGTACCTATTTTACTTCTCTTTCCTACGAAGATCTACCTATGACCACTTACTCTAGACCTAACCTCTGTGGTTCTACAGATTGCAGCTTGGTTAACCTTGACTTAACACATCTTAACTGCTTATAAGTGAATAAACACAACATTTGTGTTTCTGATTCTGGGTTCCCTCACTCAGGATGATAATTTTTAGTTCCATCCATTCACCTATGAATTACATAATTTCATTTTTAAATAGCTGATTAATATGTTGTGTAAATGTCTTATATTTTCTTTATCTATTCCTCTGTTGAGGAACACCTACTTTTCCCTGCTATTTTCTGACTACTATGAATATAGCAGCAATGAACATGGTTAAGCAAGTGTCTCCTTACCGCACAAGCTATCATTTGTTTTATTGATCACAGCTATTTTGAGAAGTATAAGATGATATCTCAAAGTGGTTTTGATTTCAATTTTCTTTTCCCTGATGACTAAGGATGTTGAAGAATTCTTTAAGTATTTATTATCCATTTGAGCTTTCTCTTTTGAGAATTCAGTTTAGATCTGCACCTCATTTGTAATTGAGTCACTTGGTTTTCTTGATATCATGATTTTTAAAATTCTTTATGTGATTTAGACATTAGGCCTCTATCAGGTATGTAGCTGATAAAATCCTAAGCTCATTCTATAGGTTCCTGCTTTGTCTAAATGATGGTGTCCTTTACCATGCAGAAACTTCTCAGTTTCATGAGGTCCAATTTACTAATTGTTGATCTTAGTGCCTGTGCTTACAGTGTGTTCTGTTCAGAAAGTCTTCTACTGTGCCAATGAGTTCAAGGCTATTCCTGACTCTCTTTTTCATGTTAGTCTTACAAATCCATGAGCATGGGGGATATTTCCATCTTTTCCCATGTTCTTAAATAGTTTTCTTCAATGATTTTAAGTTTTTATCATACAAGTCTTTCACTTATTTGGTTAAAGTTACTCCAAGATATTTTCTGTTGTTTGAGGTGATTGTGAAATGTGTGGTTTTCCTCAGGCTCTTTGTCATTTGTATACACAAGGGCTATTGATTTTTGAGACTTAATTTTGTATCTAGCTTGTTTGCTGAATGAATTTATCAGCTGTAGGAGTTTAGGGAGGAAAATTTTAGCTCATTTATGTATACTGTCATATGATCTGCAAAAAAAGATACGTTATCTTCTTCCTTTCCTACTTGTGTCCCTTTGACCTCCTTCACTTGTCTTATTGATCTAAGTCTTCAAGTACTATATTGAAGAGGTATGGAGTTCAGACCACAAAGTCTTAATTCTGATTTTAGTGGAATTCTTTTAAGTTCTCTAGCTTGATGTTGGTCACTATGGGCTTGCCGTAAATTGCCTTGACTAAGTTTAGGTAGATACCTTGTCTCACTAATATCTCAAGATCTTTTTCATCATGAAGTGCTGTTAGATTTTCTCAATGTCTTTTTGTGTACACATTGAGATGATCTTGTGATTTTTGTCTTTCAGAAAGTTTATGTACTTGTCTATTTCTTTATATTGAACCATCCTAGCATCTCTCTCTTTGAGGCCTATTTGATCATGGAAGATGATCGTTTTATGTGTTCTTGGATTCAGCGTGCAAATATTATATTGAGGATTTTTTTCATGAAGTTCATATTGAAAAGTTCCCATGTTCATATGAGAAATTGCTCTGCAATTTTATTTCTTTGTTGGGTGTTTGTGTAGTTTGGGTATTATGGTAACCGTGGCCTCCTAAAACACACTAGGCAATATTCCTTTTGTTTCTACTTCTGGAATAATTTGAAATGTGTTGAAATTAGCTGTTCTTTGAAATCTGGTAGAATTCTATGCTAAAACCACCTGGCCCTGAGGTGGTCTTGTTGCTGCTGTTGTTGTGGTGCTGTTATTATCACAGTTGTTTAGCTTTGGGTTGGGTTGACTTGTGATTTTGTTGTTGTTATGAGGCTTTCAGTGAATGCTTCTGTTTCAGTAGGGGTTATTCATCTGTTTAAATTATTTATCTGATCTTGATTTAATAGTGATGGCATTTATCAAGTCTGTTTTTCAATTTGGCAGAGTACAGGTTTTAAAGTATATCTGGAATTACTCTGTACCTATTGTTATATCACCCCAGTTCTTTCTTTTATTATTTTTTTCTTTTTATTTACCCTCAAGATTTTATTCCCCTCCTGGACCACCCTCTGACTGTTTCATATCCCACACCTCCTCCCCATCCCCATGGCTCCACAAGGATATCCCCACTCCACTACCTTCACCCCACCAGACCTCTAAACTCCCTGGGGCCTCCAGTTTCTTGAGGATTAGGTACTTCATCTCTGATTGAACCCAGATCTGGCAGTTCTCTGCTGTATATGTGTTGGGGGCTTCATATCAGCTGGTGTATGCTGCCTGGTTGGTGGTCCAGTGTCTGAGAGATCTAGGGTGTCCAGGTTAATTGAGACTGCTGGTCCTCCTACAGGGTCAGCCTCTTCCTCAGCTTTTCCCAGCTTTTCCCTAATTCAACTGCAGGGGTCAGCAGCTTCTGTTCATTGGTTGGGCGCAAATATCTGCATCTGACTCTTTCAGCTGCTTGTTGGGTGTTTTGGAGGGCAGTAATGATAGTTCCCTTTTTATGAGTGCTCCATAGCCTCAGTAATAGTGTCAGGCCTTGAGGCCTCCCCTTGAGCTGGATCCCATTTTGGGCCTGTCCCTGGAACTTCTTTTCCGAAGGCTCTTCTACATTTCCATCCCTGAAGTTTTTTCACACAAGAACGATTATGGGTAAGAGTTTTGACTGAGATAGCAACCCCATTGTCTTAGTCAGGGTTTCTATTCCTGCACAAACATCATGACCAAGAAGCAAGTTGGGGAGGAAAGGGTTTATTGAGTTTACAATTCCATGCTGCTGTTCATCACTAAAGGGAGTCAGGACTGGAACTCAAGCAGGTCAGGAAGCAGGAGATGATGCAGAGGCCATAGAGGGATGTTCCTTACTGGCTTGCTTGCTGTAGCTTGCTCAGTCTGCTTTCTTATAGAACCCAAGACTACCAACCCACAGATGGTACCACCCACAAGGGGCCCTCCCCCCTTGATCACTAATTGAGAAAATGCCTTACACCTGGATCTCATGGAGGCATTTCCTTACCTGAAACTCCTTTCTCTGTGATCACTCCAGCTTGTGTCAAGTTGACACAAAACCAGCCAGTACACCCATTCTTCACTCAGTGCCCCGTCTTTCTGCTGGAAGTGGGCTCTACAAGTTCCTTTTCCCCACTATAGGGCATTTCATTAGGGACCCTCCCTTTGAGTCTTGAGATTCTCTCACCTCACAGTTATTTGGTACAATCTAGAGGATCCCCACAACCTCCTACCTCCCGAGGTTGCCTGTTTCCATTCTTTCTGCTGACCATCAGAGCTTCAGTCTTTTCCCCTACCCAATACCTGATCGTTTCCTCTTCCCCTCCCTGTTGCCTTTCCCACTCCGATCCCTCCTTCCCTCCCCCCATCCTGTGATTGCTTTCTTCTCCCCCCAAGTGGGATTAAGGCATCCTTACTTGGGCCCTTCAGCTTGTTAGCCTTCTTGAGTTCTGTGTATTGTATCCTTGGAATTCTGTACATTTTTGGTTAATATTCACTTATTAGTGAGTATGTACCATGAATATCCTTTGGGGTCTGAGTTACATCACTCAGGATGATATTTTTTAGTTCCATTCATTTTTCTGCAAAACTCAGGATGTCCTCATTCTTAATAGCTGAGTAGTATTCCATTGTGTAAATGTACCACATTTTCTGTATATATTCTTCTGCTGTGAGATATCTGGGTTCTTTCCAGCTTCTGGCTATCACACATAAGACCACTATGAACACAGTGGAACACTTGCCCCTGTGGCATGGTGGTGTATCTTTTGGGGATATTCCCAACAGTGGTAGTATTGCTGGGTCTTCAGGTAGATCTATTTTCAAATTTCTGAGGAACCTCCATATTGATTTCCAGAGTGGTTTTAGCAGTTTGCAATTCCATCAATAATGAAGGAGTATTCCTCTTTCTTCAAATCTTTGCCAACATGTGTTATCACCTGAGGTTTTGATCACTAAGGACTTGGAACATTCCTTTAGGAATGTTCCTTGCCATTACTGGTCATTCAAGATTCCTCTGTTGTGATTTCTCAGTTTAGTTCTATACTCCATTTTTTGATTGGGTTGTTTGGTTTTCTGGTAGTTAAATTCTTGAGTTCTTTATTTATTTTCGATATTAGCCCTCTATCGGATGTGGGATTTGTGAAGACTTTTTCTTAATGTGTATATTGCCAATTAATTTGGTATGGATGCAGAGGTGAAAATCTGTGGTTAGCCTATTCTCTTCACTGGTCAGAGTGGTCTGTGTGTTTCCAGGTAATACTTGCTGGAATTGGGGTCTGGGATAAAAGAAAGAGTGGGTGAGAGGACGTTTCATGGGCAAGATCTGTGTGATCTACCAGAGATGGGGGCAGGTTGAAAGGAGACTGTAGCAAGTCCTCTACAGAGCTGGAGATAAGCCTGAAGGATAGGACTTTGAAGAGCAGAGGGAGACGAAATGATCACTATTTAGCCTGTATCCTTCCCCGGCCACAGTGGACTGTGGATTCCCAGGGAAATCTTAAGTATATTCTAACACAGGTCAAACAAAACTATTTTCCCCTATTTTACATTCTAAAGAAAAAGCAGTGGTTTTTAATATAACTTTTAAACAATTACAATGCAGTTCTTACAGAGTGTTAAGTTAAAGTTTAATATAATTTGAGAAGGATAGTTTAGCAAAACAGAATGTAGTAGAATATAGTTCTATTTTATCCAGTGCTTTGCTGTTTGAAAATTTAAAACACACTCTCTTGTTCTGAAAGTTAATTTAATATTCAGTTGTGTGGGAAGTCAATTCTCTGGTGTCATTTCCATATCTAACTCTCCATGTTGGTATATGTATGACTTTCATTGAATCTCCTTATATCAAGACATCAGCAATACTTCCCTAACTAATGCATCTAATCTCCCATTTACCACCCACCAAACAGTTCTCTGCTCTACAGCTCCTGTTTTAAATGATATATTAAAACACTGTTTGTAAAGTATAAAATTCCCTATAGCAATTGCACATTTCAGTGATTTTTAGTGAATTTATAGTTATGTAATGTTCATCACAATGAAAAGTATTCACATAAACTCTCCAATCATTTCTGTGTCTATTTAAATATAATCCTTAAGGCAAGGATAAAATGCAAACTACCAATCCTATGCAAAATCTGATATGCTATTTATCTTCATAAATTTGCATAATCTGAGCATTTCATTAAACTGAATTATACAATAAGTGATTTTGTGTCTATATTTTCTCATTTTTCATATGCTAAATGTCTTCTGTATCTTATGGTTTTTTTTGTAGTTCTGTTTTTAGACATCAATATTGCCTTCTATAACTATTACATTCTTTTTCTGTCTTTTACCATTCTATGGGAATTATAAATATTTCCATACTTGGCTATTGTTGTAATGATGTTGGGAATATTTGAATCCCTGCCTTTTAAAACACTTTGGTTTTCTCTTCTCCTAGGTAGAATACTAGAAGTGAAATAACTGGGCCTTATGAAATTACTAATAATTTAAGAAGGTGTTAAACGTTTTTGAAGGTGATTATATTGTTTTAATTTTTAAATATATGCTGTGTGTGTGTGTGTGTGTGTGTGTGTGTGTGTGTGTGTGTGTGTGTATACATGTAAGTGACTGCAGATTCCCACCAAAGCCAGAAGAGGGTGTCAGATCCCCTGGACCTGGATTACCAGTTGATTGTAATTTGACTCATAAGGATGCTGGCAACTGAATTCTAGTCTTATGCAAGAGCAGGCAAGGCTTTTACCCCTTGAACACTCTCTGCAGCCCCATGATTATACTACCTTTCATGTAGTGAGGAACTTATGAAGGATTCAGCTTTTCCAAATTCTGCCAAATATAAGAGTTTACATAATTTTAATATAGTCATTCTGACTAGAGTATAATAATATCCTCGTGAATTTAAAGTGCTTTTCTGTAAAAGCTAATTTTTAATTTTCTTTTATTCTTTGAGATCATCATATAATTATATCATCTCCTCCTTCCAAATATTCTATATACCTATCCCTTTGTTTTCTTTCAAATTCATTGCTTGCGTACAGGTCTCATCTGATCCCTTAATTTATAAATATTTATAAAGGAAGTCACATTCAGCATTTAACTAGTTAGGATTTTGTTTTTACTATGAATTAATGTTACAAGTTTTCAGTTGCATTTCTTTTTTTTTTTCCCCAAACTAAAGACGAACTGTAAAGTTGGGCTGTGTTTTATTTTTCCTTTACAATTTTAATAAATACTTCTTGACAACTGCATTTGATGGGGTAAGGCTGCTTGGTAGTTCAGAAAGATCTCAGCAATGGTGTTTTCCTGACTGTAGTCTTCAGTAGTGAGTGGGATGGCTTGGATGACGTCACTGTCACACCAGCAGGACGGCATTTATGTACCCATCGTTTTCAGGATTGTTGGTAACTTGGGCATACTTTCCCCAAATAACCTTGCCTTCTTGTGTCACAAGGCCCAGCTCGCTCACATTCACTTCAATAACTGGACCTTTGGTGATCACACCCAGAGTTGTATATAATGGGGATGATGGATTCTTTTTCACACCAAATATAGGTAGGCAAAAGGTAGCTTTCATCTCAGGGTGTGTGACATGGGCTTTTTTGAAACGTAGACCCATTGGCCTAATGAACCTTTCATATTTAGGTGGTTTTCTTGTAAAACCATCACCAACAAAGCAGAGTTTAGTAACCATTCTCTTCCAGGCCTTCTTTTTTCTTTTCCTTTTTGAATAACTTTCAATACTTCTGTTTCTCCCTGGGCACAAACTTTGTGTGGCAGAACCTCCCATTTTCCTGCCTTTTCTTTTCGTTTCTGCTAATCCTGTTGGAAGTACTTTTGCTCTCGACTGCCCTTCTCTGTCCAGCAGATAGGCAGGGACTGCTCCCTGTGGAGTCTTCTCATCATCCTTCTGCTTGGTGTTTCTCTTTTAACGTATCTTAATAGTCTTTTTCATTTGTATTTTCTCGGCCTGGCACTGTTCATGATAGAGTTTAGCCTTCAGGCCCACTTTTTTTTTTTTTTTTTTTTTCCTGGCCTTCTTTGAACATTCATGGGATTCCCGACCTTCTTTCTTTTTCTTTTTCTCATGGTAATCCAAAGGATATCCATATCTTTTGCAGTGCAATTCAATATATTCATTTTGTGGCATGTTGACAGCTGCAGAGCAGCGGTCCACAACCTCCCAGGTTTCAAAACACTCTTAATATCTGTTCCAGCCTGAAAGAAGCAGGCTCATGAACTAGTGACACTTAGTTGCATTTCTATATCTATTGAAATAATTTTGTGTTCGGGGTTTTATTCTACTATGATGGTATATAACTCAGTTATTTAACATGCCTTATGTTAGTCAAATGACCTCCTTTAGTGAACATTGCAATTCTTTCTCTGAATTGAATAAGTAAGCATGGTGCTATTCTGTTGAAATTCTCAGTTTATTATATTCACTTCGGATATCATCTTCTAATATATTTTTTGTTATGTATATAATAACTTTTATATAAATGCAATATTGCATGATACTTTTAATGGGGAAGTTTACCATCCCCTTCTATCAGTTGTAAGAGTTTGTGAAGACTGTATATATATATATATTTAACAAAATTTTAATTCACACAGGCCTGGGCTTTAATATGTGTAGATATTTATTCAATTATTTATGCAGAATATTTTGAAACACTACTAATATCATTACTTTATCAATTGTATATTCCCATCCCAAATTTTCAATAATAATTTATTTTGACACAATTGTTTTAAGCATCTCTAACTTTATTGTTTCTTTAGCTTTACTTTGATGACCATAATGTGCTTTAGTATAATTTGTTGAACATGTTTCTTATGCTAAGGACAACATCTGAAACCCTTTACAGACAATGTTCATTGACAATTTTAGATAGCGTGGGTTACATATTCATTACTTTATTTTCATTATCCATCTTTTTGTTGAAAACTGAATATTTTAGATAAGCTAGTTGTAGGAAATTTGAGTTCTTAACCCCACCATCACCATGGTAGTTGCTATTAGGGTTTTTTTCTTCTTTTGTTTTAATAACTTGCTTCAGCTAAATCTGTGTAATTTGTCTTTTCTAAAAGAGTTCATCTGTTTATATTTTACAGTTTCTTTTTTCTATTCCTGGCTTTTACATTTGCAAGGTTATCCAGTATCTAGATACCTTAGTAATCAATTCTACAGAGCTGTACAGAGCTGGTACTCATTGACATCAAGCCAGTTAGATGTTGACACTCTATGGTCAGTTTCTTAAATTGTGCAGTGACATTTGAGGCCATATGATTTAATGTGGAAAAGCAAAACCTTTCTTATGAAAGAAATAGATTACCACATTCTTAAACAATCTCATCTTACTAAATCTTTTATTTTGTTAGGTTCCAATTATAATTTTATTTTAACTGGATATTATTCTTAAGATTTAAGTATGAAATAGGAACAATTTGAAAATATCCAGTCCCATAAAAATCTTTTTCTATCAATTGCATTTATCTAGTTGAGTAATGTCAACAGAAAAGTATACTAATATGGCATCTCAAAGCTCACTATCTCTGTTTCAGTTCAAGAACAAAATATTTCCTGGGAAAATTCTATAGAAAGCAAATGCAAAAGAAATGCCTTAAAATCAGGTTGAGATTTCCTACTGTCTACTGCACAGCAGGTTTCTAGAAAAGATTTGTAAAGAGGCTAACTCTCAAAGCCATAAACATGAAATGAACCAATATCAATATATAAATGGTTTTGGTTAGCTGGGCTTACCTGCAAGATGATGCAAGTAGTTTACCTATTTCACTCATAACACAGACTTCCTCTCTGGGGTCATTCTCCTTTCTATCCCCTGTGAACATTTTCAGTGACAGAATTGCCTTTATCACTCATTATTTATTCTATTAACACTGTGATTTTGTTTCATTGTCTCAATTTTTTAGTGTACTGCTTTTAAAAAATATGCTGGTTTAAGAAAGAAATGAAGAAAGAGAGAGAGATAAAGAAAGAGAGAGAGAGAAAGAAAGAGAAAGAGAGAAAGAAAAAGAAAGAAAGAAAGAAAGAAAGAAAGAAAGAAAGAAAGAAAGAATGAAAGAATGAAAGAAAGAAAAAGAGAGAGAGAGAGAGAGGAAGGAAGGAAGGAAGGAAGGAAGGAAGGAAGGAAGGAAGGAAGGAAGGAAGGAAGGAAGGAAGGAAGAAAGGAAGGAAGAAAGGAAGGAAGAAAGGAAGGAAGAAAAAAAAACAGAGAAATAAGGAAACCAGTTTAATGCAGAGCTGCCAGTGAGGACAGGATTATTGTACAATAGAGGACATCCCAAGAATAAATGTATTAGGACTGCTGGAGATAGCTAACTTGAGGCACCAGGAAAGTTTATGAACTGAGAAATAAAATCTCAGAAACAGAAAATAAAATGACAACAACAACCATCAAAGAAATCTCTGGATCATAGACCTTAGTTACAAAAAAATAAAGAACAGGGCAGAAGAGATGGCTCAGTAGGTAAAGGCACCTGTGGCCAAGCCTGAGGATCTGAGTTGACCTGCTCATGAAAGCCATTGCATGTATACACACACACACATGTCACACACACACAAAGATGCTTTTATGAAAACTACAAACAACTCCAGAAACCAATACTTGAAATCTTCTTTGTTTGGTGTGTGTGTGTGTGTGTGTGTGTGTGTGTGTGTGTGTGTGTGTGTGTGTGTGTGTGTACTTCATATGTCAAACTATTTTGGGGATTCATTAGGTAACCATTCCTTTTATTGGCAGAATTAGTCACCAAATAGCCAAATATTAAACACATTTTATTTTTACATTATCTGATGAGTCTTTTTTTTCTCAGTGTATAAATTTGAATAAAAAAACCAATTCTTGAAATGTTTGGCTTTCTTTCTATATGATTTTTTGCATATACAGCCTTTCTCTGTCACTCTAAACTGTCTGAAATATTTTCCAAAGAGTTTTAGGGACCTTAGCTTTGGCAAACCCAGGATTTGTGACTTCAAAGTTGTATTTAGGGATCATCCAATGTGTAAAGAAGAATTGAAGGTTTTATTAAAGGTGTCTTGATATAGATTTAAACACAAAGATAAAAAGAGGTATCCACAAAATGTAAAACTCACCCACGGGTGGGTTCAGACCTCAAGGGAGAAAAGCAACTCATTGCTTTGAAATAGGCATATATAGTATTTACTTGCCTTTTCAGTTTCTGTCTTCTTTACTAATAGTTTCTGTCTTCTCAGTGAGGGATTCCTGATAAGATTATAATATAAATGGTGAAAATGTAGGTCTACAGAAAGGTAGAATGTCTTTATTTAACTGTTTTGTTTAAAATCTCAGGCTATGTCTGAATAAAGGAATGAGGCCTCGTGCAAGATCCTTTACATTCATGCTGTAAGACGAGGTCCCCGCTATTTACCATGGCATATCTATATATGAAAAGAATCTTAATTCTAGTTAAGCAACATTTATCACAAACGCTCATTGTTACAGAGTTATGTTTAATTGGCTAGATTATGGGACACAGGCTCTGTTCCCTTCTCATGGCCCCATACTTTTCCTTTATTTCCTGCCACAAATGACTGTTAACTCTATTAGAATAACACATCCCTTTTCCAGGCATCACCTGCGCTTGGTTTAACACCTTTCTTGGTGACAATTTCTAGTTATTTGTTACTTGCTTTTCTAGCTCAAGTCACTTCTAAGCCAGGCTCACCCCATCACACAGCTCACTTTATTCCTCCTTCCCATTTTCTTGTCCATGGTAATGATTTTGTTGGTTCCTATCTTTATCTTCTTTCTTCACACCTAAAAGGCACATATTTTCTGCCAATTTTGTCTTTTTTTTTTGCTTCTTTCCTGTGTCTTTCATTGATGTTTTCCTTTTGTATCTCCTTTCAGCCATGTTTTATTCATTCTTCATGACTTAGTTTAATTCATTTATCATGAGCTGCCTTGTCAAGATGGGGGGTGTTAAATTCTGCTTTAGAGCAATACTATGAAACATATTCTTCAATAATTTATATATATATATATATATATATATTGACTTTTGAATATTATGATTGTTTTCTCAATTAGACTGCAATACTGTGATGGTTTGTATATGCTTGGCCCAGAGACTGGCACTATTAATAGATGTGGCCCTATTGTAGTAGGTGTGTCACTGTGGGCTTGGACTTTAAGACCCTCATCCAAACTTTCTGGAAGCCAGTCTTCTCCTGGTTGCCTTCAGAACAAGATGTTGAACTCTAAGTTCCTCCTGTGCCATGCCTGCCTGGGCACTGCCATTTTCCTGCCTTGATGATAATTGACTCAACCTCTGAACCTATAAGCCAGCCCCAATTAAATGTTGTCCTTAGTAACTCATCTTGAAACAACAGTTTGAGGTATAATTTCAAAATCTGAAATCCAGGCCACTTGCTAAATAATTCATCTTAAGTAGTGTTATATTTATTCAATTAATTTATGATACATGCAAGCCAAACATAAACATACTTAACATTTTAGATTATCAGTGTATCTCAATTTCAAGAATTCAACCATGTACTTTTGTCCATGTTCTTTTTAACACTCATACATACTCATAACTTCTAGTCTATTGATAATTCTACTGCATCAAAAATTATGTGGTATGAAAAATTTAACAGGCTTTGCTAATTATGCAAGGTCTCTATTTGTACAACAGCATGTGTGTGTGCTTTTACACTCTAAATGCAGTGGAGAACACTGATAAGCCACTCTTCTAATTCAAAGTTGCTCTTTGAATTTACAAGTTACTCTTCTAATCATAAGTAGCTAGAGCAAATATACAGAAACTAGAACCATATAATTGTCTTAATCTGTGGATTTATTTGATTACTATTTTTACCAAATTACATTCTACAAGTCTACCTAGTATCTAATAGAAGTTTGATTTGTGAGAATTTTAAGGGGGTTGGGTTGATTTGATCTTTCAAATTAAAGACTTATAGAAGACTGATAATCTTAGTAATCATTTCAGTGGATTCTTCTGTGGTAGATAAGGAGATGCCAATGAACTAACATCAGACACAAAACTCATTTAATTAAAGGATATCAATATATTCCAGAAATATAGGCAAGTTTAGAGTAGAAGACCCAGGTTTGTCTTATTTCACACTGAAAGGACTTACCAACAATGCTGCCAATACTAATCTATCTGGTACTTTCCTACATTTGTAGTCAGTCAATATTCTAACTCTCCAAATAGCAACCTTGTGTTTATAAGTCAAGTGGCTTATTAGACTAACCCTAAATTTAAGTGATCAATTCTACAGTACTTCCTTGATTTGAAGGGTAATTGTAAACACTGGATATGTAGGATGCTTACTTTCTCATGTGAGTTGGCTATAGTGTCAGGAGTTCCTACAATAATGTCCCTCCTTTCTGGTTCACTAGTCAGTTAGATATGGCTTCCAAAAGTCAGGAGAATTTAATCACCATTATTGACTTATTAGAAAAGATAAATATTGGACAGCTAGAAGAAAAGGTACAGAAGCTGAAATTGGGAAGAATTCTGCGTACAAGATATCCAGTTCTCAGAAAATTGAGTGTGGTATTCTTTTTACAGCATAGGTGAGTCCCTTCTAGAAGCTGACTCAACAACATCATCTAGGGAATTTTAACATTCTGAGTTATATTAAGTTGGTGTGATTGATTAAATAATTCCCTATGAATTAACACATTTCCTTATCTTTCTTGCTTACCTAAGGTGTGTGTAAGTGACCAAGGAGACCAAAAACATCTAGCTTCTTTCTAATCATTCCTTAATATTTCTGGCAATGAGTTCACATCCTCTGGCTGTCCAGTGACCAACTCTGCTAGGTCATTAGCATATACTCATGTGGGACTTAAAAGGGCATTTTTAAAATGACAAATAACTTCCTCATTTAAAAGTGCTGCATCAAGAACTAAATGAAGATCCAGTATGACTTCTATTTTATACCATAAAATCATAGTCACTTATTTATCACAGTTTTTGACTAAAATATGAATGTCAGTTCTCTTCTTGGAAAAGGAGATTCTCTGAGATTATCAGTAAAAGCATTGTTTTTAACTCAATAGCTAATTTAAATGACATTTCAGTATAGACAAGTTGAGGGAATTGAAGTAATCTATTCATTTACTTTTGACAAGTATAACACTGAACACCAGTTGTCCTGTACCTCACTATAGAGCCTAGTCTGTCCTCAAAATTGTTGCAATCCTTCTGTTTCAGCATCCATCATATTAAGGTTATGAAATCAAACCACTCCATCCAGCAATAGAAGTCTTCTGATGTTTAATTTATTCACCAGAAAAATGAGGGAAGTACAGTCATTATTCCATCTCTGCTGTTAGATTACCATGGGCTGGGTAGCCAAAAACAGTGAAATAAAGATAACTCAGTTGAGTGGAACAAAACCAAACATAACAAACAAACAAAATAACAACAACAAAAAAAAAACTATTCTTGGGTTTTGATTAACACAAATACTATGAAAGACAATGCCATGAAAATTACCTAGATACTATAAACAGCTCTCGATCTCTATCTCTATTTCTGAAAATGATATCATGCATTTGTTATATCACTGTTTTGTGAGTTAAGTGCCTCAATGATGTTGTATTGTGTCCTCTACAATACTACAGCTAAGACACTGACTAGAGCTATGGTCTCATATAATACCTGTATGCTGAAACATGCTGCTAAGTTTTCAAAATGTAATGAATGTGGGCACTAATGATGTTAAAAGATAGCAAGACCTTTACAAGTGGTCACTGAGAACATTACCCAAACTATCTTTATTTCTTTTATAAGATCTTAGTTAGAGTAAGCTGTTATGATAGAAGAAGCCTAGTTCCTCTGCATTCTGTCTAAATTTCTGTTTCTCCATTTGCTTTCTTCTCATATTTGATCCACCGTAGTATGTTTCATACCATGATGTAATTAGTGGGGGCATCCCCAGAGCATGTGCCATGCTGTTTGCATTTTACCCAACAAAACTATGTTGCAAACAAACCTAATGTATTTGCAAAATATCTAGCCTCCTAAACTTAATTATATCATAGCAATAACTAAATCAGGCCTACTTGTAAATTCACTCAGATAGCTACCAAAGTTCAATTCAGATTCAGGTGAGAGAGAGGGAGAGAGAGAGAGAGAAAGAGAGAGAGAGAGAGAGAGAGAGAGAGAGAGAGAGAGAGAGAGAGAGAGAACAGGAAGTTGGTTGTTACAAGGTTATATAAATTTTACATATTCATCTACCTATAATAACATTGATCCTTCAAGTTTGCTGCATTCTGTTAATTTGAAATGACCCATGAATCGTACACATAATCAGGCTAAAGAGACTACATGATCATATGACTATTAGGAAATAAAGGCATTGGTGTTATCATGTATGTAATATACCACACATTCTCATATAACAGTTGTGGGGTCATGATTTCCTTAGAAAACTATACAACAGTATTTGAAAAAGAAAATATGCCCTGGTGGCAGGAAACTGCCACACTATGTGCCATTCATAGAGATGATTCTAGATACTACATATAAACCTGACCATTTCAGATTCCATTAAGCCAATATGATGAGGCAATGGTGGCTAGAATCTGAAACAAATGTGATCTATAGCTTCCTACTATCTTTTCACTGCAAAAGTAGCCTTCTCCCCTTTCTTTCATTTAAAAGCTGAAATATTATTACTTTGAAGAATTCAATGGAAACCTACAAACCTCTCTGGGAATTACCTGATTATTGGACACTTAACCAAAAGGCATATGTAATGAAAAGCAGGCCCTGTTACTATAGAAATTTGCTCAATAGCATTCTTAGGTATTATTGTTTTTCAGTGAACCAATGACAAGGGAGAGGTTGGAAACCAGTTGAATGTCTTTATCACATGGTTGTAGGCAAACTGCAAATGTTCTCTATAGCAAAGTCTCTTGACATAAAACTTACACATTCCAGACTTTGGAAACTTTCCACCTACTTATATGGCTGCCACTTACACATATCGTTAATCCATCAATAACTCTCAGAGTTACAGCAGCTGAGTGGAAAAATGGTCAAAGTTACCCCATTTCATAAATCTCAAAGTGCTTGCAATTCTTAAAAAACATGGCACATGTTTTTATTTGCAGGTTCAAAATGATTAAAATAATTTAAGAACACAGACTTCTAACTCATGAGTGATTTAGACTGGGGTAAGAATTCATATTCCATATTTCTCATTTTTGGACAGAGAGCCATTTACCAAAAACTTTTAAGCAAAAGGCATTAATACATTTTATGTTGAATTTCTACCTTAATATTAAAATGTGAACATTTATTGGGGGAAGTATGATTTCACATTTATTCTAGATAGTCTTATATATTGAACACTTCATGGAGAAGAAAATGTTGAAAATTTAAGACTGTGAAGGCTTATATTGAGTATTTTAAGAAGCTGCAAATATTTGGTTATTAATTTAGTCACTAAATATGCTTAAAATTTGATTGTGCACATGGGGGGAGGGGGAGGCAAGTTCCTATCATCTGACAACAAAAAATGTAAATTTATTGGAAAATTTAAAATTAGTTTTAAAACAAATTTTTTCCCATCTCCTAAAAACTTAACATTATTTGAATGATCAAGCCTAGATATCTATGACTAGATTAAATTTATAGTATTAAAGCAAAAATCCTTAAAACAAAATGGGCCTTTGCTAACTTAGAGAAAAATAGATATTTACCTAAAGAACAAATGCAGTAAGGTTTCTCAAACTTATTACGCATCTTTAAAAGGATGAGCACATAACATGGGAACTGATGGGGAAAAGCACAATTACAAAACACATCAAATTTAAATGATTCTATGATAATCTGAAGGAGCCACAGAATGAAAAGAACATCTAGAAGAAGTATGCTACCGAGGGCGGTCTCTCTTTTGCTTTGGTTTTAGACAGAACACAAAGGCAGACACTCTAGGGTGTGATCAGGAAGAGTGCTTAGCTCAGGCATACTTCTTTGAACTTCATTTGCAATCTAGTTATTTAATTTGTTTTCATGCTATGTATTTTGATCATGTTTTCCCCTCCTGAAACTCATTCTTCACCCACGTTCTTCCCACTTTTCTAGCCTCACAACTTTAGTTCTCTCTCTCTTTCTATCTATCTATCTATCTATCTATCTATCTATCTATCTATCTATCTATCTATCTATTGAAACAACCAAAAGACCCTGCAAAATGAAAAATGAAAACAAAATAAACAAACAAAAATAAACATGAAGTTCACCTTATGTTGGATAACTACCCCTGGGCATGTGGTTTGTGATGCAGTAAATATTAATTAGGAGATTCTACTTCACTTTGATCATTTACTTCCCAAATAAAAGACACAAAACCTTTATTTTTATAATAAGCCTTAAAGTACTCGCTGGACAGATACTAGGCCTTGATGGTATTTAGTCTACTTCCCTGTTAATAACACTTGAGATATTACTTGCCACATCCAGGCTGGGTTGCTCCTACTCCAACTGGCTGGCATCATGGCCATGCCCTCATTCACTGCCTTCCCCATGGTGCCTTCTTCTTTCTCTTTTCTCCTCTTCTCTGCCTCAGACCCCAAGCATGGGAACCGAAGCCTCACGGACCTCTTTTCTGCCCAGCTACAAGCAGTAGGTATTTTCATTCCACCAATAGTTTTTAATTAAAGGGCAAGTTTTGCACAACAAAAGCTGGTATATATCAGAATTCACTTGTCTTGAGGTGGCTAGATCTTGAGATACAGAATTTAGCCTTACAATACATAGCAACAGACCAAACCTCAAAGAGCTTGCCATGGAGTGTGGTTGACATATGCAGTGATACTTCATTGGAGAGAGCTGAAGTTACAAGCTGGTACCGACTGCAGATAGCTTCTTGGTTATGAGTGGAAACCCTTGCACACTTCTCCTTCTCAATCCTAGGACCCTGTCTGCCTTGAACTTGTGCAAGTCCTATATGTGCTACTACAATCTCTCTCTGAGTTCAAATGTGTATCAGTCCTCTTGTTTCTGGAAGTCTGTTTCCTTAGAGTCATTAACTACTTCTAGGCTCTTAAAATCTTCTTTCCTTTTCTGCATGAAGGAAGGGGTTTGCTAAAGACATCCCATTCAGCAGTGGTTGCGCCAAAAGCTCTCACTCTGTACACACCCTCCAGTTGTGTATCTCTGTGTTAGTTCCCATCTACTGCAAACAGCTTCTCTCATGAGGGTTGAGTGAGTCACCAATGTATGCACTTCATGCCTTCTTGCTTTGGAAAGCATCTGACAAAACCAGTGTGTACGGGTGGGAGTATTAGCATCATAGATTATAACATACTCATCAAAGAGAGGAAAGTGTGGGGGTGACAGCAGCTCAAGCTGTGGTAGCAGAAGCATGAGGTAGGCAGTCGCACTGATGCTTCAGTGAGCTAGCAGCAAGAAAGAAATGTTGGTGCTCAACTCTTTTTCCTTTTCCTTCCGTCCAAGGCTATAGCCCATGAGATAACATCCATGTTTAGAATGGGACTTCTTTCCTTATAGGTGTTCTAAATCCTATTGACAATGAATTTAACCATCACAAAAAACCATATTGCTCCCACTTACCCCCAGAGTTTCTCAAAGATCTAGCTCCATAGTTGCCTACAATGCTTGCTGAGACGAATTTGGTGAAGAGCCAACCTGCAGCTTCCGGTTCACAGTGTGAGGAGTGAGTGGGCAGAAACTTGGAAAGAGTTCCTACGTGATTCTGCTCCCTCTAGGCTTGGGACCACTGCTCTGAGTAATGCTGAGGAAAACAAGGGTTGAGCTCTACTAAATGAGACACTTCTATGGCATTTCTTCTGGGCTCTTTTACTAGTGGCACATCTTACAAAGAAGGATTTTATAGAATCCCCTTTAGAACTAGAAACCTGAGGGGGTCAGAGGAGACCAGTTATCCCAGCGATAAAGAACAGGGATGCTCTCGCCTTTATCCTGCAGTCCACTTGGCCCTCCCCTATTGTCACTAGAAAATAAAGTTATGTAAGTTCATATCTTAAAAACAAAACAAAAAAATATTTCCTCTGCTTTAGAATTTGAAGCATCTGTGTATGTTCTGCTAGCTACACATGAGTCAATTTCTTATATCTGCATGAGCAGGGTACGTGAAATTGTTTTTAGTTCCACAATGCTGATACTAAGAGTGAGCTCAGTATCTCTTAATCACATTGAGAGTGGGCTTTATGCACGGGAAAATTAAAGCGAGGATTCCCTTTCAAAAGAAGAAGGGGACAAGAGAAGCTGTGCAGGCAACAAACAACACATACCAAGCTTGGGGATAATGTGAGGACTGAAAGGGTGGGTCTGATTCAGCAACTAGGACTTTTTTTTTTTTTTTAATGTGTTTCTGTAAAGAAGAAACAGAGTCAGAATAGGATGAGTCATAAAATATGGGGAATGGCTAAGGTATGGGAATTAACAACACATTCTAAAGTATTATGAAGCAAATAAAAATGATACGGAATGGGAAGGAAGGAAGAAGGACAGGACAGCTAAGCCCTGAGCTGAAATAATGATGGCTAGCAACCGAGAACCAGATTGGAATTGCAGAGCTCATTTATTCACAAACTCAGTGAACACTCTCCATTTTATACAGTGAAAAGCAGATAGAAATGGAGGACTGTTTCTGTCTTTCCTAGAAGACCAAAGGTCATTGAGGATGTGAATGTTATTCTATGAAGTGGGAATAGAGTTTTCAGGAGAGGATGAAAGAGGAAGAGAAGCCCATACATGAATTTCTAAAATGCAGATAAAGAAAGGAATGGCCAGTGGGTGTAGAAATAATATTTCTTGACAAGAAAATTGGTAAGTTATCCAGATGGCATGGACTGCCCATGTACGGTTTTGTGCTATGATTTACCTTTTGGAGAATTTAATTTTGTTGTCATTTTTTCATTTCTTCTTATTTTCTTTAATTGAATGGCTGGTATATTATCCAGAAAATGATACCACGAATGTATAGGAGTGAGTGTTCTTTAATAACTCTGCATGTCTACACTATGATGTGGTTGGTAAATCTCTAGCAACAGTTTTCACTCCTGTAGGCATGCCATCCAACTAGTATAGATGTTCATTTTTTAAAAAATTTTATTCTTACCCTGTTACATTGATAATAAAATTTCAGTTCTTATTCTTTTATAGTTACTTATTTTTATAATTTAATATTTGTTTTTTTTTCTAGTAGGAATCTCTATTTGTTGATTTTACATACCACAGGATGAATAATTTCCCTGTAGTTGTTCAATTTTCACTTGTATTTATAAAACTATTAGGCTACCATATCAGTTTATTCTATCATCAGTCTACTCTCTTATCTGATATGTTATATTATTGAAGAAGATGTAATAAATTATAAACAGCTGTAATTAGAAAACTATAGTTAAAGTCTACAACTTTTTACAGTAGGTTTAAGTTTATGCTCTAGTGGAGCTGGAAAGATACAGCTCAGTTATTAAGATCACATTCTGTTCTTGTAGATGTCACCTATTCTGTTCCCAGCTCTCACATTTGATGATTCACAAGTACCTGTAACTCCAGCTCCAGTTCATTCAGTGCCTCTGACCTCTGTTGGCTTGCTTACACACACACACACACACACACACACACACACACACCATATGCATAGTTAAAATTAAGGTAAATATTGAGGACATTTGAAAAATATATGCTGCAATGATTCTCAAAAATTAAAGTATGACAGGATCTAGTATGTAACTAATTATAAAATTTTCCTGAACAAAGGAGACTGAGGCAGGAGGATTGTTATGGATTCAGAACAATCTGAGGTAGATTATATTGTGTTTCCAAACAAAACAAAATCACAGACAAAACCATTATTGCACCCTATTCATGCTATTCGATTAAGTAGATATTACATCAGAGCCTAGAATCTGCCTTTTAACAATTTCCTTCTGGGGACAATACTGTATAATTGTAAGTCTCATTCTGAGAACAATTACTCAAAATATCAATATTACTGTTTTAGAATATCAAAGTAAAGAGACAGAAACATAACTATATTCATTTGATTTGAAATAACCATACTGAGGAATTCCAGAGGATGTGATTTTTTTAAAAAGAGACATTCTGTAAAGTTGATACGATTTACATTAAGACACCAGGAATATCTATGCCTTGCTAACTATGTAAGCTATTGAAAACTTAAATACTGAACCGATGAAGTCAGGAAAATACCTGCATATAATGATGACTGAAGGAAGATAGATGATCAATGTGTATTGATTGTAAGAACGATTCAGGACTCTAGAATGATGGATCATAAATCATTTGGAGCATTTCCAATGCTACTCTACACTGGTCTGAAGAAATAGAAAGAGAAAGTTGGCCTCAGTAGAAGAGGATATACCTAATCCTGCAGATATTTGATGTGCGGGGGTTGGGGTTAGAGAAAGGGGATGGGAGAGGTCTCGGGGCAGGGGCTGGGGGCAGTAAAGAAAGGAAGTTGAATAAGGAAACAGTCTGGAATTAGAGATCAGAGTTCAAATCCCAACATTACAAATGATTAGTTCCCTTAGGTTTAGGAAGTTACTAAATTTTTCTGACCTGGTGTACATCCAAGGTACACCAAAGCATACAAACCACATTGCTTAAACAACAAAAGTACATTGAGTCAAAGAACTAAAAGCTGGATTCTAGGATCAAGGTGTTTGCAGGGTTATAGTCTCTGAAGCCTAAAGAGAAGTACTCCTAACCTTTACTACTAGCAAAACAGCAAAGCAGATGCAGAGTCTAAATTCTGGGAATCATATGGGATTCTTGGCATGCACCATATTTTTCACTGGACAATGGATCAAAAGCATCAGAGAAAGGACAAGAGGTCTTAAGAAGAAATAATAAGGTCCTCCTTCCTTGTATCAAGCTTTATACACACAGACTCCAAAAAGCCAGAATGACAGATTCTCCCACTTATCCATTTTCCTCTAATAAGTAGCTGCATTTTTTATTAGATATTTTATTTATTCACATTTCAAATATGATCCCCTTTCCCGGTTTCCCTTCTCGAAACCCCCTAACCCATCTTCCCTCCCCCTGCTTCTAAGAGGGTGCTCACCACCGCCCACCCACTCCCACCTCACTGCCCTGCATTTAGGAAAACACACTACAGTGAAATTCTTCTGTCATTCCTTTACTCTCAGAATACAAGGTAGAGTTTTGTTGGTTTGTCAGAATGTCCTCCTTGTTTGTGTCTTTAATTCCCCTTTAGAAAATGGCCTCAATCATATTAGATTATTGATCATCTTATTCAAGAATGAGCTAACTAATTATAACTGTACTAACCATATTTATAAATAAACTCACATTTCAGATACTGATACATGTTCAAAATGTGAACCCCTTGCTCTGTCTCTGTCTCTCATTCTCTCTGATTCTCTTTCTCTCGGTCTCTCTGTCTCTGTCTGTCTCCCATCCGCTTCAGTACGTCTTCTATGAAAGACAAAGAGATTCAATGTTTTATAAAAGGTTTTCTGTGAAAATTACATGGGAATTTATGTGTGAAGGTGTCATCTCACAACACCATTTTTGATGCATTGTAATGTTGTTATTAAAATGTGCCTACTCCTGACACATCTTTAAGACTGTCATCATCTTGTTTTCTACTTCTGCCTGTGACATGAGCATTCATATTACAGAAGCTATAAAAACAAGCATGAAGAAAACCATGCTTGTCTTTTATTTTCTTGTGATTACATATGCCTGTGCTATTTCATTTCTAGCAGTACATTCTTGCTTTGGTAAGCATGCTAAATAACAGGACCTCCTGGGTTTTTTATCAAATGTTTTTTGTCAAATATTCTCTGGATGATGAGACCTTGCACTAGGCCCCTGACCAGCAGGAACTGAATCAATGCTGTGAACACATTTTAACAGCTGAGTGGGCTGCTCACAGGTGGTAATGACTTTCAGTCACAATTTCTGTGAAGCTCAATGCTGTGCTTTGGCTTGCTACTCCATTACCAATTTCATTGCTCTCACAGTCTATTACCAATTTAACTCTGAAAAGTTCCCTTTCACTGCTCCCTTTTACTCTGGTTTTCTTTCTAATTCAATTGCAAGGACTTCAGTGGCGGATTGAATGGAAGTTCCTATGTCACAGGCACGATTAAGTTGCTGTTCCAATACCACCTGTATTTGCAGGCATTTGGCTAGGTGGGAACATAAATGGGATATTCTGGTCAGCTTTATAAAGAACCTCATTTTAGCCTTCATTTTAAACTACAGAATAGGCAGAAAGATGTTGAAAAATGACTTTTTTGTTTCTAAGACTTACAACATAAATCTCCTCTTGGACGTAAAGATGACTAAATATGTACAACAAAATACTTCTTCCAAATAGTGATGACTTAATGTTTTAATTTACATATATTTTATTACTAACTACAACAGGATATAATTTAAACATTATTCAATAAAAACATTATCCACATATTGGTCATATCTGGTATATAAGTGCTTCTATTATCTCTCAAACCATGAACATTTCTATACCATTCACAGTTTTCAGAAAAGACAACATACAAGAAGGCAAGTGTACCACCCATCATTCTTTTATGATTAGAGAGAGATGCTAGAATTTCATCTTCTGTTCCAAGCTGAGTTTTCTTGGGCTCTGTCCCAAGTAGTATGGGCTGATGTGACCTAGGGTCTGTACACCTGGGCAATTGTGGAGGCACACGGTTATTCAATTTTCTCTAATCAAGCACTTTCCAGGGATGGCAAATATGGAACTACAGTGATTTATTTGGTATGTACCCTGTAAATTCGCATTATTTTCTGGGTAGTGTTAGAACTAGGTAAAATTTCGAGGTCATTTGTCACTATGGAACAAGGCCGAGGAACAAGCACCCAATATCATTTCCTCTTCACACACTCCCAGCAGGACCCAGACAGACCAGTCATGTTTCCTGCTCAATTACTTCTTGTCACTCACATTGATGTGAGACATTATTCATTTAATAATAAGTAGATCTGCACATACTATTATTGTATATGTAAATGCATACATCTTCTTACTGTATATACTTAACAATAAGCTGACATCTTTATTAAGCAGAATTTTAGATTTTTATGCCAAATCTGAGGTTTTGAGTGCTTTTGGGGAGCAATGTAAGAGTTAGTATAGTTGAATGCTTTCATTTTATAGTTTGTCTTGAAAAATGATATCCAATAATGTTTAATGGAACATGCTTGGTTGGTTTCTGTCCTTGTCTATTGTTCTTAAATATAGCATGAACAAAGTCTCTGTGCTTTGACTAAAAACTAATCTGTGTGGCAGGCAAATGACTTCTCCCAAGGTTTTTTCTTATAAAATTAGGCAGAGTTTATTTGCACATAAAACTTATCCAATGGGAATTGAATTTGTACTTTGTTTTTAACTCACAGGAATTAAAGCCTTTCATCCTCACTCTCAATTTGTCTTTACTAATTAATGACAAAACACAGCAGAACAGATACAGATTCTACAAAATCGTGTGGACCTCTTGGCATGAGCCATCCTTTTCCACTAGACAGTGGACCTGGAACTTGCAGGGATATTGAGCATTTAAGAAGAATGACCGACTCCTCTTCTCTTACCAGGCTTTCTATACATATGCTCCTTAAAAACATTATGGCCATATTTTTCCCAAAGCCATCCCCTTTCTCTAATGAGTGACTGTCTTTCCATGGAGGTATACCTACAGGGACATTCCTTCATTCTCAAGAAAATATAACACAAGCACTAGATCATTTGAGCAGCAAACCCAGTCTCAATTATAGAGCCAAGGGAAGACTGGCAATGAGTGGAAATTAATTTCATTTTATCTATTTTGTATTTTGGGATTTCAGTCTGGGATATAGGTCTCATTTGTCATTCAATTAAACACAGTTCTATATAAAAATATGATCCCATAAATATAATCAATATTAAGGTTACTTCAGACCCATTCAACCACAAAAGTAAGACTGAAATTATAAAATACCTACATATATTCAAAGAGGAAAGGGAACTCCAAAAGAATTTGCAGCTGAAAAGTAACGAGAATACAAATGAAACATTTTAAACTGTAACTTAAGATGTCTCTAAACAGGGTTTTTAGATTTAATTATAGGACTTCAACAAAATGGAATCTTTTTCTTTTCCACAGAAGTTGATAATTTAAACTAAATTTCTATCTAGTTGTATAAACTAAATGTCTATAATGTTCTCATGAACTTGTAGTTACACAGATAATAAACATTGGCATATTTAAAGCCACAGGAGTCATCTATATGCTCCGTCATCATAGCTGTGGTGACTCAAGCTGTACTTCTATCCCAAGCCATTAAGCATTATGGCACACATATTATGGCTAAGATTCAAATAGATCCTCTATGCCATACTCTTCTGTCTGTGATCATAGGGGCACATGCTTGTCAGGGAATTCTAGTTGCCCATAGACTTCATGCGTTACTCTACTGGCTGACGTGACACCCACACTGTTGACACCGTACCCGCTAACTTGTTCTTCACCGTCTTTGGCATCTCTGCTACCAGTGACCATTTTTCACTCATTCTCCACCCTCATGCTGGGTTATAAGTCTGGATTCAGGGCACTTGCAAGAATAGCATCTGCCCAACTTCTAGCAAGAATAGCATCTGCCCAACTTCTATTTCACCTGTTTACCAAGTCTGAGAGGCAAAAGCCATCATGGCAGTTGTAGATCTCTTTTAGTTAGGGTAAATTTACAAGTTTTCTTAGATGAAGCATGACAATCTGTGAAACTGCTGGGTGTAGATTTAGAAATGTACAAAGATGGAAGATTGCGTCAACCCTAATTTTCAAATTGTCCTTATTGTCTATTTCCTCAATTTCTTTGATTCTCACCTTGTAGAAGTACACAAGCACCAACCACAACTCAAGGATTATGTTGAAATGCAAGAACTTATTTATAAACAAATGTTATGCACTGTCTGAAGGAAGAAATACAAAAATCATCAGGAGTCATTGGTGACCAGAGAATGTTTTCTTTTAGTTGTATCTTTATGGATATTTTATCTCGTTCTCATAACAGCACCATGAAATAAACCAAAAAACAATAAGTGATTTGCTTGGATTCTGGAAAAAAATAATCAGTGAACTTGGATGCCAGGCAGCATGATTCCAAATCCTAATTTTTATACTCTCTGCATTGTTTAACTCCTTTGGTTTCCACTTTTTTAAGGATTCTATTTATGTAACATTTGCAAGTCATTTACATCATAAAGTAGATGGTGGGAACCATTGGTAGAAACACACAATGAGAAATGAAGGCAGATTCTTGGAACCAAAAAGTTCTGTCAAAGTCATCTAGGTGAACCCTTGCCTTTCAGAAAGCTCACCAAATCATTCCAAACATGCTGTCAGGAAAGGAATTAGTTACTCTGCTAACTCCTTCTCTGTTTAACCATGCTTGCTACCCCCCAGAGGCCCCTCTTACATCACACCAACTCCCTCCAGCTGCAATTTATGCCCTTCTTCTACTATTCTTGCTTCATCAGAGAGCAAAAACAGCTGGTCTCCATCCTCAGCATAATCACCCACTGGAAGACGGAGGTGGCTACTGACTCACCCTCTAACAACTTCAGCCCAGGCCTTACTGCCAGACCTGTTTACTGGGCAACTGACAAACATAGCACGTAGAAGAAAATACATTCAAACATGTTCACACCTAGTAAAAACCTGGACAGGAAGGCTGTTTTAGGAATAGCTGTAATCTCCAGTTCATATTGCAGCTAATCTTTTGCAATTGTTTTAAATCTGAAGCTCATTCAATAATAACCAGATATCATTTTTTATGCAATGTGGGATTGGCTTTATCTGAATTTGAGGTAATTAAATTAAGAAATCCAACGTGGAAAAAAAAAAGAGGTTTGGACAGAGGCCAGCAGGATATTTCATCCAAGGTCCATGTGTCTGAAATTAGACTTGAAAGTTAAAACTGCGCTGTCCTTAAATCATTATGGCAAATGAAGGCGAAACGTCTGTTTGCTAGAGAGAGAGAGAGAGAGAGAGAGAGAGAGAGAGAGAGAGAGAGAGAGAGAGAGAGAGAAACAGAGACAGAGACAAAGACAAAGACAGACACAGAAAGAGAAACAGAAAGACAAAGAGACAGAGAGAACAGCAGAGACAAAACAGAGACACAGAGATAACAAGACAAAGACAGAGAAATAGTCACAGACATGAGACACAGGACAGAATCGAGACAGAGACAGAAACGGATAGAGATTGGGTCAGCTGGTGCCCAGTGGGATTTTCAGGGGACAGTGATAATTTCCTGAAACTGCCCACACTGACTGAAAAGCTGTTTGGCATGACAATTTGAGTAATAAGAACAGACAGCTCCCTGTAACTATGAACTTCATTTCCTGAAAGATTGTCTGTATGTCTAAGGAAATAAAACACAGTATACATAGAGTAGTTTTAAAGCCAGACAGTGCATTCAGTTTAAAACCAGGTAGTTATATACCCTGCCATTCTTTGTTTGTTTGTTTCTTTCTTTCTTTCTCTTTTTTCAATACCTTTTAGAAGTTGTGTCTCACTTGAAATCACTGTCCTGAGATATACTCTTCTCCATTAAGTCAATGGAATCCTGAAAACATGGTTCTGAATGAATGGGAATCACACTCAGGCTCCGATACTAGTCTGAGTCAAGAGGATATGAAGCAATATATTTTTCCATTAATTATTTTACCCAATCAACCATCAACACAATAAAAATTAAAACAGTTTCAGCCTCCTAGTGATGAGCTTTATTTGACCCATACATAAAGAGCTTCTAATAATCCCTGGCACATAGCTTGACAGATGCTGAACATTATTGGCCATCATTACTACAGAAAGAGGCATATGTTTTGACTACACTGTTCAAGAATAAACAAAAATAATATGTAATGGGGATGATTTTTTAAAATAGAGCAGACATCTCAGTGGTACGATCTTGGAAGGAATCAAAGGTAAATGCTACTCTCCTGATTGTAAGCACAACATGACATAAGTAATTGTGTCAGGGTTTTGTGCCCACCCATGGGATGGACCCCCAGTTCGACCAGTCACTGGAAGACCTTTCTTTCAATCTCTGCTCCAATTTTGGTCCTGCAATTCTTTTAGACAGGAACAATTCTGGGTCAAAATTTCTGAAGGTAGTTTGATGACTGAAACACCCTACTGGGAATCATATCTATAAAATGGAGGTGGTCCCTTCAGGTTCCATCTCCACAATGCTGGGCATTTCGTCTAAGGTCATCCACATTCGGCTAAGAGCCTCTCACATCCCAGGTCTCTAGGACTTTCTAGAAGCCTCCTCCCCACCCAGCTGAATATTTCCACTCATTCACCCGGCCCTCTGAGCTTTTCTCCTGCTTCTTCCCATAACTGATCTTGCCCCACTCTTCCTCCCCCTTCCCTCTCCCACTCAGATCCCTCCCTCCATCTGCCTCCTATGATGATTTTGTTCCTGCTTAAATTGAAGAATCCTCACTTGGGTCTTCCTTCTTTAAAATCTTAAGGTCATGGGTGGTATCATGGGTATTCTGTAAATTTTGGCTAATATCCACTTATTGAGTACATTCCATGCATGTCCTTTTGGGTCTGGGGTGCCTCACTCAGGATGATATTTCTTAGTTCCTTCCATTTGTCTGCAAAATTCATGATGTCCTTGTATTTAATAGCTGAATAGTATTCCATTGTGAAAATAAACCACATTTTCTATATCCATTCTTTGGTTGAGGGACATCTGGGTTGTTTCCAGCTTCTGGTTATTATAAATAAGGCTGCAATTAACATAATGGAGCATGTATCCTTGTGGTATGGTAGAGCATCTTTTGGGTATATGCCCAAGAACTGTATAGATGGGTCTTAAGGTAGAAATATTTCCAATTTTCTGAGGAAACACAAGATTGATTTCCAGAGAGGTTTTACCAGTTTACAATTCCACCAGCAATGGAGGAGTGTTCCTGTTTTTCCACATCCTTGCCAGCATGTGCTGTCACTTGAGTTTTTTGATCTTAGCCATTTTGATTGGTATAGGGTTGAATCTTGGGGTCATTCTGATTCGTATTTCCCTGATGACTAAAGATATTCAATATGTCTTTAAGTGCTTCTTGGCCATTTGAGATTCCTCTTTTGAGAATTCTCTGTTTAGCGCTGCATTCCATTTTTAATTGGGTTATCTGGGATTTTTGAGTCTAACTTATTGAGTTCTTTGTTCATTTTGGATATTTGCCCTCTATCTGATGTAGGGTTAATGAAGATCTTTTCCCAATATGTAGGCTGCTGTTTTGTCCTGTGACAGTGTCCTTTGCCTTACAGAAGCTTTTCAGTTTCATGAGGTCCCATTTGTCAAATGTTGATCTTGAGTCTGAGCCATAAGTCTTCTATTTAGAAAATTTCCCCTGTGCCAGTGCATTCGAGGATCTTTCCACTTTCTCTTCTATTAGTTCAACTTATCTGGTTTAATGTTGAGGTCCTTAATCCACTCAGATATGAGCTTTGTACAAGGTGATAAATATGGATCAATTTGCATTCTTCTACATGCAGACCTCCAGTTAGACAAGCATCATATGTTGAAGCTTTCTTTTTTACACTTTATGGATTTGGCTTCTTTGTTAAACATTACATGTCCATAGGTATGTGGGTTTATTTCTAGGTCTTTGATTCTATTTCACTGATTGACCTGTCTGTCTCTGTACCAATATCATGTGGTTTTATCACTGTTGTTCTGAAGTACAGCTTGTGGTCAGGGATTGTGACTCCCCCAAAAGTTCTTTTATTGTTGAGAATTATTTTGGATCTCCTCAGTTTTTTTGTTTTTCCATATAATTTGAGAAATGCTCTTTCCTTTTCTGTGAGGAACTGTGGTGTAATTTGGATATGGATTGCAATGAATTGGTAGATTGCTTTCAGTAAGATGGCCATTTTTACTATGTTCATCCTACAGATTAATTAGCATGGGAGATGTTTCCATCTTTTGAGGTCTTCTTGAAGTACTTCTAAAAGGGATCTTTCACTTACTTGGTTAGGGTTACACCAGGGTATTTTATATTACTTGTGGCTATTATAAAGGGTGTTGTTTACCTAATTATCTTTCCAGGCCTGCTTATCCTTTGTATAATGGAAGGGTACTGAGTTGTTTGAGATAATTTTCTATCTAGCCACTTTGCTGAAGTTGTTTAACAACTGTAGGTGTTCTCTGATAGAATTTTTGGGGTTGCTGATGTATACTATCATATCATCTGCAACTAATGATACCTTGACTTCTTCCTTTCTGATTTGTAGTCCCTTAATCTCCTTTTGTTGTCTAATTGCTCTAGCTAGAACTTCTAGTACTGTGATGAGTAAATAGTGAGAGAGTGGGCATCCTTGTCTTGTCCCTGATTTTAGTGTGATGGCTTCAAGTTTTTCTCCATTTGATATTGGCTATTGGTTTGCTGTTATTATGTTTAGATATGTGGCATGAATTCTAGATCTCTCCAAGGCGTTTAACATAAAGAGATGTCATATTTTATCAAAGCTGTTTCAGCATCTAATGAGATGATCATCATTTTTTGTTTGAGTTTGTTTATATAGTGGATAACATTGATGGATTTTCTTTTATTAAACCATCCCTGAATCCCTAGAATGAAGATTACGTGATGGTAGTGAGTAATGGTTTTGATGTGTTTTTTGTTTTTCAAGAATTTTCTTGAGTATTTTTGCATTAATACTCATATGTGAAATTGACCTGAAGTTCTCTTTTTTTGTTGGGTCCTTGTGTGGTTTTGGTATCAGTATAACTGTGGCTTCACAGAATGAAGTAGGCAGTGTTCCTTCTGTTTCTGTTTTGTGGAATAGTTTCAGGGGTATGGGTCTTAGCTCTTCTTTGAAGGTCTGGTAGAATTCTGCAGTAAAACAATCTGACCATGGGCTTTTTAGGGTTGGGAGGATTTTAATGACTCCTTCTATTTCTTCAATGTTTATGGGACTGTTAAATAGCTTACCTGATCTGAATTTAACTTTGGTGAGTGTATCTGTCTAGAAAATCATGCATTTCATCTAGATTTTCTAATGTTGTTGACTGAAGGCTTTTGTAATAAGATGAGGTGATGTTTGTTTTGTTTTTGTTTTTTAATTTCCTCAGTTTCTGTTGTTATGTCTCCCTTTTCACTCCTGATTTTGTTAATTTGGATGCTGTACCTTTGCCTGTTAGTTAGTCTCCCTAAGTGTTTATCTATCTTTTTTGATTGCCTCAAAGAAAGCTCTTGGTTTTGTCCATTCTTTGTTTTGTTCTCTCTGTTTCTAATTGGTTGATTTCTGCCCAGAGTTTGACTATTTTCTGCTGTCTACTCCTCTTAGGTGTGTTTCCTTCTTTTTCCCCTAGAGTTTTCAGGTGTGCTCTTAAGTTGCTAGCATAGAATCTCTCCAATCTCTTTTTTCTTAATTTCTTTCTTTCTTTCTTTCTTTCTTTCTTTCTTTCTTTCTTTCTTTCTTTCTTTCTTTCTTTCTTTCTTTCTTTCTTTGTTCCCACTGGAGATTTTATTCAAACCCCTGTCCAGTCCACCCTCTGACTGTTGTTCCACATCCCATACCTCCTCCCCATCCTCCTGTCTCCAGGAGGATATCCCCACTACCCACTTCCTACCCCACCTGACCTCTAAACTCCCTGGGGCCTCCGGTCTCTTGAGGAATAGGTGCATCATCCTTGGCTGAACCCAGATCTGGCAGTCCTTTCCTGTATATGTGTTGGGGGCCTCATATATGCTGATGTATGCTGGCTGTTTGGTGGTCCAGTATTTGAGAGAGGATCTCTCTAATTTCTTTATGAAGGCACTCAGTGCTATGAATTTTCCTCTTAACACTGCTTTCATTATATACCATAACTTTGGGTATGCAGTACCTTCAATTTCATTGATGTTTAAAAAGTCTTCAGTTTCTTTCTTCATTTCTTCCTTGATCAAGTTGTCACTGAGTAGAGAGTTAATCACTCTCCACAAGTATGTGAGCTTTCTGTTGTTTTTGTTGTTATTGCATTCCTGCCTTAATCCGTGGTATTCTGATAGAATGTGTTGAAGTATTTCAATTTTCCTGTATAGATCACGGCTTATTTTGTGTCTGATTACATGGTTAGTTTTGGAGAAGATTCCATGCAGTACTGAGAAGAAGGTATATTGTTTTATTTTGGGGTGAAATACTCTGTAGATATCTGTTAAATCCATTTGGTTCATATTTTTGGTTAGTTTCACAGTATCTCTGTTTAATTTCTGTTTCAATGACCTTTCCTTTGGTGACATTGGGGTATTGAAGACCTTACTATTATTCTGTGACTTTCAATGTGTGTTTGAACTTTAGTAAAGTTTCTTTTATGAATGTGGGTGCCCTTGCATTTGGGACATAGATGTTCAGAATTGAGAGCTCATTTTGTTGGATTTTTCGTTCGATGAACATGAAGTGTCCTTCCCCATTTCTTTTGATTACTTTTGATTGAAAGTCTATTTTTTTTTTTTTTTTTTTTTTTTTTTTTTTTTTTAGATATTAGCTCCAGCTTATTTCTCGGGACCATTTCCTTGGAAGACTTTTTCCTACCCCTTTATCCTGAGGTGGTGTCTGTCTTTATTGCTGAGGAATGTTTCTTGTATGCAGGAAAATGATGGATTCTATTTGCTTATCCAGTCTGTTAGCCTGTGTCTTTTATTGAGCAGTTGTGTCTGTTCATACTGAGGGATACTAAAGACCAATGACTCATTTCCTGTTATTTTTCTTGTTAGAGGTGATATGTGTGTGTGATTCTCTTCCTTAGAATTTGTTGTGAGATGATTAATTTCTTGTGCTTTCTTGGGTTTAGTTATCCTCCATGTGTTGGACTTTTTCTTCTAGTATCCTCTGTAGGGCTGGATTAGCAGAAAGATATTGTTTAAATTTGGTTTTGTCATGGGATATCTTGGTTTCTCCATCTTTGGTGATTGAGAGTTTTGCTGGGTATTGTAGCCTGGGCTGACAATTGTGGTCTCATAGGTTCTACATGACCTCTGTTCAAGATCTTCAGGCTTTTAGCATCTCAATTGAGAAGACTGTGTTATTCTGATAGGTCATCCTTTATATGTTACTTGGCCTTTTTCCCTTACAACTTTTAATATTCTTTCTTGTTCTGGACATTTAGTGTTTTACTTATGTAATGAGAGGATTTTCTTTTCTGGTCCAATCTATGAATCTTTGATGTTCTGTATGCCTCTTGTGTGTTTATGGCCATCTCATTCTTTAGGTTGGGGAAGTTCACTTCTATGATTTTGTTGAAGATGTTTTCTGGCCCTTTGAACAGGGACTCTTCATCCTCTTTTATTCCTATTATTCTTATGTTTGGTCTTTTCATTATGTCCCAAATTTCCTGGATGTTTTGGATGGGAACATTTTAGGTTTTCAATTTTCTTTGACCATTGTGTCTACAGCTGAGATTTCTATTTTATCTTTGTATCTGTTGTTGATGTTTGCACCTGTTCCTGATCTCTTTTCTAGATTTTCCATCCCATGGTTGCCTCCATTTTTGATATCTTTCTTGTTTCTATTTCAATTTTTAGGTCTTGGTCCATTTTGTTCAATCCTTGACCTGTTTGATTATATTTTCCTGTATTTCTTTAAGGGATTTATTTGATTTCTGTTTGAGGGATTCTACCTGTTTACCTGTGTTTTCCTATATTTCTTTTAAAAAGTTATTTATATCCTCCTTAAAGGCATCCATCATCTTCATGAGTTGGAATTTAGGTCAGAATCTTGTTCTTCAGGTGTGTCAGGGTAGCCAGAGTTTGCTGTGATAGGACAACTGGATTCTGATGGTGTCATATTACATTGGCTTCTATTGTTTATGTTCTTGGTCTTGCATTTTGCCATCCAGATATCTCCCGTGTTAACTGGCCTGGGTGTCTCAGACTGGAGCAGGCCTCCTTGGAGGCAGGTAGAGCTGTATAACCCAGGTGAGAGCAGGCCTCCCAGGAAGCAGGCAATGATGTCTCTGGTTAGGGAAGGCCTCCTGTGTTCCTGGTTAGAGGAAGCCTCCTTTGTCCCTGGTTAGGGCAGACCTACTGAAAGATAGCCTGGGTTTGGGGTCTGGGAGCAGGAACATTGATGTGCCACAGGTGCAGGTGAAGGTACAACCTGAAAAGAGAATGGAACTCTGACAGAGAAGGATAGAAGAAGGTGGGGGCAAGGGTGGCTAACCTGTATAGTTCAGGAGTCTCAGGTCTGATAGAGGCATCGGGAGGTACAGGGGGAGAATGGAGGTCCCTCTGAATTAGCAGACTGCTCAGGGCAGCTTGATTTGACCCAGAGGACTCAGTCAGCAGGGAAGATGTGTGGGAGAAGTGAAACTTATCTGTATGTTTCAGGTGTCTGATGGAGGTAGAAGAGAGACAGCAGGAGAATGCAGGTCCCCCTGGGATAGCAGGCTGTTAAGCGCCAAAAGTATATATTTTTCGTGAGGACACTGTAGCTTTTCCAATACTAGCTAAGTCTAACTAAAAGCATATAAAAATGTGACTCCTTAATGACCTTATGTAAGAATGAATTTTGCTTATTGTAAATCTCAACACATGGAGAACTAAAAGGAATTTAAGGCAGTAGGTAGTGTGATATTTGACTTTGTGGTGGTTCTATTATTCTTAGGTATCTGAAGAAAGAAGCTGTTGCCTTAGAAATATAAGAGTGCTGTTCATCATTCAATGCTTGTGGAGACCTGAAGCCAGCTTTACGAATCAACTCTGACTGCTGCAACCCTTGGTATCAATCCTTCCCCATTAAAGTGAGAATGAGATGCCATTGCTGAAGTCAGTGTAGCAGGGTAGCCTGAGACTTATAAAGGACAACAAGGTCCTTAAACGCTAGAAAGATCCAGGCAGTGGTGGCGCACGCCTTTAATCCCAGCACTCGGGAGGCAGTCTAACTAAAAGCATATAAAAATGTGACTCCTTAATGACCTTATGTAAGAATGAATTTTCAGAGGCAGGCGGATTTCTGAGTTCGAGGCCAGCCTGGTCTACAGAGTTCCAGGACAGCCAGGGCTACACAGAGAAACCCTGTCTCGAAAAACCAAAAAAAAAAAAAAAAAAAAAAAAAAAAAAAAAAAAAAAAAAAAAAAAAAAAAAAAAAAAAAAAAAAAAAAAAAAAAAAAAAAAAAAAAAACGCTAGAAAGAAGTTACATGTGGAGAAGTAAAGAGTTATATTAATGCCAGACAAACATTTGTGAAATGTCTTAGTTTCTCTCTCTCTCTCTCTCTCTCTCTCTCTCTCTCTCTCTCTCTCTGTGTGTGTGTGTGTGTGTGTGTGTGTGTGTGTGTGTGTGTGTGTGTGTGTGTGAAGGAACTGGCTCACTTCCCCCAGGTAGTATCTTTGTATTCCATAATAAGTTCCAATTTCAAAATTGTACAGTTAATTTTAGAGACTCAAGAAGACAAATCAGGGACAGAAAAATTCAGGAAATCCAAAGAAAAGCATAAAATGTCTGGCTAGTCTGCTACTGTAGATGCCTTGGTGCTAATAAAGCCTGACATCATTGACCTTCGCTATCTCTTATAGAAAGGGAGGTCAAGGCACCTTTGTAAAGGTTGTTTGCATTTAAGCAAATAGAGAGAACAGTATTATATGTGTGTTTATGCATCTGCTTCCTCCTGACTGACTTTAACTTTAATTTTTAGGCTGTAGTAGCAGAATAAAGGATGGTATGCTTTGGTCTCCCACATGTGCTATGCAGCTTAGGCAACAGGAATTTACTTCTCACACTTATGTGAACTAGAAGTCTGATTCCAGACACCGACATAGTTGCTCTTTGGTGAGTATTCTCTTCTTGGCTACACATAGCCCCATTCTATCCATTACTGGCCTTTTTATGGTCAGTGTCTGAAAATAGTGGATAACACAGTTCTCTCCTCCCTTCTTTTCCTTTGAAAAGCCATTAATCCTACCTGTGACACCAACTTCTTAAAACTACACATTTAAAAAATGTAAGATATGAATATGAAATAAATATTCATATCTATATCTATTTTCTTACTTTAAAAATTTCAGTATTTTTCAAAAATGCAACCTACTTACATAAACATTAAAGGAATGTTCGATAGTATAGTTTTCAATATAGACATACGAACATTCTTACTTGTCATTTCTAATGCAGAAAACATTGATAAGTGTAATCATACAGCAAATTTTCTTCAGGACTATAAAATAATTTAAGAAGAGTCTGTAAAAGAGTCCAAAGTCAAAATATTCCTAACCAACATTTGGTCCTGAATTCTTGGCATATACTAAGTATTCAAAGTGGCTTTGAATAGGCTTTTTAGCTTTTTTAAATATAATTTTAAAATATTACATTTTCATTGATCCTTTAGGTCAAAAATATATCATTATTTTAAGTTAATTCATATAATTATAATATTAGTGGCATATGAAATATGAAAATCAGACTGTATTAATATTACAAAACATAGATATCTATGCTTTTTATAGGCTAAGATTGTCAGGTTTAGTAAATAGAAATTAAAAAATTACTAGTTAGATTTAAATTTCCTATAAACACTGCATAATATTTAGTGTCAAGTGTATTCAAGCATCATTTGGAAAATATCATTCTTAAAGTAAACCTGGTTTGAAATTCAAATTTAAGTGACATTCTGCAATTTATATGGTGACTGCTTCAAAGGTTATTGTGACCTTAATAAAATGAGTCTATATCTGTAGGTTTCTTCATTCCCTTATGTATGCAATGATGGATCTAGACTTTCTCGCTGATGTACTCACATTATGAATCAAATGTCCATATGTATGTAACCTTGAGCTGAGTGGTGGTGAAAATGAGAGATTGAGGCTGTATAAACCTTTGAAGAAAAATGTGTTTTACAGTATTTGCTTGAACTAGGGGAGTTTTGAGGTCATTGCTCAAGAGAAAATTGCATCACTTTTTTGATTAAAAGATTCTTTAGTCCCAGCCCTGGAGAATATAGAAATTATTAATTGACTCACAGCTGTTATTGTCTGCTTTGAGTCTGAGCCTTGACTAAATGCTACTAATTGTGACAGTATTACTCTGGATGACCTCATATCCTACTCTGTTCTGGACAGTTCCATTTTAGACAAGTTGTCTTGATATATCTCCCATTTTAAGCATATTTTCTGTGTTATAGGGATTGACGCTGACAGAAATTCATCACCTCTGGGAGGTCTATCCAGAAGGAATTGCTGACCTGATAATGTCCTTTCAAATATTTACATTAATCTTGACCAGCAGAAAAGGTTACAAGATGATTTGTATTTGATTATCCTTGCTTGTTCCTCTTCTAACAAAAACTTAAAGCAAAATCAGTTTATGTTCTGACTGGGAAACACCAAGGATTTCCAAATAGTGACAATGAAAGCGAAGTTTTTTAAGGGCAGTATACATCCTCAATGGAGAATGTGGATGGCTTGCCACTTAGTATTTGGACTGAGAATTCTTGGTATTTTCACAATGCAAAGCTATTCCTATTTCAGAAAAATTAAAAACAATGAGACTGTCTCAAATCTGTAAAACTTTTATATATGCTTTACACAAGTAATACTTTGATTTCAGAAAGTAATTTCATGTATAAGCATACATATTATATTCATTTCGTTTGGTGTATTGCTACAGGTCTTAGAAATATATAGCCTACATCTTCAGAAAAACACAAATAGGTTATTAACTATGGAAGATAGTCCACATACTTATTTAATCCTTACTGCAAGCCTGGAGATAAAAGCAAAATTACTTTCCCTGTATGTTATAGAGATTTCTTGGGATTATAGATCAGTTCTTTCTCAGTTTCCTATCACGTTCAGTCACTTGGGTTCAGTCTCCAGAAAATGCATATAAATAAAATAGGTTCATGAGGCTGATGCCAAAGAGTTTAAGTGTCCTTTCATATGTGCAGTGAGTGTTATGCCTCAGCCAATGGAACTGACAGCTAGGAACCCCTGGTACATATATGAATTATGAAGTATTTGTACTTCTATAACAGGTTATGTCTCTCAATACAGTGTTCTTAAGGTTCATCCTTGTGTAATCTGTCATAATTTCATTCAATTTAATGTCTCAAAATGTTAAATTAAATACATAACTTACATTTTTCTTTCTAGTTCACATTTTATCTACATATTGATAACTTTCATCTTGCAAAAAAGAAATGAACTGTTTTAGTTAAATGAATTATAAAGAAAGTACATAAAGGAAAACATTCACAAATAAGTCATTCTCAGTGTATCAATAAGTAGTGTTAAATATCTTCATATTATTGACAACCAATCACCAGTACTCTACATTTTATAAAACCAGGACTTCATAGCCATTAAACACACACACACAAACACACACACACACACACACGCACGCACACACACACACACACAATGTATATACATCCTTTCTTCTGTCCCTGGCAACCTCTGTTGCTCCTTGAACTCCCAACAGTTATTATTACCTGAATAAGACTTACACAAATGTACTTCATGCTTTGTCATGGAGAAGGGGATGTGGCACAAGTGCCTCCCCCTCTTGGAGGAGTTTCACAAAGATGTGTTTCTTAGAATAGAAAGAAAGGGGAGGGGAATGAGAGGTTCTTTCTTCAGTGATAGAGTTACCCTTAAGTAGCCCATTTTCCTATAAATAACTACTCAGCTACTACCCTATTAAGTAGCTCTGATTAAATATGGCAACATTTGCTTCCGGTTTCCATCTGTGGCAGGAGACCTCTGCCTGGGCCACCAAGGCTCCATAGCCAAATATCACTGGGAGAAAGCTAGCCTCTTAGGAGTGTGGAAAAGCCAGTGAGAGAGGGTACAATGACCAACACTGCTCAGCAGAACTTGCCCAGAATCCTAGGGACACAGGGACTGAGGAACAGCTGGGGGAAGGAGCCTTCTGGTTTCCACTGTGGCTGGAAACCTCTGCCTGGGCCACCAGGGCTCCATAGCCAAATAGTGCCGGGAGAAAACTAGACTCCCAGGAGTGTGGGCAAGCTTGTCTGCTCAGCGGGACCCACCTGGAATCCCCAGGACACAGGGACTGAGGAGTGGTCTTCTGGTTTCTTTTGGTGGCCAGGGAGCTGATCCTGTGATACAGGGCTCCATACTCAAATAGTGCCAGGAGATAGCTGGTAGCCCAGGAGTACCGATACACCTTCAAGCACAGGCAAGACCACTACTCTGTTCAAATTTACTGGATCAAGAGGGACCCTTGCAGAGCTATTAGGACACAGGAACCAAGGGACAGCTGGGGACTAGATCCTTCTGGTTTCTGTCTGCATCCCAGAGCTGACCCTGTACCACAGCTCTCCAAACCCAAATTCCTCTCAGAGAGAACTGGTGTTCAAAGAGTATTGACACCAAGGCTTGCAGGAAGGACAAGCTACAGTCAGAGAGAATAAGACCAGCTAACACCAGAGATAACAAGATGGCGAAAAGCAAGAGGAACAACATAAGGAACAGAAACCAAGGCTACTTGGCATCCTCAGAACCCAGCTCTCCCACCACAGCAAGACCTGGATACCCCAACACACTAGAAAAGCAAGACTCAGATTTAAAATCACATCTCATGATGATGATAGAAGATTTTAAGAAGGAAATAAATAACTCCCTTAAAAAATACAGAACACAGGTAAACTACTAGAAGCCCTTAAAGAAGAAACACAAAAATCCCTTAAAGAATTACAGGAAAACACAATCAAACAGATGAAGGAAATGAACAAACCATCCAGGAACTAAAAATAGAAATAGAAACAATAGAGAAATCACAAAGGGAGACAACCCTAGAGTTAGAAAACATAGGAAAGAGATCAGGAGTCATAGATGCAAGCATCACCAACAGAATACAAGAGATAGAAGAGAGAATCTTGGCTGCGGAAGATATCATAGAAAAAATGGACACAGCAGTCAAAGAAAACACAAAATGCAAAGAGCTCCTAAACCAAAACATCCAGGATATCCAGGATTCAATGAGAAGACAGAACCTGAGAATAATAGGTATAGAAGAGAGTGAAGACTCCCAACTTAAAGAACCATAGATGCAAGCATCACCAACAGAATACAAGAGATAGAAGAGAGAATCTTGGCTGCAGAAGATATCATAGAAAAAATGGACACAGCAGTCAAAGAAAACACAAAATCCAAAGAGCTCCTAAACCAAAACATCCAGGATATCCAGGATACAATGAGAAGACAGAACCTGAGAATAATAGGTATAGAAGAGAGTGAAGACTCCCAACTTAAAGAACCAGTAAATATCTTCACCAAAATTATAGAAGAAAATTCCCTAACCTAAAGAAAGAGATGAACATAAATATACAAGAAGCCTACAGAACTCCAAATAGATTTGACCAGAAAAGAAATTCCTCCAGCCACATTATAGTCAAGACATCAAATACACAAAATAAGGAAAGATATTAAAAGCAATAAGGGAAAAGGTCAAGTAACATATAAAGGCAGGCCTATCAGAATTACACCAGACTTCTCACCAGAGATTATGAAAACTAGAAGATCCTAGGCAAATCTTATACAGACCCTAAGAGAACACAACTGCCAGCCCAGGCTGCTATACCCAGCAAAACTCTCAATTATCATAAATGGTGAAACCAAAATATTCTATGACAAAACCAAATTAGCATAGTATGTTTCTACAAACCCAGCTCTACAAAGAATAGATGGAAAATGCCAACTCAAGGAGGGGAAACTACACTCTAGAAAAAGCAAGAAAGTAGTCTTTCAACAAACTCAAAAGAAGATAGCCACACAAATATAAAAAATAACATCGAAAATAACAGGAAGCAAAAATCACTATTCCTTAATATATCTTTTTAAAATGTTTTTGATACTTTATTTACATTTCAAATGTTTCCCCATTTCTAGGTCTCCACTGTGGAAACCCCCTATCCCCTTCCCCCTCCACCTGCCTCTATGAGGGTATTCCCCTACCCACCCACTCCTGTCTTCCCACCTTGGTATTCCCCTCTACTGGGGCCTCTAACACCCTCAGGTCCAAGGGCCTCTCCCCCCCCTGATGGCCAACAAGAATTTCTTAACATCATTGGACTCAATTCCCAATAGAAAGACATAGACTGACAAACTGGATCCATAAAGAGGACCCAGCATTTTGCTGCATTCAGGAAACACACCTCCGGGATAAAGACAAACACTACCTCAGAGTAAAGGGCTGGAAAACAAGTTTCCAGGCAAATGGTCCCAAGAAACAGGCTGGAGTAGCCATTCAAATATCAGATAAAATCAACTTTCAACCAAAAGTCATCAAAAAAGATAAGGAAGGACACTTCATACTCATCAAAGGAAAAATCTACGAAGAACTCTCAATTCTGAACATCTCACTCCAAATTAAAGGGCACCTGCATTCGTAAGAGAAACTTTACTAAAGCTCGAAGCACACATTGCACCCCACACAATATTAGTGGCAGACTTCAACACCCCACTATCATCAATGGACAGATCCTGGAAACACAAACTAAACAGAGACACAGTGAAACTAACAGATGTTATGAACCAAATGGATTTAATAGATATCTATAGAACATTTCATCCTAAATCAAAAGAATATTCCTTCTTCTCAGTACCTCATGGTACCTTCTCCAAAACTGATCATATAAGAAGATTGAAATAATCCCATGCCTCCTATCAGATCACTACGGACTAAGGCTGGACTTCAGTGGCAACAAAAGCAACCAAAAGCCCACATACACATGGAAACTGAACAACGCTCTACTCAATGATAATTTGGTCAAGGAAGAAATAAAGAAAAAAAATTAAAGACTTCCTATAGTGTAATGAAAATGAAAATACATCATACCCAAACTTATGGGACACAATGAAAGCAGTGTTAAGAAGAAAACTTATAGTTCTGAATGTCTCCGAAAAGAAACTGGAGAGAGCATATATTAGCAGCTTAACAGCACACCTGAAAGCTCTAGAACAAAAAGAAGTTAATACATCCAAGAGGAGTAGAAGGGAGGAAATAATCAAATTAAATGCTGAAATCAACCAACTAGAAACTAAAAGAACTATACAAAGCATCAACAAAACCAGGAGCTGATTCTTTGAGAAAATCAACACGATAGATAAACCCTTAGCCAGACTAACCAGAGGGCACAGAGACAGTATCCAAATTAACAAAATTAGAAATGAAAAGGGAGATATAACAACAGATTCTAAGGAAATTCAAAAAATCATCAGATCCTACTACAAAAGCCTATACTCAACAATTGGAAAATCTGGAAAAAATGGACAAGTATCTAGACAGATACTAAATACTGAAGTTAAGTCAGGATCAGATAAACCATCTAAACAGTCCCATAACCCCTAAAGAAATAGAAGTACTCATTAAAAGTTTCCCAACCAAAAAAATCCCAGGACCAGGTGGGTTCAGTGCAGAAATCTATCAGACCTTCGAAGAAGACCTAATACCAATACTCTTCAAGCTATTCCACAAAATAGAAACAGAAGGAATGCTACCCATTCATTCTATGAGGCCACAGGTACACTGATCCCAAAACATCACAAAGACCCAACAATAAAAGAAAACTTCAGACCAGTTTCCCTTATGAATATCGATGCAAAAATACTCAATAAAATTCTCGCAAACCGAATCCAAGAACACATCAAAACGATCATTCATCATGATCAAGTAGGCTTCATCCTAGGGATGCAGGGATGGTTCAATACCCAGAAATCCATCGATGTAATCCACTACATAAACAAACTCAAAGAAAAAACCACATGGTCATTTCCTTAGATGCTGAAAAAGCATTTGACAAAATTCAGCATCCCTTCACGATAAAAGTCTTGGAAAGATCAGGAATTCAAGGCCCATACCTAAACATAGCAAAAGCAATATACAGCAAACCAGTAGCCAACATCAAACTAAATGGAGAGAAACTCGAAGCAATCCCACTAAAATCAGGGACTAGACAAGGCTGTACTCTCTCTCCCTATCTATTCAATATAGTACTTGAAGTTCTAGCTAGAGCAATTAGAAAACAAAAGGAGGTCAAAGGGATACAAATTGGAAAGGAAGAAAACAAAATATCACTATTTGTGATATTGCAGATGATATGATAGTATACTTAAGTGACTGGAAAAATCCCCCAGAAATCTGCTACAACTGATAAACAACTTCAGCAAAGTGCCCAGATACAAAATTAACTCAAACAAATCAGTAGCCTTCCTACACTTGAAGAATAAACAGGCTGAGAAAGAAATTAGGGAAATGACACCCTTCAAAATTGTCAAAAAATATAAAGTATCGTGGTATGACTCTAACCAAACAAGTGAAAGATCTGTATGATAAGAACTTCAAGTCTCTGAAGAAAGAAATCAAAGAAGACCTCAGAAGATGGAAAGATCTTCCATGCTCATAGATTGGCAAGATTAATATAGTTAAAATGGCCATTCTGCTGAAAGCAATCTATGCTTCAGCATTCAAAAATTCAATGCAATCCCCATCAAAATTCCAACTCAATTCTTCATAGACTTAGAAAGAGCAATTCTCAAATTCATATGGAATAACAAAAAACCCAGGATAGCAAAAACTATTCTCAACAATAAAAGGAATTCTGGGGGAATCAGCATCCCTGACTTCAAGCTGTACTACAGAGCAGTAGTGATAAAAACTACATGGTATTGGTACAGTGATAGGCAGGTAGAGCAAAGGAATAGAATTGAAGACCCATAAATGAACCCACACACTTACGTCACTTGATCTTTGACAAAGGAGCTAAAACCATCTAGTGGACAAAAGACAGCATTTTCAACAAATGGTGCTAGTTCAACTGGTGGTCTACATGTAGAAGAATGCAAATTGATCCATTCCTTTCTCCCTGTACAAAGCTCAAGTCCAAGTGGATCAAGGACCTCCACATAAAACCAGATACACTAAATCTAGTAAAAGAGAAAGTTGGGAAAAGCCTCGAACACATGGGTACAGGGGAAAAGTTCCTGAACAGAACACCAGTGGCTTATGCTCTAAGATCAAGAATCAACAAATGTGACCTCATGAAATTACAAAGCTTCTGTAAGGCAAAGGACACTGTCAATAGGACAAAATGGCAACCAACAGATTGGGAAAAGATCTTTACCAATCCTACATCTGAGAGAAGGCTAATCTCCAATATATACAAAGAACTCAAGAAGTTACACTCCAGAGAACCAAATAACCCCTTCAAAAAATGGGGAACAGAGCTAAACAGAGAATTCTCAACTGAGGATACACGTAGGGCTGAGAAGCACCTAAAGAAACTTTCAACATCTTTAGTCATCAGGGAAATGCAAATCAAAACAACCCTGAGATTCCACCTCACATCAGTTAGAAAGGCTAAGATCAAAAACTCAGGTGACAGCAGATGCTGGCGAGAATTGGAGAAAGAGGAACACTCCTCCATTTCTGGTGGGATTGCAAGCTGATACAATCTCTCTGGAAATCAGTTTTGCATACCCTCAAAAAAATGAACATAATTCTACCTGAGGACCCAGCTATTCCACTTCTGGGCATATACCCAGAAGATGCTCCAACATGTGATAAAGACACATGCTCCACTATGTTCATAGCAACCATATTTATAATAACCAGAAGCTGAAAACAACCCAGATGTCCCTCAAGAGAAGAATGGATATAGAAAATGTGGTACATTTACACAATGGAATACTACTCTCAGCTATTAAAAACAATGGCTTCATGAAATTCACAGTCAAATGGATGGAACTTGAAAATATCATCCTGAGCGAGGTAACTCAGTCACAAAAGAATGAACACAGTATGTACTCACTGATAAATGGTTATTAGCCCAAAAGTTTGGAATAACCAAGATTCACTTCACAGAAACCATTGGGCTATGCATGAGGTCCCAGATGGAGGAGTTGGAGAAGGGACTGAAGGAGCTGAGGGAGTTTGCAGCCCCATGGAGGGAGCGATACTGTCAACTGGCTTGACCTCCCGATGCTCAAGGAGACTGGATCACCAACCAAAGAATACACATGGAGGGACCCATGGTGCTGGCCACATATGGGGCAGAGGAGGGTCTTGTTAGCCATCAGGGGGAGGAGAAGCCCTTGGTCCTGAGGGTGTTAGATGCCTCAGTATAGGGGAATGCCAAAGAGGGAAGATGAGAGTGGATGTGTGGGCAGGGGGAGGTGGGAGGGGGTAGGGGAGTTCCAAAGGGGAGATCTGGAAAGGGGGAAACATTTGAAATGTAAATAAAGTATCAAAAAATATGGCAACATTTGGAATGATTTATTTATTGTTTATTTATTAATTTGATCTATTAATCGTTCCTAAACTAAAATGAACAGATATTCCTTTGTCTTTCCAGGAAAAAAATTACAAACAATAAAAATCTGCTTTGTTTTCACATGTACCTTTTGCTACAGAGGTTGATTCCAACTTTCAATTTATAGAAATTGACCAAAATGTATTTATCATAGTATAGAGTTTCATGACTACAGCCAATGAAGATAGTCTAGTGCTATGAAAATCATTGGACCACATTCTATTTTCTGCCTCTATGATTTTGACTACCCAAGATACCTCAAGCAAATGGACTCACACTGTATTAATTTTAAAGTTCATCCATATTATCCTTTTTAAGATGGAAAAAACATTTCACTGTACAAACAGAACACATTTTTATCCATTCTTTCATTTGCATTAACCATAATTAGCTAATAAATTAGCTTAAAATTTCTATATGCTTCAAAATCCTCCAAAGACTCAAAGGATCACAAAATATTTCTCATATGTTGAGAATTATCATTGTTGTCCCTTTAAAGGCTCCCCTGAAAATGAGGGAGGATGAGCAACAGTAGAGGGAACAGTGGGCCATGCCCTCTGGATTGCCTAAAACTATATTTTCCTGAGGCTCATGTGCCACGTACAACCTATCTACATCACCAGTACAGTCCCTTGAAGCCACCATGATCACTAATCTTAAAAAGTTTAGTCAGTGTCACTCCATTCCACATCTGTGATATGACGTGAAACCCACTGGAGATATTTATCTAAGGGTTTGTTTCAATGGCATTCCACTGGAGCCATATTGAGCTACTCAGTCGGTTCTGGCCAGGGTAGGTGGCAGTACTTGATATATATTCTGCAGACTATGTAGAGATTAATGCTTCCCAAGCAGCATTCCAACACAGTGCAACCTCAGCACTTACGGAATGCCAGCAGCTCAGCTCACAGACTGTTTTCCTTTATATGTCCTTTTATGACAATTTTACTCCACTACATCTGTCTTCCCCAAACCCCAGTTATTCATCCTGCTACTCCCATCTCGACACTTGCTGCCTGATCATTAATGTCTGGGTTTTCAGTCTCTCTCACACTCTGAAGGATCATGCTCCATGGCTTTATCTAACTTTCTGTGCAACATTAAACTTCAGTTTGTTCTCTCAGTTGCCCTCTGTTCTTGGAAATGTTGAGACTCAGCAGTCTAAGAAGTGAGAAACTTTCCTTGACTCTGCCATCCTGGTGTCTCTTAGAAAATCTCTCACCATTTTCTTTAACAACACATTCTCACCACTGATGCTCACAATCATAATCTTTCTCTTTTCTTCATTCAGCTGTTGTTGGCATGACATTACATCTCAGTTGCTTGTTGTTACTGCTTACCTTTTCCCAGTCTTTTTCTCACCACTGCTATTGCACTGATATGGCTTCTCTTAGCAAGGGTTGCTCACAGGTCTCTACTCCAACAGTGGAAGAAACAATTTCCTACAATCACCACAAGAGACGACCTTAAAGAGAAGCTCGGCATTTTTCTGTGTCTTCTATGAGTCACATTTATAAATTGCTCACTTATTTCCTCCCTTCATTTTCCTACTCTTCATCTGAGCTCCTCAAATGTGGGTAGAGCTATGATCTGAGGCAGCATTAAACATTTTATACATTGTTATGAGACAGATGTCAGTTTTATCATGACCATTATAGCTAAAGGAACCAAGCCAGATAAATTACATTTCACAGGTGCATAACATATGAATGTTATACCATTCAATGAAACATTTTACATATATGATGATTTAATGACAGAGATTTAAGGAACTAGTGTTACCTATATGCATAGCATTATCTTTGTATGAATTACATTTTCATCAGGTCAACAGCACATGCTTCATACATTTTGTTTTACAAATAGAAATTTCTAGACTTCAGTTTGGAAGAAATAGTGTCAATCTGACATGAAATTCACAATGTTACATATAAATGCTTTCATATACATTTTAGGTGAAACATCTTGGACTTCCGTTGATCAAGATGATAATGTTTCTGTGGGTAATAATAATGCACGCATTCCTGCACTGCTGGCTGATTGCCAGGTTCTATTCTGTTTGTCTAGACAAGCAATAGAGGGAGTCTATGACATAGTATCCCGAAATGTGGCACTTTACAGTTGAGAAAACTTCTGAAGCAGGAGCATCACTCTGAACTTCCTCCCAGTATAAAGTGGTTCCTAACACCTAGGATGAATTCTTCCATCTTTACTAGACTAGGTCACAAGACTTTCATTCAAGACATATCTTCTCCTTTACTTAGAGCAAAGGATCAGCCTCATCTCTGAAGACACAAAAACATAGAGAAAGGTTGGAACTGAAAAACCACATACACAGTCCCTCATAAAGGTCTATGTCATCAAAGCCAGTCTAAGATATGCAGGTTTAATTGTCCCCTCTGGTCTTCATTCTCCCAGAAAACTTATACCTCATGAAAGACTTAGTAAATAATGTTTTTTTCTATGATTATTTTGCTCTATATTGCTTTTAGTTAAGATCATGTGCAGCTCAGGCTGTCTTCAAATTTATAGCAATCTTCCTACTTTTGTCCCACAAGTGGTAGAGTTATAGGCAAGACTCCATCTGTTCAGTTATATCTTTGAAATCTATAGAATTTTAGCCATGAACCTAAGATGAGAAGACTAGTTAATCACTTTCTAAAGAATATATTCAAAAATAAAATACATTTCAGTATGATTCAGATGTGCTAACTACAGGGTCTGCTTTTAAGCAGAATGTTATTATTTTCTTTACACTCATAGAAAATTCTTGAATCAGCATGTATATCCGGTGCAACAAGCTGATGTTCAAATGTAATTTATTGCATCGTTTCATCTAGCACTTTAAATCAGAGAATTTGCATGGTTCTGTTAACTGCTTCACAAGCACTTCATCAATAAATGACAATAACCAATCACCTGGCATCTAATGGACTCCTTCTAAATAATTCCCACTGCTAATTATGAAGAGGGTCAAGAGAAAAAGAGATATCTTCTAAATTCTGGAGCAGTTTGAAAGCAAAATTCTCTATTTATGGGTACAAAATTGCTCTAATTTTGAGTTTATGTAACTATGTTGTTCAAAAGCATTTCTTAGATGGGGAGGCCTCGTGTAGAAGCAGTAGTTAAATTCTCCATGTCTGAAGTTTAGAAAGATATAAATACAAAACCAAGGGCCTTCTGGGTTGGTGGAAATGCCTCCTATCAGAGCCCCGAGCTGGCTGCAGAGATTACTTGGCCCCCAGGGTTTCTGCTTTTGCTCCACGTTGGGATTTTGATGATTCTTTTTCTATCATGTTTGCTCAGTAATGCAATAAATAAGATTTAGAAAATATTTTATTTTTCAACAGTTCATTAGTTTTAATGGGGTATTTATTCAAGACAAGTGGACCATTATGCTACTGGAATTGAAGGTCCACCATTTGTATCAGAGCTCAGTCACTGTACACCTAGTAGCAAAGAAATAAAGACGTTTGTCTGTATAATTTTACATAAGGGGAGTATTTTACTATTCAGTGAATGAAAAGTGACTTTACTGAATGTCACATGTATATAAGGAAATACATTCCTTCTTGCCACGTTACTGTCATCTTCTAAATCATGTTTTCTGCTCTTTCCCAATTTTCTCTACTTCTGTATGCCAATTTCAAGCCTAGAAAGTACATATTTCTTAATCATCCAAAATCATCATTTTATTTGACCACAGAACACATGTAATGGGCTGAATAATAATACTAATGAAGAGAATGCAAAACTTACTTTGTCCCTTTTAGTGGCATTGTCACTACTATTTTTTTTTTATTTTTTAATAAGTAAAATTGTCTAATAAAGGAAAAACTTTATCTTCTTTTATATTTAACTATATGCATATCTTACCAGAATTTCCTTAACTTTATTTACATTTTAATATATGTAGTATCAAGGTAGGTGCTATATTTTACATTTGGACCACATCTTGTTGTGTTATAAATACATGCTGATTTAAGCATTTCCTATGAGATTGAAGAAAACATAGCATTGTGGATAAAACAGAGTAAAATTAAATTACACAGAATTCCATTGGTAAATTTTATAACTGTAAAAGAATAACATTAGAGGTTTGATTTAAAGCACCAACGAATATTTCCATCCATCCTGATAGTCACGTGGCTACGAACCACCAAATACCTGTACATTGCTCATTCGTGCCTCAGCACATATGGAGAACTTGTGCCAAGATGTGCTAAGAGAACTGTTGGGTATTTTTTCTAATGTTTTGAACTAATCTTGCCCCCCAAATCTGGAATCTGCTTGTCCGAATGCCGAAGGTCCTTGTTCCCAATTTGTTTTTGATAGATCAGTAAGGAGCCAACAGCAATGGCTGGACAGGCAGACTGAAGCAGGACTTGGAGATTTGCGTGGGCTAGGAACTGGGAGGAAGAGAAGTCTTGGCGGGAGACCGATCAGTTTTAGAGCTACAGAAGAAAATGCATCTAAAGTGTAGGTGGAAAAGGAAAGGGAACCTATAGTAGGTGCTGCCCAGAAGGTAATAGGGCAGCACAGATAAAACATAGATTTAGGTGTTGAACCAGAACAATGTATGCTAGCCGGGAATTGATTAGAACTGCATAGCCTTTGAGCTAGTCAAGGCTTATTAAAATTAATTCCCTCATTCCTGTGTGCGTGCATGCCTGCGTGAGTGCGTGTGTGTGTGTGTGTGTGTGTGTGTGTGTGTGTGTGTGTGTGTGTGTGTGTGTGTGTGTGTCTTTCATTCGTGAATACAGATAGCTCCTGGGCGTGTGCGTTAGTGCGACCTGTGAGGAGCAGAGAGCAGTTAAATACTTACTGCTACAAGAACAATCCTGTAACACATATCCCCTTCTCTTTTACTAATGAGCTAATGGTCACTGAATGGCAATATCCAGGTTCCTAATTTTTATCATACTTAAGACTCAGTGCCTGCCATTGTCACTGTCACTGTTTTAAACAGTGAGTTTTTTGCTCTAATGTTTTTGCCCAGTGATGATTGGGGGGCGGGAGAGAAGGAAGCCTATTGCAGGCAGAATAAGATATTAGTAAGATGTGGTTTCTGGAGGCCTCCACATCAAAGCTGTTAGCTGACTTCCAGAACTATCTGTGCATTTTACGGTTATTCAGCAAATCACTTCTCACACTAAATAGATCCCTCGTGCCACTTTAAAAGGCCATGGCATTCATTTCCCTCAGTTTTACAGAATGGAGCAGCTTGTCGCATAGATGGAAAAGAATTTAGCTGTGCTATCGGTGGCTTTTACTGTCTTTTTATAGGCAGATGGGAAATTTCATAGTCATGATGCCCTTTGCCTCTTTCTTCTCCTTACTTTTAAAATCTGTTTAGAAACAGCTTTCATCTTCCCTCAGGTAGATAAATTTCGGTACTGCTTTCCTGTACAGCGTAGATAAAGGCTGAACTTGCATTTCGCTACAAATAAGAACTCAACACCTTTCTTTCCTGGTGTTTTTTTCCCTTTCCTTTCATTAATTTGTCTACCATAAATGTCTTCTCACTCCTTAATGGAGATAGATGATAGATAGGCAGATAGATGATAGATAGATAGATAGATAGATAGATAGATAGATAGATAGATAGATAGGCAGATAGATAGAAGATAGATAGATGATACATATATAAATACATACATACAAACATACATACATAGACACATAGTTGACCTGCTACTTCTACATATTTGTATATCATAGAAGGCCAAACCAAAATGACCTCATTTTATATAACCTATCATACTCTTTGTGCTTAACTCCATGGAATGTATATGTTTGTATACATGGTCATGTATGTGTGTCCTAATGTGATTCTATATGGAATAGTATACTGACTAGAAAGCCAAATCAGACTTCTTAGAATAACACTGACGAATTTTTCTGAGGGACAGAATTGGTTATTTATCTCTAAGAACATAAATTACATCCAGACCTTTTAAACTTACCACTCTAAACTAATATCTCTGGAACACAGCTTGTTTCTCCTCTGACCTACTGTGGCTGATAATAGACTAACAACACTGATTGATTCTAAAGATTAAACTATGAGGATAAAATTCTCAGACCTGTGATCACTTCATTTAAAAACTGTCTAAATGGTTTTCAAGCAAACTTCCTAGGACTAATCAGCTGCTCTGTGAGTAGAATTAGCTTTGCTCATGTAAGTGCTCTATCTTCATTTAAATATGGGGATAATTGACTTAAGATTGCTTCTGAGGTATGCTTCCTTATTATACCTATACCCCTCGTTTGCAGTATATTCAGAATACTAAATTGATGTAATAAAAAAATAAAAAGAGTTCTACTTTCTTCAAACAAGAGATAGAGTCTGGCCATTAACAATTCATTCATAAGTAGACATATATATCTACCCCCCACCAACAGCAAAGAAGGGCAAGGTAATTTTAGATATAGTAAATTTGTACTAGTAGTTTGTATCATAGGATGGAGACCAATGGAGACATTAGCATAAAGTATAAAATTAAAAGCTTAAATGATTTTTCACAGTTTTTGTGACCTTGCAAAATTTAAAGATTATGTTTGGTCAATAAAATCATATAGTTTAATGACATTTAATACTTTAAATATAACTTTATAAGGTCTACTCTTCTCTAGCAGACACAACATGCCAATTTCCTTAGAATTTATGTGTTCAGATTGTTTTTCTGCAAACTCAGATTATTTCAAAGGAACAATGAAGTCATCTGAATGAAAATGGCTAAATTTTTACTTGTTATTCAATATTTTAAGAAAGGTTTATGGAATCCAAGCAATAATTATAAATTTGCAAACATATTTAAGCTTGCTTAATGTGTTTGATTAACTTTATTGAAATCTGGAGCAAACATAAATCAAAATAATCTTCATATCACTCGAACGTTTTTCCTCAGATATGTCATTTCTAGATTTTCCCGCATAGCTAGTATTGTCAAACCTGACAGAGGCAATGCTGACTTTGTGCCATAATTTTGGGAAAGAGTGCTATTTTGGAACATATTCCAGCTTATTCCCAGAGATTCAAAGAAAGTTTCAGATGTATTGTCTCTTCTGATTGGACCAAACCATTTTAGCTTAGAAAGTGCTTATTTTGCCTGCGTTCCTATTTTGTTCTTTGCTAGGAAGATCCCATATGCTTCTGTGTGTGTCTCTTCCTTGCTCATCTCTTGACTTAGCCTTTCCTGAAACATAGACTTCAGTGATCTGTGACACCAGGAAATGCCAGTTTAGCCTTTAAATTATAATTTTCACAGTGGTCTTAGCATTTCCAGCAAAGAGGTTTTATTTGTCTTCATACCTCTTGTCAGGAAGCCTTGTTTGAGGTGGATTTAGGAGTTCATGATGATTACAGAACATAATGATAGGATGCCCTCAAGTGGTGACATTTACATTACCCAGAAATCTCTAAGTGGTTTGTTACATGCATGCACAATGCATCCTATGGCCTCTTCAAAAGTACTTCTGCCCTAGCACCTCACAAAACCAAGAGAAAGAATAAACTGAAAAGATACTAAAAATACTTGAAAGGAGATAAAATGTACTTCACAAGAATTATATTTTTCTCTCAAATTCCCATTTATTAAAATATTAAAATATCAATAGCTTTCTTTTGTTGGATATTAAGAGCAACTGATCAATCTTGGAAATTGTGTGGTGTGGTGTGGTGTGTGTGTGTGTTTACTAGAATTATTGATTTTAAAATTAGTATACTTCAGAAAAACCAAGAACCTACCAAAGAGCCATCCTCAACTTACCTTCAGAATCATACTCTAATGCAAGCAAGGAGAGTATAACCTCATTCTATTTCCCATGTACCTCTCCATCAATTATAACCCAACGAAGAAGACTACCTCCAAATGCAGGTGAAAAATACTGACTTCTTATAACCATGAGCATAAATCCTTCAACTTATTATTTGTCTGTGATCCAAATGTGTGCCCAACTTTGTATTTCATTCTAAGTAGATGCATTCTTGATAAAGCAATCAACATCCCAAACTTTGTTCTACCACTGACTTTTTACATGGGCTTTTCAACAAACATACACATACACACACACACACAAACACACACACACACACACACACACACACACATATATACAGACAGACAGACACACACATACATGCATACAGACACACACACACACACACATATACACACACATACACTTTCCTTGAATCTTTTGGCTTTTTTGATGCTTACTCAGTCTGGCATCACCTTCATTGAGGTCTTAAGTCGTTTTCACCTAACATATCGTTCTAGGAAATAGAAATCTTTGATGTGTAAATGATATAAATGGATAAATAAAAAATATTAACAATCTTCCAATAATCTAATGCAGAATTACAGTGTTAGAAAAAGAAGGTAGAAACTGACAGCAAGAACCAGGCAATTCCAAAGGATTAATAATTTTAAAAGTCTTTATCCAATTGTCAGAGAATGGATTTAGAGTAGTCCAAAGAACTAAAAACTGGTATGTGACAGATACAAGATGTTTACTATTGATTCTTTTCTTGGGTGTGCAAAATATGTATGAATTTAGCTAAGAAAAAGATACTAAAATTTTGTCACATTTTTAGCTGTGTATATTGACATGCTCAGGACATAACACATGGCAGAAGTCTTTTTTTTTTTTTTTTTTTTTTTGATACTTTATTTACATTTCCAATCTTTCCCCTTTTC
>CM052712.1:36814923-36928721 GCA_028551405.1 Uromys caudimaculatus | reverse complement strand
GGTGGGAGGTGGAATTCCCTCCTAGAGGCGGGTTGGGGAGGGGATGGGGGGTATACAAAGAGGAGACTCAGAAAAGGGGAAACATTGGAAATGTATATAAAGTATCAAAAATAAAAAAGGAGGAAAAAAAAAAAAAAGATTTCTTTTTGCTCATGCATGTAGCTTTCACGGATTAATCTGTGCTTTTAGACTCTCATCTACTCATTGGAACACCACCAGAATCCAGAGAATTTTATTATTATTAAGTTTGATGGAAGCCCTCACTGTATCGTTCAATAATTAATTATGGAAAAAAAACAGAAGAAACTAAATGGCTGATTTCTAAGCTTTATGAGAAATTTCTATGAAATTGCAGCACCAGAAGAGTCTTGAAATAAATATGAATTCTATATTCGTGACAGTTTTTAAAAACAAAATGCCTTTTTATAGAATTTAATTCATTGTATTTCTTGGAAATTACAACAAAAATATCCATTTCTCCATGTTTTTGAAATGTAGTTTTTTCTATTTCTGTGACTATTCATGTTTATTTGAAAACACCAAAAACGTACCCAACGAATCCAAGGATAAATGGCCACTTGGAAGAACAGAAAGAAAGAAAAGATAGTATTTGAGAGTTTTCACTTCTCACACCGATTTAGCCTCCTTTGCTTGTGGTTTCCAGTCACAGTGTGCTGCCCTCTGCTGGATGCTAGTCTCTTGCAGATACAGGGACATAATACTTCTGTTTTATCCCATGTGTCTGGGAGGGTTGCTCAGGTCACAGTAGGTACTTGTTACACATCTGCCAAATAACTGGATTTGCTTCAGATTTCTGGAACTTGAGCTTTAAATCTTCGGCATTTCCACCCACCCTTCTGGCCTGCAATGAACTGGCTATTATTTTTGAGCATTTAAAAGAGAAACAAGTGATAGTTTCTGTTAGAGTAGCAATTGAAGGGGTTGAGGGCTATGGACTCTGCCTCTCTCAGGATGTTAACTGCTGCTAGCTGTGTTCATGCTCACCCCTCTTTCTTAGCATGTACAATGAAAACATTGAAATATCGTGGCATGCATATGTAACTCAATAGACACTATCACCTTGTCACTGGGAACTTGTAGCCAATAAAGGAACTAACCCGAATGTCTTTCCTGTCAAAGTTTTCGGTATACGTTGAACAAGGGTGATCTCAATCACTAATTTCATTCCTATTTTTATTTCTGAATTATCATAAAAGCTAAATGGTAAGTCAGAAGAGCATCCTGCTCACATGCAGAGGGAACTGAGCTAGTCGCAATCGAATTTTCCCCATCAGTAAGCAATTTAAATCACTATTCCAAGTAAATATCATTCGGGAAGCAGTCTTAATCAGTCTAGGCTTGATGATAGACTGCTTGAAAGAATTGCGTGATTTCAATCTCTGAAGGCATGAGTCCTTGAACCTAGTCATTCCAATGCTTGCAGGAAACAAGGAGAAAAAAAAAGAATATTTATTGTCTTTAGAGCACCCAGACAACTCAGACACGATTGATGATCATCCAGAAGTACTGCGAATTAATTCATACCTAGCATTTGCTTCTCTTTTTTTTTTTTTTTTTTTTTTTCATTTTTGGTGCTTATGTATGTGTGTATATGGAGTGTGTTTACATGACAGCATGAATGTTTCCATGTATGTGGGTATACATGTGTGTCCAAGTGCACATATGGAGTCCAGAAGCTGGCATCGATTGTTAGCTTTAACTTGTTTCTACCTTACCTATTGAGGCAGGGTCTCTAACTTGAACCAAGTGGTTGTTTACTTGGCTCATCTGGCTCGTCAGCTTGCTCCAGGCCACCCCTGTCTCTGCCTTCCTCATGATATGATTACAGATGTGTTCCCAAACTCATACAGCTTTTAAATGCGTACTGAAAATCTAAACTCTGGTCCTCACATTTTTACTTTAAGTGCTTTATCCACTGTACTCTCTCCCCAGATCTGTCTCTCTTTTTACAATTTAACCATATCTAAGAATCATTTTGCACCATTATTAGTGTTTTAATTCACTGATATTGGGAATCATGTTTAGAGTAAATTTATTTTTAACTAACAATAATTTTAATTAACAAAGAATTATTATACAAATTTGTCCCTGCAATGTGATAGTTCAGCTTTCGCCCAGAGTGTACAATGTTCCTACCTCTTTACTGTATTTCTTTTATTTGAAACATTCAAATCTCTGATGATGTTGAAATACACAGAATATACAGAATAAGACGTATTCTATTACTCTACCCATATCTACATTTAAGCTGAATTTTATTCTTTGACAGATTCATACATGTATATAGTAAATTTTGAATGCTTTCATTCTGCATTACTTTCTCTTATTTCCTCAAATCCCTCTGCAATTATTTTTCTTTGCAACAAGTTTCCTGTCCTACTTTTATGATATTGTATGATATTGCTCTTTGAGCATCAATCTTATTCCAGTTAATATTGTACCACCTTGATTCATCTTGTTACAGAGAGCTGTAATTCTTCTGTATTGATGGTTTCATACATGTATGTAATAAATCTCAGTCATTTCATCCACCATTTCCCTCTCTCTCCTACCCAGCAAACCCTCTTCCTACTTTTGTGTCTTCCTTTTGTGTGCAGCCCACTGAGATTAGAGTTACTTGCCAGAACATGGGTGGGAGATTATTGCTGAAACAAGGACAAACTTACCATGTGTGCAATGAAGAAGAAAATACCACCTCTGTCTCTAGCAACCATTAATTAAGAGACTGTCAGCAAAAAGACCCCTTTCCATTACTCATGAATGTTGAAGGTCAAGTACTAGCTTGAGTCCCTCCTTCTGAGTTCAGATGGAACCCACGCATTGTTGGTAATTGGTAGAATGGAGAGATATTATACCATGTAATAGAGCCCATCAGTACATTATTTAAGGCTCCATTTTACTAACAGAGTCTCCAAGAAAGATTAAGTGTCTTTGTAAGTGACAGCAGGACTCATATTTGGATCAATCACCTCTTATTCTTCTAATGATGAAAACATTAGGATATTTACTTTGAAGAGCTCTGACTCAGAATACATGGTCGCTTAGCATTCACTTTTGCCAATTCTTAATTCTCTAGTCCTCTTGGGAACTATTTTCTGTTTACTTACCTTCCTGAGGATAATTCCAAAGTCTTTTCATATACAGAGAAGTGACTTCAGACAAAAATGTATATAGCAAAAGCCATGGTTAAAATCGCAGCCAACCATTGAACAGAACATGGGGTCCCCAATGGAGGAGTTAGAGAAAGGATTGAAGGAGCTGAAGGGATTTGCAAGCCCATAGGAAGAACAATACCAACCAACCAGAATCCCCAGAGCTCCCAGGGACTAAACCACCAACCAAAGAATACACATGGAGGGACACATGGCTCCAGCCACTTATGTAGCAGAGGATGGCCTTGTCAGGCATCAAGGGGAGGAGAAGCTCTTGGTCCTGTGAAGGCTCGATACCCTAGTGGAGGGTAATTCGAGGGCATGGAGGCAGGATTCAGTGGGTGGGTGGGTGGGGGAAGATCCTCATAGCAGCACGGGGAGGGAAATGGGTGGGGGTTTCCCCCAGGAGGGGCATACTGAGAAAAGGGATGACATTTGAAATGTAAAGAAAGAAAACATCCAATTTTTTAAAAAAAGAAAAGAAAAAATAGTAATAATAAAATAATTCTTAGCCATCAGGGAAAAAATTGGGATTATTTCTAATTGCCATATAAAAGATTTACCATAATACATGACATATAGTTTACATTAAAAAATAAAAGAGTGAATTTTGGCTAGCTTGAAAGCAGTAGAATGTGTGTGTGTGTGTGTGTGTGTGTGTGTGTGTGTGTGTGTGTGTGTGTGTGTGTGTGTGTGTGTGTGTGTTCCCTTCTAGATGTCAGTAATATTCCAAGGAAGTAAGAGATAGGAAATATGTTCTGACAGGAATGATAAAATCAAAGGCCCAGGAGAAAAATTCAGTGCCAGATAGAAGCAGAGACAGACTTGAAAGTAAAATAAAATAAAACATATACAATTTCTAGTTCTTAATCATTCTTAATCGCATCTGTATAAAGAAAGGAGGAAGTCAGGGAGCAGGATCACCTATTTACATTAAGTATATTCAGTCCCCACTCCACTTTCTTTTCAACAATCTCATTTGCCTTCCTGTTTCCGAGTCATCTTTCATTATTTATCCAGAACCCCAGCTGGACTGTCCACAGAGAGGTGGTTTTGGCTGGAACTCCATGGTCACAGTTGATAAAGCTACCTATAAGTATTTTAGCTGTATCGTGATTGAAACCAGGTCTTGGCTATGTCATGGAGCCTTGGAATAAGGAAACTTAGAAAGACAAAAGCACAAAGAGACAGTTGACAACCTGTTTAGTTGGCTAACATTTCCAATCACATCTACCTATGGTAGGCCTGGAACTTCAGCATGGTCTTTTTGAGGTGATTCAGCCAACCAAGATGATGATTGCTTACTGCAGATTACAAAGAATTCAGAAAGTAGTAAAGGGTGTTTACTTTGGACAATTTTTCTGATAACTAGTTTCCCATTGTTTCTGCATCTAATATGTTACTGGAATTTACATCGAGTTAATAAGAAAGTCTGGGTCCTTTCTGTGGCTCATCACAGATCTGTCTCTAATAGGGACTTACACCACCAGAATACATCTTTAAGAGGAAGGAAAGCATTTGCCAGCGACCTGTCTCATTCCTCAGAATGACTTCCTTTGCACTTTGCATCTGAATTAGTAAACCAGATAAAGTCTGCCTCTAAAAATCCATCATCTTTGAAATCCCACAAGTTTTCCTGATTGTTTTGTGCAGCAGAGTGAGAAGAAAAAGCTAGTATTTCCCAGGACAGCCATTTAGCTTTGGAATACAAAATTATTCTCAAAAGCAAAGTTTATGACTTTGTAAGAGTTAATAAAAACAGTTCTGAAATGGGGATATAGGAATATTAAATTCTGAAGTATTCTAAATATATGTGCATATGTATAGTAGTGTTTCTACGGAAGAATCCATAACTTTCATCATACACTTCAAGGGATAGATGACACAAAATGTAGTTGTTGCTTTGAAATTTGAGTTCGACCATAACCTCAAAGGATCGCACTGAATCCAAGCATTTTATGAGAGAAATCTGTCATGAACGAGGAAATTTCTAAACCTACTATTACCTAGTAATGTTATAAAATTAAAGAATCTGTATGTCTTTTCATTAGACATAAGAGCTTTCACGTGAACCACAGGCTATTTGATCCCTAATCAAAATAAAATGTTTGCTATAAAATGTGCCATGTTCAAAGGCCTCATCTTTGATGTTGCATATGTACTCCTTGGAGTTATGTGAAATTCCTCTTTATCTTTTTCATTTTCTTTGGACATTTCTTCTAATCTTAACACCCATCTCATCCAAGACATTCTATAAAAATAGTTAAAAGAAAAATATTTGATACAATAACTTCAATGCGCATTCATGTCTCTGCTCTTTTGTGCTGTTATTATTACATTTACATTGTTGTTACATGTGTATGCTTGTGTGTATCATGTGAATGCTTGTGTGCACACATGTTTATGGATGCGCACACTAGTGCATGCAGATGTGGAGAACAGAGGTCAATGTCAGATGTCTTTCTTTATTGTTCTCAACCTCAGTTTCTCACTAAATATTGTGTGTGTGATTTCGTTCAGATTGGTCAGTCAACAATAACTTGGGACCCTCCCATCCTCACCTCCCAGTGCTGGGATTATTGAACTAATGTGAATGTGTTGCTTTTAATAGGTTCAGGCAATCTAATCTCAGCTTTTCACTTGTCATGATGAGCTCTTCATTCACTAAGCCATCTCCCCAACACTGACTTATCTATTCTTGTTCCATGCTTTCATTTCATATAAAACACACTCCAGATCCTTATAAAGCTGGATAACCAGTAGGTCATCATTAGATAATTCCAAAACCATTAGTTATACAACTCATAGGTTAGCATGTATATTGAGATGATGCTGAAATTCTGAGATCTCTTAACAACTAATTATCAGTCACTCATGCCAAGTAGGAGAACACGATATTAAAAATGAACTTTGGGCACCTCATGCCTTGTACATGAGATGTGGAGTCTTAAAATACCAGTGTTACAATATTTCCTGTTTAAGAGTTTTAGGCAGTTATATGCAAAGATTACCTTATTTTCTGTATGGTTCAGGGGAACTTAATGACTCAAATTTATAAGCATAGCCCTAAGTTGCAGGATTTTATAGATAAGGAAGTTATTTTTATAACTTTTTAGTGTAGTAGGTTATTTCAATGCATATGAAGGAGTATATGAGACCTTAAGTTGAGAAATAGATTCTACATGCTTTGTTCATAATACTTGTTTTAAACACCATTTATTCTTTACCATATATTTGGTGTCTTATTAAGCACCTCATATAAATTGTCACCTTTATTCTTATAATTATCCTAGGAATTAAGTAATACATAGATACATTAACTTAGAAGATGAAGAAATGCCAACTAAGAGAGATGTGAAAGGGCACATTGCATAATATCCTGGAGAGGTTTATGTGCAGAAATCCATGCCTCTAAGAAAGCATATAACTATGCTTCTCCCATAGAAATATTTTCTATCGGAGAATGATACTTGGAGTAGGTGTGTATGTTGATGAATAGTTGCACTATAATCAAAGAACAAAGAGGAAAGGAGAAAAAACAAAAACACCAGGAAACGTCAGAGATGCCAGCACCATTACATCATTATTAGTGGCCAAAGCTATCTTGAAAGTCATGAGATTCAGAGTAAGATAGCTGACATGTCAGCTTAGTCTGTTCATTGCATTATTTTTACTAAGTGCTATGTTATCTCCTTCTATTTAATCTTGCGTTCATTTTGTAGCTTTTCCCTTATTTCTCATAAGCAAACACATTTATTTCATGAAAAGACTGATAGATGGCCTGCTACATATTTTTCACTGTAATCTGTCAAATTTGTGAAATATTAATGGCTAATTTATCTTGAAGCACATATCTCATTATCAAAAGATTTTAATTCTCCACAGAGAGTGTTTCTTTTGATTCATACTCTTCTGTAATCATCTTGGCTCCTCAACTACAACCATGACTATTGGTTTTTCAAACATGAACAGAGGTTTCTCTGTTGTTTAGTGGCACAAAGGATTTTTAAAATCCACTCTTAGGCATACTTTGGGTCCAAATTAGTTCTATAAAACATTTGACATTTCAGAGAAATTGGTTCTTTGCTTTTGTTGGCTCATTAATACTTTATTTTATTTCGAATTATTTTTAAAGCATCAGGCACTTACAATTAAAATTAGGACAAAAATTTAGTTTAGATGACATTCAGGTAAACAACATAATAAAAAGCCATTGCAGTGAGTTCCTTCCTGCCCAGAAAGTAGTTCTGTGCATGCTTTCCCTATAGCATCTGCTATAAGAATCACAACTTCCAGGTGACATTAGGTCAGGGACTCTGCCTATCCATTATCTATTTAAATCTCTGTGAATGAAGGAGGTCCTCACTGTACAGTGAGAAGAGTAATCGCTGCCATGGCAACAAACACTTCAAAGCTCATAATATTCTTTTGACATGATATGAAAAATATTCTGTTCATGATTGTGTAGACATTCTCCAAAAGCTGTATTAATTACAACCATCTGGCCCGGTTTATTGTGACAAGGCTCTACCTGCATTCTTACCTCTGTTCTTTCCCATCCTATTTCTCCTGCTCCATTGTCACATGAATACTCAGAACCCACTGCTGCGCCATGACCACATAGCGCATGACTTTAGTATTCTCCTTCTCTCTAGAAAGCTCACTGAAACTTTTACAAGGTTCTCACATATTCTAATCACAGAAACCTGCCAAGTTTTAAGATTAAGGTTTGCCTCACAAATTATAGTCAAGTAGATTTACATAGATTTACACTTTATCAGCCCAGGCCTATGTTCAATTCCTTTCTTTAGAGTTTTCATATTCATTGTCTTTCCTACAACTATTATCTTTCTTCAACTTAATGTTAAGGTTACCTTGTCTTTAAAATTCATTTTAAATTTACTTCCTCTATAAAAATTTCTTACAGTACTTTCAAGACTTCATCTGCTAAGGAATCAAAATCCCAAGCAAAGCATAATAAAATTATTGGCTTCCAACTCATGGCCCCCTTAAGACTTACATACAGATTGAGAGTCAGACCTTTCTTTCAGCATTAGATCTTTTACATATCCACTGGGTGCCATGAAAAATGTCATGTTTGTTGAAACTTTATCTATGAAAAATATGTAGAAATACAATAAGAACAGCCTAAAAAACAAAGTTTATGAAAGGATAAATGTTCTATTCTACAATATTCTTGACATATTATTAAATTTGTTTGTGGAATGCCCATACACTTATAATTAGAAAATATTTTACATCAATGATTTAAACAATAATTTTTAGCTTTATGAGTTTAGAATTCCTATCATAATTTTCAATTTCAACATCAGAATTTCCTAATGTTACCACCCCAAAAGATATAGAGAAACCATATATTTTAAAAACAGTCCAATTGCAGGAAGAGTAACAGTATTAAATATGAAGTGTCTTGTAACTTTAACAATCAGATGTGCTTGACTAAGACCCATAACTTACTTTCTTAAGATGATGAGTTCATTAGGAAGCTTTCACTGAATCCAGAATGCACTGTCTGAATAAGCAGGTCAGAGTTCATAGTTGATACTATTCCTGCAAAACAGGTCCAAAAAGAACAGAAAAGCAAGTGATTGTGTGTGTGTGTGTATGTGTGTGTCTGTGTGTGTCTGTGTGTGTGTGTCTGTGTGTTTGTGTGTGTGTCTGTGTGTGTGTCTGTGTGTGTGTCTGTATGTGTGTGTGTGTGTGTGTGTAAGAAGTATGTGTCTGTGTCTGTGTATGTATATGTGTGTAAGGAGTGTGTGTGTGTGTGTGTGTGTGTGTGTGTGTGTGTGTGTGTATGTGTCTGCATGTATGTACATTCACATTTGATGTCAGTGAAGTGAACATGAGGAGAAACACTAAAGGGCCAGTCACAGTGGGTTGAGACTTTAAGGACTAGCTCACAAGAGTTCTTCTCTGATCTGCAGTGATAGAATACGATAGATATCCTACAAACACTTGTGACATTCTGAAGGAGCATAGTACTTGGCAAGAGAAAGAAAAACAAATCATATCTAACTGTGATAATTTATCAGATGCATAAACATAAATCTTAAAGCAGAAGTTCGGAACCAGCTCTGTTTCTCAATTGAAGAGGAGAGTCTGTGATTAGGGTAAGAGATTGTCTGGGGAGATAAGGGAGTGTAGGTGGTTGCTCTCTACTGAGGCCAGATACCTTGTCCTCCTCTCTCTGTCTGCGTGTGGAATACTGACTGTGATGAAAGATGCTTTGTATAACTGCAGTGTTAGCATTCGACACCTGACAAAGACTTATCAGAAGGCCTCGTAAAGAGATTCCAGACAAGCAGCTTTTAATTGCTCCAGCAATGGTATATAAGTCCAAATTTGAATCATAAGTTTACATTTTTTATCATTTGTCATATTGTACTTGTTTGATCCATTTATATAGATAACATACCACTTCTGTTAATAAAATGTGTGAAATAACTGCTCCCATAATTTTCTATGAAAAGAATTATATAAAGTAAATGCTCATTCCCAAGATATATATGAGAATCAGTAGTGCTGGATAAGGGAATAGAAAAGGACTTGGAGGAGAGTGTTTCCATTTTTGAGGATGTTGTTTCTGACCTCTAAACAGAAAAAAAGAAAGAGGATGTTTTAAGATTTCCTATGGGATACTTAGTGCTTCAGGCTGAGGGAACAGAAGGTGCTAAGTGTCCTGTCAACATCCTGATAAATAAGAAAAAAATTACCTACAGGCAAATTTGCTATTAAAGAGTTCTGCATCAAAATTAAATCTATATTAGTGGTATAAACAAGGTGGAACGAGATATAAGGTTTTCTTACTAGAATGAACTGAATCATTTAGTAAAGAGGCAAGGTTAAGAACAGTTATAGCTGGACCCGGCAGGAGGTGGGGTAAGCCACTGAAAGAAAGAAGAATATTACTAGGTTTGCGTATAGGCTGCTGATGGAGAAGGAAGATATCAACAAATGAATGGCTGCAATGAGCTATGCTTAATGCTTCTAAGAATCCAGCCATTCTTACCCAGAGACAGCCCATATCCCAATACACCCACCATGGCTGGGACAGCTTCTTTATAGTCTCATTTATGAGAAAGTTTAATATTGGAGTTTGACCATAATAGTAGTATGCTTTTGTTCAAATGACTAAAATCAAAGCAAACCCCAGAGTTTATAAAATATATAAGATAAATCAGTTAGGATTGAATGTGTATATGAATCGGGAGAGGAAGGAGAGAGAGAGAGAGAGAGGGAAAGAGAGAACACAAAGAAGAAGAAAAGCTCCTTAGATGGAAATATTAAAGTTTATCCTGAAATAAGCATAGTGATGGTCACTTTCCACCACAGTAAACATTGTTGAATAAAAGTCAAGAATCAGGTTATTCATGAACCCTGAACATGTACTATTAATTCCTGGCTCCAGAATCTGTTGTCTTATCTACCATACAAACATATGGAGCAATAAATTCAATGTCTTAACAAAACAAGTAGTACCCTTCTGTTTCCTACAAACATGATGACATGGAATTAGGGAAACATAATAATAAAGAATGCTAATTATAGCTTCTGCATTAGAGTCTGTCCACATTAGAGTTTCAGGACCTACAAACAGTGATATAGGAGGCATCTTCACAGTTCCCTGGCTTTTCTGTGAAGTATTTCTCCCAGTGTCACTTTCATAAGAATCCTTGAGTCTATGAAATTGTGTTCTTCATAGACATGTTTTCATACTTGAATCTTATCTGGTCTAAACCACGGAGGAGGCTCACACTGACACACATAAATAAGTCTTCAAATTAGGAATAAGGTGGGGTTAGGAGAAATTGTGCCTTCAAAACCAAAACTTCTAATCTCTTTAAAGATTGGGATAATTACTATATTATTTATCAGTACATTCTCAGAAACAAAAATGGTTCCTGAGTCTTAGTAAACATGAAGAGAGAAGCGAAACTGTGAAAGAGGAAGTCAGCTAGTTCAAGGCAAAGCAGAGAGGGGGTCAATAACTCATAACCAATACTCGTTAAAGTAGAGAGCAAGGCCAAGCCAATTCAGAGTTGTCCAGTGCAAGCTGGAAATCATCCCCCAATTGATGCCTGTCCTGCTTTATTAGGTGTGGTCACTTGATTTGATGTAGTGCTCCAATTTTTCCGCATGCACTGGCTTCATCCTCAGCGTGCTTGCCTATAAATTCTCAGGAAAACTCAGAAAACCCTGAAGCCTCTGTCTGGTGCTGTTGCAGTTTTACAGTTAGGAAACTAGTCCACTGGATGTGGTATTCACACTGTGAAGTCATATGGAAACCCTGGTCACCTTTATAACAAGCAAGGAGGCTTCCTTTCAACTCATGCACCTGTCCGCTCTTGGAGCATGTGGCACTAAACTGATAAACCTTCCAAGCAAACACTAGCACAACTTGCTTCCCACAGAATCTGTCAAATGCCAATGTTCGGGGATGGCTTTCCGAGGATATCTGATAAATGTTGTAAGAAAAAAATAGAAGTCACTGGTGAGATGAATGTGACACTTTGTCTCACCATCTGGTAAATTAGTGAATTCTTTACACAAAGATCTTCTAGAAATTTAAAATAAACATTAATGCATTAGAGGCTCAGAGAGAACCAGAGAAAAAAGAAATATTTCTTACTCTGTGTATGTATAGTTCAGCCTCCTTTAACAGAGCAACATTCAGTCTCCTTGAACTATGTCCTGGGTTAAATTCCTTTACCTTAGTGTTTCTGCAGTGCGTCTAGTCTGCCCCTTCCTAAAATGATTCCTCAAGATCTTTCCAAGGAATCAATATAACATTCAGGCAAACATAACTGTATTCATTTACAAATATCCAACAGATCATTCTAAAAAATGAACAGAGTAATAGATTACATTCAGAAGTAGAAAGAATTCTGCTGCTTCCCTAGGACATTTCCAAAATCTGGAAAACCTTGCTGTTCTCACTGTTGTTCATATCGTTGGGAGACAGGGTTTTTAAAATAAGAATTCCCTGTTTATCTCAACGTTGTTACTTTAAGTGAATTAATATATATTAAAACTGTATTAGTTTGGGGTCTAACATTATAAACATTCACTTGTGGTGGCCTGCATAACCCCATTTTCCTGGGAACAGGAATTGATCTTAAGGAACAAAGGGCTTTAAAGCATTCTGAATTTGAAGATTATTACTCTAGCCAATGTAAACAGTAAATCCTTTGGAGCCATACTGGATCTGGAATGGACTAAGAAACATGAACTCTGCAAATCATTATCAGAAAGAGCTCAGGGCAGTGTATGTGGAACCACCAATTAGAACAAGGTTCCATAAAATGAACAAATGATTTGGAGTTTTGGAAACCAAGGATATTTTGCCTAGGGCTAATAATGTCCACTTCCATCCTGGCATTTATGTATTACTTATTTTATTTGGGACTATCTATGGATTAGTCTGCTTCTTAGCTTTCCCATTTTGGGGGGAAAAAAGAAAAGAAACAAATCAAAAAATGTGAAAAGTAACTAAATGTTTTAATATTAAAAATAACTGTTATGAGGAAAATGAGCCTGATATAAAAAGATTCTAGGTTCCAAATACTTTGATTTCCTAATAAGCAGTTGCTACTTACTAATTAAAAGGATCCAAGCAACATCACCTCTCCATTTTGGAGGTCAAAGCAATTTACCAATCGATAATTATTGAGTAATCCCAAGGTACCAGACAGCTTTGGCCTCCAGGTATCTTTCTGTTGTCATAACTAATACTAACATAAACTAAATAGATTGGGTAATTAATTTAAAAAAATCGAGATTTATTGAGTCCATACTTATAGATGCTAGAAAGTGGAAGAGCCTGGTACCAGAATTTGTTCAACATTGAGAATTAGCTGGATTACGCTGCAGTTTTCAATATTTAAACCACTTGATCATCTTTATAGATCTATGCTATATTAGAATATGATCTAATTACAGTAACACAAAAGTTACTGTTGGTAATATTTCATCCTTACACGTTCAGACTGTCCTGTTTTAGATACCACATTAAGAGACTGAGAAGTGAAAGGAAACACATTGGCCTGTGGACAAAGGCAAAGGCTTTGGTGGAAGCCAACCCATGATCCTGCTCCTGCTTTAGCACTCCTGCTTTCTGACTCTGGAATATTAGAGGCTCAGCCCAGTGCTCAAGGAGTTGTGGCTCTGATGTAGAATCCTACAACTTTGGTCACGAAATCATGATGTTGTTCAAGTGTTCACGAACTGCACTGGGCCAGGTATGGAAACAAGCTGCTCTTATGTCTGCCATGGTGGCCCAAATGCTTAGACCAGAAGTATCAGAAGGTCAGAAGTGTCTCTCCTTTCCCTCTCCCTCCATCCCCATCCCCCCAGTTTGATCTCTCTCTCTCTCTCTCTCTCTCTCTCTCTCTCTCTCTCTCTCTCTCTCTCTCTCTCTCTCACACACACACACACACACACACACACACACACACACACACTGGTACCTATATTACAACAGTTTTGATATGAAAAGAGGAAATGAGGTATCCTTGGTACAGTCTAAGCCCATAAGGCCACTGAAACAGTAAATTCAGCATCACTGGACTTACTCTATGGTACAGGATTTCAGAAACCTGAGGGTGCGAAAAATGAGGGAGAGAGGAAAGGAACGATGAGAGAAGTGAAGTGACTTACACACAGAAAGATTCAACACTGCTCAGTAGTAAGCATTTAATTTGTGAATTCACGTTGTGAAATTTTCATAATTCTTTCAAGCGAAATATTAAAAAAAAAAGCTATGACTTTCTGAAAATTTGGGAATTAGTTGATTTATACTTTAATTACAATAAATGTCAGGAGCTGTTCACAGCACACTCATCTCTGTTTTGGCTCAGATATTACTGCATGATGACTCAACTTCCTGCTGTCTTCTCTCAGGGGACATCTCATGTCGGGGTGTCTGTTTCCTGGAGTTTCCCGGGAGTCTTCTAGAAATGAGCCAGCATGTCATTCCTTGCTGGGCTGGCTAAGCAAACTTTGCTTGCTCGTCAGCCAAAATCTAAACTCTGTCATTGTCAGTTCTGGAGTAAATTTTGAAGATGCTTCTAAACTAAAAATTGTCATTCTCCTCAAGGTCTCAAATATTAAAATTACATGTGTGGCATTTGAATTAAGCATTTTGGTTTGAGTTTTGTTATGGTTATTTTTGTTGTTGATGCTGATATTACTTCTTGTTGTTTTTATCACAAATGAAGATTTGGAATCTGACAGTGGAAATCTCATCAACAAATAGAAGCATTTCTATATTCCTACATATCCAGTTAAAATTTGACTTTTAGAATGTATGCTTTGCATCTAATCCTAATTGCATTTTTCTTAACTGAATTTTTTGGCAAGAAATTAAAAAATAAAATATTACTTAGACTGTTTTCAGATTAGAAGCAGGTGTCATAATGTTTTTATACTTTAGACCAATTTTGGTAGGTATTTTGGCACAACTTGTTCAAGAAATGGATTTAACATTAGAGGAAGGACATTTGTTTAGTTGCTAACAAGAAGTGTTCCCTGGGGCTTATATTAAATAAATTCAGGCTTAGCAATTTTGAGAGAGAAATTATCTTAAAGTGAGTTTCTTTTAAACACAAATGGAATTTGAAGGTATGTACTGGCACTTTCTATCCCCCAGTGGAACTTTGGTACCACATAGTATTTTATCATTCCCCATTTTGTTCCACGTATTCAGAACACTGAGCCAAGCAGACGGCTATAATCATCTCTGTACTTTTCAATGTTTGAGAAAAAAAAACTGTCTTGTTGCAGCAGATAATGTGAATCTCTACACAACATTTTGAAAATTCATTCCAAATTATTTCTCTTTACTACAGAATGGATACTGCACAATAAAATGTCAGGCTTTTTATAAAAGTACATGCATGCTGAGAAAGGGTGGTCATATACTCTCCTCTACTTCTTACCTCTTCAGGAATATTTTAAATTGAATTTAGATATTCACTTAAGTACACATAAACATCATGATAACTTCATATATATATACGTATATAGTATTCATATATATTAAATTATATATATGTATAATTTAATGACACACAATGAAATTGCTGAATTTGCTTGATCTGTGTATTTTTAGAGATTTATTTTTATTAATTTAAGTAAAAGGTATTTTCACATGAGTAGATGTGCTTCTGTAGGACAGAAGAGAGTGTTGAATACCCTGGAGCTCTTTTGGACTCCCTACCAGTGTGCTGAGAACTGACCAAGATCCTCTAAATCAGGAATACAAACTCTTAATCACTTAGCCCTTTTATTTATGATCTTTAAGGGGAAAAAGTATTGACAGAATTGTATAATATTGTATGATATATAATTGTATAATATTTATCATTGTATAATAAATTATTTCAAGATACAAACTATCTAAATCCCTTTAGATGCCCTCATTTTGCCATAAAGTTATTTTTACATCAATTGCACAGCATATCTGAATTCTATTTAATGCCTTGTCTTCTGTTTTGTAAATTTTATTAATTTAATGAAAGCTCCAAATAGGTTATTAAAATAGATTGATTAAGAGATAATTGCCCCCTATATCTCTATATTGTGATAAGATTTTCTTTGGCACTGTAACACTATAATTTGACTAGAAATTTTTGATATATCTCTTCAGAGGACGACTCAAATGTTTTTAAGGATCAAATAGAATGATGGCCATGGAAGAAATTTGACAAGCACCAAAATATTCAAAGATGTAGTACTATGATCATAACACAAACCATGATAAAGAGACTTGTGAATTAACTCACTATTCAGTGAGACAAGACATAGAGGCCCTCTGCTACAACTGGTTCATTTACTCTACGAATACTACTGTTCACTTTGTATGGAATCAAGTTAGTAACCCATATAGGCAATAAGGGCATGAAATATAAAACAGGAACTATGTTACACAAAGAATTCTATGAAATCACAGATGACATTGTGTCTAATTGCATGGAAACCAAGAACATACATTTCTTTTCTATATATCTGTAACTCACCAATAAAAATGAGTCATTAAGTTTTCCTGACCTATCCTGTATAGAATATCACTGGTAGAAAATTTTCTCATCATTTGAAGATGGATTTGACTTTTGGTATTTGACGAATATGAACCAGAGTTAATCCTGGTGAAAACTGCGGATAGAATTTTTTGGACTGTTACTCTGGGGAAAAGTGAATATCCTATCTTGTAGGAAATCAGAATTAAAATAATTTACTAACTAATTAAAAATAAAATGATGTGATACACATCTGAGGTGTGTGTGTGTGTGTGTGTGTGTGTGTGTGTGTGTGTGTGTGTGTACAAAAGGAATTTTGAGAATCCTTGAAAAAACTGTAACTTGTTTTAGTACCTCTATTATTGTGGCTATGAATACTATTGGATATGGGGGATCGGAGAAGGGCTTGATTTCAGAGAAAAAAAAAAAAAGAAGAAGACTTACTAGATTTCATACAATTCATCCAAGGAAATAAATAAAGCTGGGTGCCAGCATGTGAGTTAAGTCTCCCAGAAATAAGTATAGTCACATAGACTATACTTTTATTTTATATTATATTTTATTTCATTTCATTTTATTTTTCTAGGGTTTCTTCACTTTTAAATTTTGTACTCAATTGATCCCTCTTCACTGACACTGGTCAAAGGTATGGAAGACAAGAAGCAGCCATCAGTTTAGGCTTGGCCTGTGGCACGAGTCAGTTTAGACAATCTCTGTTTACAATCTCTGAACTGGGAAATTCTCCCGTTTTCAGTCATTTTTGCCTACAGAGCACAGACCTTGCCTGCACACTGTCACTTTGGATGATGCGACTGGAGTTTCCTCTGTGAACTAGTAAACTCAGACTTCCCCCACTCTTACCACAGCCAGATCCATCTCCCTTTCTTCTTATCACAAGTGGCTGACTCCTTTCCAGATTCTTGTTAACCAGGATTTGGCCATTCTCCCTGGGATGATTTCTGTTTCTGAGGCCCCTTATTTACAATGTAGATGTGGTGTTGGCCTTCCTATCTCACAAGATTAAGACTTTATCCCAGCCGAGATTCTATCTGGCTAACCAGGCTTTTCCAACTCATCTGTTTCTCCTCTTGGTTGAACCCTGCTAGGTATTTCCTTTACAACTCTACACACTGCAAATTCCCCTAATGATAAAAGTAAATAGTTAAGAAAAAAATCTTGATGATATTTTAAATTCCCATGCATATTTGTAAAGAGGCTACCAGTAATAGAAATAGAGTAAACCAAGTGTTTCATAGTTAAAACAGTTCCTATGCATTCTAGACATCATGGTACATATTTTAATCCAGATTTCATCTCCAGAAATGGCCCTCTGAATTTACAAATTAAAAAATACTTTCTGAATCAATAACATTTTATAATATTTATGTGATTCATATCAGGCCACTCCCTTGCATATACATAAAATACTTTTGAAGAGTCAAGAAAAGAAATCAGTCATATGGGCAATAAACCCTCACATGGACCCTGACTTTCAGTGTCATGTCCCAAACTGAATTTCCAGTGCTTAGTGTATTATACATCTGAGATAATACACTAAGAAAAGGCATCAGTAAAGTAATGAGTTGGTGATAAAGGAGGAAGGTGTGGCCCATATTGTGACTGAGGAAGCATGGATAATATTCAGCATCTTCAGCTATAGGATTCATTAGGGACATGCCATTTTATGGTGGAACCACAAATTCCCAGATAATTGCAAAGAGTTACTTCATGTCTCTTTTCTCCATCAAAGCCAAAAACAATCCCAAAAAGGTAGCTTCATGTTTATTACAAATATTCTTATCTGAGTCGAGTTGTTTTTCTTGAGTGATTTCTTCTCCAGTCATTGTATATACTTATAATTCCCTGTTTGTCATACCAATAACAAAACAGTGCCATGAATACTTAGTTTAAATAGGCATGGAATTAAATGTGGAATGTAGAAAAGCAATAATACTGAAGATATAAGCATATAAATAGTCTTTGAAACCTGGGACCAAATCAGTCAAGTGTCTTATACATTTCTTAATTGGGGACCACAGATAAGTGTTTTTAAGCATGATGTTAGCTTGAGTGTCAAAGTACAAGACATTGTGTTTTACACTTACAGATGTGAATAGTTCCCACCAGTTAAGAAAAAAATCCGCCAAATCATACACCTCACACTCACAACATCATCTATTTTAGGTTAGGCTTTCTTACGTTTAAACAACATAAAGTTTATAACATCAGAAAGATAAAAAGACAGATGATTCACTCTCCCCTCCTACCATCTGAAAATACTGCAAGACTGTTTGAATGATGTTATTTAAATGGAATTTTTTTCGTGCTAATATGTTTGTAAGCCTAAACATAAATATTGGTATTAAATATTTCAGATACTCTACTTGCTGCAATGGACACGGGATACTTTGTATATTTAAAGAGATGAAACTCAAAGATGATTTTAAAATAAAAATGTGTTGACACAAAGATGCTAGAAATTTTATTTCAGGTTTTTCTAAGGAATATATATTTTGGTGGATTTCAGATTCACCTACCAATGGGCTTCACTGTATCTATCTCATAAAATATAAGGTGCTAAATCATTTAATTCGTTCTAAATTCTTCTCATTTCAACTTTAGATTATTTTCTATATAACAGATGATTTTATAGCTTCTGGAAGCTTAATCAATATAATAAGATTAAATTTCATGATTAAATAAGATTAAAATGTCACATGAAATGACTGGCACTTCTGAAAGAGGAGTATGTGGTCTCTTCCAGGTGAGCGTTGTGTACTGTTTACCCCTTTGTTCTTACTACTCACGCAATGTTCTGCATCAGCTTTTCTGCTGCCATGTTTAATGGGGATGGAGACATTCTCTTGAGTCTACAATTAAAGAAGTCAGCGTAAGAATGCCTATTCATTGAACAGAAGCCAAACTGTTATTGATGTTTCTAGACACTCCAGTCTGAGTGAATGGCTGCCATAGTTCCTGTCACCGAGGAATATGTCTAAGTTGTCCAAGGCATAAACTTTCAGGAAAAGCTGTCTGTAGACCATTCTTAAGTAAAGAAACTCAGGCAGGAGAGGAGTGTTGGCATTTTAGGGTTATGAACTCTTAAGATATCAAAGAAAGAAGGGAAGAGCTGTGATTCAATACTCACCTCTTACAGAAAAGTTAGTATTTTGATGATTCTTAAAACAGTCGTGCAATATTACCTGTACATTTATAGGTGAGGCATTAGAGGTAAAGCAAGCTGCATAGTTAGAAGAGATGGGGCTCTATTTTAATCCATATCTGGCTCAGAAACTCTTGCACTTCCTCATGGCTTAGGAGGTGTAGTGGGGCATTTGCACATTGCCTGGTATGTAGAGATTCATAGGCTAACATTTTCTTCTTTCTGAATCATATGAAATTGGTATCCTGTTTTTGGTTTCTTCTATTTCCACAGACATCTTTGGAAATAGTAAATAATAGTTTCATTCTTCTTCATGCTTACAGGTCTGGATTTAATGTTCAAATGAGCAGTATTTATGAAGTATAAGCAGAAATAAGGGGTTCGTTATTTGTTGGAATTAATATTACATTATTAAATGCTCTAGATGAGAAAAACTTATAAACCCATACCGATTTGTTACAAAAATCTTCTTACAACTCCATGGGTCATGTTTAGGATGAAAGAACAGAGTTCTTAACCTTTAGATTCTTGAAGATGAAAGTTAAGGATTGACATATGTAGTTTGTTTCTCTGGTTGCTTCTTTGGACTAGATCTCAGTTTGTAACCCTTCCCCTGTAGTTCCCCAGTTTTTCTCTTTGCCTGCTCCCAACATGCGCTGCAGTGTGCTATGACACTATTTATTCTATCTTGACATTCTTGGTGTCCTTGGCTTTACTGATGTCACCCATGCTCCTTCCAACAGAGCACTTATTAGACAAGCTGGCATTTCCACCAAGCCTGTCAAGTTGATTCTGTGTTTATGAGGACCAGCGTGTCACCCATGTTCCCGATAAGCTGACTGACTGATGCAATCTCCCACCTGGGACAGCCAGGATAGAGTGTCATCAAAACCTCAGGGTTTGTACAGACAGCTCTTCAGTAACTGTGGCAAATGATTTATTCAGGGAGAAATAAAGATTAGATAAGCTCAGAGTCATTTACTAAGATGAACCATAATAGACAGCAATAGTATATTTTAGCTCCAGGGATTTTATTCCTAGAAGACAAATGCCACACCTTTCTCTTGATGTACTATATTTCTTCCCTTTTGAGTAGCATCCATAAATAGTTAGGACCACCTACTATGTGTCAGACATTGTGCTATGTGTTCCTAGTGCAAAACACATCAAATAAGTCAGTCATGATGCACACCTCTAATGCAAGAGCTCAGAAGGTTGAGGCAGAAGGACCAGGAATTCAAAGTCAGTCTCAGCTACGTAGAAAATTTGAGGTTGTACTTTAATATACAAGATTCTGTCTCAAAATTCCAAGAAAGCCAGGCAAAATTAGCAAAGAAACAAAATAGGCCAGGTTATATCTGTGTCCTTGTGGATTAACACTTTGCCAGGCTTGGTTATAGCACTGAGTACATTCTGCTACACAGAAGTAGTGTAGGTAAAGTGGATGACAGATGGCTTGAATGGCTGATTTAACTGACTGATTTCTCCAATATATTAGGAAGCTCTAGAAAGAGAAGTTTGGTCAATTCTAAATCTCTGGCTAAGATGGAAACAATTTCTTGTGTACAACACACACACACTAATTTATATGAATCTATACAAAGATGTTCAAATCTCCAATGATATTTCATTAATTTGCAATAAGCAAATGCCTCGCTACAACCTACACAGCCTTCTTTGTTCACTCTGACTTACTCATTCCCACTTCTGCACTGCAGTAATCTTGTCTTTTCCACATCATCTTCACTCTCTAGGCAGGTCAAGATCGCAGTAACCTCAGGACCTGTATAGATGCTGTCTGACCTATCCCTGGAATGCTCCCCCTGAAATAAGGAATAGTTAGCTCTTCCCTTAAGTTTTTTCTCTATTTGAAGGCTTTAGCAGACTCCCACACTGGAGTTGACCTTTGGTGCCTTGCTGAGTAATTTTCTATCTTTTACTATAGTTCACTTCCTTCAGAATGCTTGTCACTGCATAAAATAGCGTAGCTGTCTCTAACATGACAAGTCACAGCCTTCCTGAACTTTTAGCCTAACACATAGCTAAAAAAAAAAAAAAAAAAAATGAAGAAAAAGGAATTTTAGCTCCCTTTATAAAGCGTAGTAAGAGTTAAGATCATACTCCTTATTTTTACAATATTGATTTCTGCAACAAACAGCATATTAACTCAAAGTCTGTGTTGATGGTTATTATAGTCCACATGAATTGTTTTTTTTCCTAGCAGGAAGTTCTTATTTTGTTCTGAACAAAATGATTACGATGGAAGACACATTAATAATAATGATGAAATAAGCTATATACAAAGGAGTAAAATTCCTTATTGACAAGGGACCCCAAAAGTGAGTGAAGAAAAGAAGTTTCTAGAACAGTGCTTAACAGATGACAATGTCGACAGCTACTCTTAAACTCACTCTGAGCAGAGGAAAGCTTGTTTTTAGCTGGGACTTAGGAGCACAGTTTGCTAGCTGTTTGGAGAAGAGTATGATAAAAAACAAAACCAAAAAACAACACTTCACTACCAATTCATGCGGCACTATATCATTCTGAGTGGCTTGACAGGAGATACAGAGCCACTCCATTCTACTACCACTTTCCAGAGATGAAGACAAAACTGAGAAGCCCTTGCTAGAAAGGCTTGGGATAAGCTCTGTGCAAGGATTCTATTTTACAATTTTTGAAATGTTTGCATTTCTACTGGTTGAGCTTCCTTAAGTAAAAAACTCAAACTGAAAGATTTTGAAAAGGATTTAAGATTTTAAGATTGTAGAGCATTTAATATTTTTCATTTGAAGCTTTAGGACTACTCATTCCCTATTAATTACGCAAGTGAAAGTAGTTCCAATGTGAAACTTAACACGTTTTCTCCAGCTGGAATCTCTAAAAAGAAAAATGTAAACTATATTTTAAAAAAAGACAAATGGTGAATCTTTTTAAAGAGTCAGTTAGAAACTTGGACAAAATTGAGTTTCTTCTTGAAGGCACCTGAGTGAGACATGTAAGGTACATGTTGTAATATTATTTTGCCTAGTGTCTGTTCATTTGTTTGTTTTGTCAACTTGGCAAAAGCTAGAGCTATGTGAGAAGAGGGAGCCACAGTTGAGAAGATGCCTTTATAAGATTGGCTCCAGACAAGCCAGAGGGACATTTTCTTAGTGATTAATGTGGAAGGGCCAACCCATTGTGGACAGTGCAATCTCTGGGCAGCTGCTTCTGGGTGTGTACGAAAGCAGCTGAACAAACCATGAGGAACAAATCAGAAAGCAACACTTTTATATGGCCTCTGCATCAGCACCTGCCTCCAGATTCCTGACTGGAGTTTCTGTCCTCACATCTCTGGATGATGGACCATAAACTACACAATAAAATAATCCCTTTCTTCCCCAAGTTGTTTTTGGCTACAGAGCTTCATCACAACAAGAGAAACCTTAACTAAATCATGTAATATCTTGAAATATTATCACAAGTGTGTTGTATTTCAAGAATCAAAGAGCAAACATGGGAAGTATTTCCCACTGGACACTAGGTCAATACTTGAAAGATATGTACATTTGTCCAGTAGGTAGTATTTAAAGAAAATTTAATTATTTTTAGACCCCTAAATAAGGAAGGTGTTTATCAAAGAAAACTGTAAGCATGGGGCATTAGGAACAGTTCTTATAAAACACACACTATTCTGTTTAAATATAGTTAGGGGACATTCACACCCTGTAAATACTGCTTCAATAACTATTTTCCACTTAGGCAGAGATTGATATATTCAGCTTCAAGTCAGGGCTAATAGCTATAATATTTTGAGTAATGTTACCACCTAGTCTGATAGATTTAATTGTGTTCTCTGTGTGCACAAGACAAATCTGATTTCCTAACCCTTAAGAGAAAAAAATCAGTTTACTTCCATCTCATGATATGTTTCCTTTTTTTATTTGAGAAAATAAACTTCAATCTTAACTGATCTTTGGACATTTCAGTCCATGTCACATCCAATCCCTTATTTTTACTTTCTGCATTAAGAATACCAGAGACAATGAAAAGATTTTACCCTAATGGAAAGCAATACAACAAAATGACTAAGGAAATTTTTAGATATGGATTGGCTTTCAAAGATAAACCAAAATAAGAGGTGATAGACTTTTTGTAAGAATTTATTCACATGATTGGAGAAGTTGGGATATTTCCTTGATCTATTCTTGGTCTGTTGCCTACACACTGGATGAAGAAAAGTCAGTGGCCTCAGTACAGACATGGCAACCAGGAAAACTCTTGCTTTAAACCTCTAGTCTCTAGACTGAGACTTGAGAAGAAGTGGTTGGTTCCAAACCCTGAACCCTGGAGGTCTTAAAACAAAATGATATGCTCAAGAGCAAAAAGGGACAGACAATTATAGCTCAAGAGCACAGGAGTGAAATCACCCTTTCTTCTTTCTATTCTATTCTATCTGCGATGAGCGAGGGACTGAATAAACTGTGCACTTTATCACTGTGGGGGGGTCTCCTGACTCAGTCCACATTCGAATGTACATCCCTCCTAGAAATGATTGTGTGGACTCACCAGAGATAATGTTTTATTAGGGTATGAACGTCCTATAGCCTAGTGGAGGGAATATATAAAATTCCAGGCCCTATAGTAGAAGGAAAGAATTTTCAATTGCCCATAGATTTAGCTTAAAATAAAAAACCTTCTCCATGCTTCCTCTTGAAATTCAACACACATTTCTGACCAAAACAAGATCTAATGACAACATAAGATGTTATATCATATACAATGTTAATGTTATATGTAATATATAATATAATTCATATATATGTTGACATATAAAATACCATATGCAATATATATTCATATATTTTATGCAAGTTTCATATAAATATGTTATAGTTGGGGCAAAATGTTTATTTTTATTAACTCTATTAAAAGAGAGTGTTCCTACTTCTCTTTTATGTCTAAGTACTCAGTAACAAATGTCAGGAAGCTACAAATGTCCATCACCAGGTCAAGTGTGGAAAGCCTTGCTTTTTCAGATTTCTGCATGCTACTACACAAGTGGAAAGTATTGTTAAAATATTGTAATTGTGTGTGTGTATGTGTATGTGTGTGTGTGTATGTGTGTGTGTGTTTTATACTCAGAAGAAATTTATTGTCTTAAAGCCATAGATATATGATAACATGGATTTATGATCAATGTATTATACTGTGAAATGATTCTTGACAGATAAATCAGCTTAAAACACATGAATCAAAAAAGCAGAGGGGTTTGAAATAAGCACAAGGACAAGTGTTAAAAATATCAAGGTTAACTGAATAAACATTATGAAAACAAAATTTAGTCAAGGGAGTAAAAAGGGAGCAAAATACTTGACAGCTCACCTCATTGTCATAAAATAAAATAAAGCCACCATGAGTAGCATGCTTCCTTCCCTCCAGGTACCTTTTCTCTTCCACAGGATCCTTTTATGTGTTATTCATATTTAACCATAAGAACTAAGCTGTCCTTAAACTGATTGGTAGCTGTATGACAATCATATTGTTTAAAATTAGATGTTTCTTGTATTTTCATTTCAAAGAGGTGCATAAACAATCAGAGCATCACAGTGGCATAAATGAAACGTGCAGATGTGAGCTAATGCTCTCCATCACACCGTATCACAGTACTGAAACTTAAGACAACAATGGTTGCTATATTTTTATATTTATTAAGATTTATATTTTGCATTTGTTAAGATGTTTTTAAAGTACATGTAATAAAAATTGTTAACTTATGTGTGTGGATGTGTATGTATTTGTCTTATAATAAGGTATTCAATATGTTTCTGGTGAAAATAAAAGTATACATACAATTTCTGGAAAAGAAGAAAATACATGCAATTTTTGGAAAGTGATATGGCATGTGTATAGGAAATATTTAAATTTTTGATGTTTTGACCAAACATTTCTGAAATTTCTCTGAAAGTATCAAATTATGTATATACTTTTTTATATTTCTATTATTTATTATAAGGAATGGTAGAAGATTAATTGAATGTTCATCATTATGGAAATATAAATATTGATAAATTTATACAGAGGCACATTTTACAGTTTCAAAGAATACTTATGAGCTAGTAGGTGTGTGTGTGTGATATGTGTATTTGCACTCAAGAGGGAATCTATGTTTTTCACATTCTCAGTCAAGTAATAAGAAAACACAAGGAAAGGAGACTCTGAAAAATGTGTTGTTTATTTGTGGCTGGAACAATATGTTTATTTTAATAAGATCGTGTGTGTGTGTGTGTGTGTGTGTGTGTGTGTGTGTGTGTGTGTGTGTGTTGGTCTTATGCACTGTGTATTCAGATGCTGAGTTCTGTGCCTCCAGATCAGGTTGCAATTTGGACATGGGCATTATATTGACCAATGTGCTATAAAGAATACCCCTGCCCCCAAATCTTTGATTTGGCAATAATAGGTTAGCACCTGTGGCTAGGCAGGGGAGAGAGGAAGGCAGAACTTAAGATTAAGTAGAAGGTCTCAGATAGGGACCATGAAGAGAAGGAAAAAGGGAGGGGAGGAAGGAGTTCACCATGAGGCCAGATAGACCATGAGCATGTGGCCTCAGGGCAAGAACACACACAGAGCAGATCAAGACTCAGTTGGCAGGTAACATGGGGTCTATGGCTGTGATGTACGTTAGAATAGCTCAGAATCTGCCCAGTTTAAGTTTACAGCCTGTTAATGAAAATACCAGGTTTTTATGTCTCTCATTTGGGAGCTATATGGGCTGAAATGAACATAGAGATGACCTGCAGATGTCTAGATATCTGAGAATAAAATGGAGTGTCGCTAACTACACACACACACACGTATCAAAAATAAATAAATAAATAAATTTTTAAAAAAAGAAAAGAAAAAAAAAAGATTTTGTTAACAAAATTGTTATATGAAATCCTGTGTTTCTTTTATATTTTTGTGCCACCATAGATATACTTACAGATGCCATTAAAGACAACTGACAATTTTTTAAAAATAGTATAATTGATTCCTTCCTTTTCTTTTTCTGTGAACCTTATCAAGCACTGACTTGTGAGGATAATAAACACGAAATCGATATTCTTCATTTACAAAAGTAAGTTGCTGGTCAGTTCTAAAGGACAAATGAATCATACAATGAATTTAATTTTAATTGACTTTCTCAAACTAACAAAATCAAAATAGTCAAATCATTTCTCTATATGCTTAGGGTCCATTTTTGGACGTAATTTGATTCCTTTTGCAGATAAAATCATTTCAATGTCACATTTAACTTTAGCCTGAAGGGATTACAAGGTCACAAAGTTGTATATTCTACAGTAATCAAGTAGAGTCTGCCGTTTCAATCACTATAAAGCAAAATGGTTAAGATCTCAATCTACACTCAAAAGGAGGTGAATTTTAAATTTTAAATTCAATTCAGTCCCTTAAAAGTGTCATGAAAGGTCAGAAGTTTTTAGTTATTGTAAAATGTCCCATTCTGGCCTGTAAAGTATGGCCCGAGTGGGCCTATGCTTTTGGGCTGCAGGAAGATGGAGTGAGGCGAGTACACGGGGTTTTAATCTGTGTACCTCATGCTTCCTTAAACAGTGAATTATAAAAACCAGCATGAACATAAAACTTACCTGATCATTACTCCTACTACACTGTTTCACTTCTTAATCATCTACCCAGGAGGGTTCAAGGACAGAAACCCAGAGATTCCTGTACTCAGCAGTAACTGCCCAATGGAGTGTGTGTTTGTGTGTGTGTGTGTGTGTGTGTGTGTGTGTGTGTGTGTGTGTGTGTGTACCCAGTAAAGAGACTCAGGACCTTTCTTCCTGGCTCTTTGCTTATAGTCTTCTTTACTTTATTTTTGAAATGCAAACAAACTGAAAAATTACAAAAATTAAGAATACAAGGGTTTTTATTTTTCACAGTTTTATTAAGGCTTTTTTTAAAGTGTTGGGACAGAAGGTTATTCTAATTAAATTTTCATAAATGCCGCCATCTAGTGTTCACGAACTCAACTTTTATAACTGACTTCAAACTTGTTGGGTTGGAAGTAATGTTTTCCAGCTTCCCAGAGCCCAACATCACAAGCACAAATTATTCTCTGTTTCTACATATTAAAAAAAAAAAAAAACATTTTGAAACATCGGAAATTAAATGTAATGCTGAAATAAGGTGAAATCACAGTATTTGAAGGCTGGGGGTAGACAGTGTACACTTCACAAAACACAAACACATTCTAATTTGATTGTAATTTTACACCCTACTTCCTTTTCAACATTTTTTATAAATGTTTCTCTGCCAAAGCTCAATCACAAAGAAAGAGTGACCTGGTAAAAATGTGGACAAACAAGTTAAATGGGCATTTCCTCCAAAATGGTTGGCTGGTACATGCTCAGTATGTCAAATCTACATGTAAGACATTCAAAACCATATGGAAAGGTTACATTGAAACCTTCTAGAATGTTTGTTAAAGACAAGAATAAGAAGGCTGTCAAGGAAAGTGAATTTAGTGGCACTGTTAGTCACAAGGTGAAATGATAAAAACCTATAAGAAAATGGTATGGTGTACCCACAAACAGTAATTGATGGTTAAACCAGGTGATCTAAGTATCTCAATTCTGAGCATATATCAAAAAGAACTAAAATTGAGATAAATAAAATATGTTTGCCCACCTACATTCCTTATAGCACTATTGAAATAATAAAACATGGAATGTTAAGTGTCTGTGAGCAGATGACTATATAAAGAACGATGTAGCCTGGCGGTGGTGGCGCACGCCTTTAATCCCAGCACTCGGGAGGCAAAAGCAGGCAGATTTCTGAGTTCGAGGCCAGCCTGGTCTACAGAGTGAGTTCCAGGACAGCCAGGGCTACACAGAGAAACCCTGTCTTGAAAAAACAAAAAACAAAAAACAAAAAAAACAAAAAACAAAAAAAAAACCAAAAAAAAACCGATGTAATTAATATATAGCTTGAAACATTAAAAATGGCAATCTTGCCTTTCAAAACAACATAGATGGAACTCTAAGACAGTATACTAGCTACAGCTTTTAGTCACAGTACAAATTTTGCACTATTTCTCTTAAATCTAAAATAGTCAAACACTCAGAAAAAAATAATAAGAATGTAATGAGGTAGGAAGAGTATGGAGGCTTGTTGATCACTAGGTATAAAATTTAGATAAAATAAGGTCTGGCTTCTTAATCTTCTTGTGGGGTCACCTGAATAATTGTTGTGGGTGATAAAAATTTGGTAAATGTTAAAGATTGGATTTGAACACCCAACAAACCAAAATAGATTAAAAAACTCAAGAACATGTTTGGAGAAATGGCTAGGTGGTTAAGAGCACTGGCTGCTCTTCCAGAGGACTTGGTTTGGTTCTCAGTGCTCATAGCCATCTTTCCGCTGAATTCCAGAGGCTTTGATGACATCATCTTGCCTCTACAGGCACTGCATGCATGTGGTGCAGTGGAATACATGAAGGCACAACACCTGCATAAGATCAAATCAAGGAAAATCGCCAAACTCAAAGACGTGGTAGTAAATATTTCTGTTAGTAGTTTTCCGTGTTGTGTATGTGACTTCACTAGCAGGGGTTCTACAAAAAACCATGCACACCTCATACTGCATAAGCCGTTGCACTCAGAAATGCCAACAGATCCTTCCTGAAGAACCTCTGCTGAGATTCAAGACATGCGCAGATTATGATTGGCAGTGAACATTTCTACTCTTATAGAAGTAATCCGTTAATTCTGGAAGAGAGCCCACTGTCTTTCTCCAGCATACATAAAATTAAGGTACCACAGGATAATATTGTATTAGAATGATTCTGCTGGAAATCACTGTTTGAGTTGCTAACTCAGTTTTATAAAGGATCACGAATTGAAGTTTGGCTCAAGATTACGACACAACTTCCAATAATTTCAGAAATACCTACAAAACTAGCTTTACATTTTGTGTGCTCTCAGCATTGACAATTATAAATTAAATTTTCAGTCATCTCTGGAAAGTATACAAGATGCTCTATGTATTGCAATCTCAATTATTCAGCCTCAATTTAATCCCCTATGTACAAGAAAATGTGTACATATTTGTAAACATATATCTGGGTATATATTATTTTTTGTCTTCTCCCAATTGTCATATAAGCTCAGGAACTTCTTTCATATTGGGAACATTTTGTTTGTTTATTGATATCTGTTAATAGACCACTGTACCACACCATTCTCTCTCTCTATATATATATATATATATGTATATATATATATGTAGGAACTGCACATAGTTAGCCCTAGACTTCATGGAAATGTAGTTGTTAGTTTACACACTATGTGTTTAAAATAAAAGAAGCCCTTTGAATGAAAAAAGAAATAAAAAACAAAGGACATAAGGGACATGAATTTTTTTGAGGTAATGTGTAGGATAAGGTTTATTGTAGGTAAAAGGGAGAGAGAAGCCAGAGGTAGAGATAGCTGGGAGAGTTCAGATTGGACATAGCCAGAACTCGACCATTTGACTGATCAAGGGCGTGAACAATAGATCAAAAGAACCAGATAAACAAAATGGCTGAATTATATAAGGAAGTGCAGCTAGAGCTGGAAAAAGGGTAGCTTATCCACTGTGCTGGAGAAGTTGTGTGTGTGTGTGTGTGTGTGTGTGTGTGTGTGTGTGTGTGTGTGTGTGTGTGTATAAGAGGGGTGAGGGTGTGCCAGCCATACCCTGTAACATGTAGGAACTGAGGGGTGCTAGGAGATCCTGGCAGCCAGGTCCTTTTTGATATGTTAAATAGGCACCTCTGCTGTTTCCCCAGGTTTGAGACCTGACACCCTTGAGAAATGGATACCCTTTTCCTTTTATTAGGATTTTGGACACTATATATGAATGTATCCAATTTCCTGAAGAGATGTCACTACAAGGTATTAATAGAAGTCATTGCCATGGCTACTAATGATTCCATTCCTACATTTATAATGGAAGAGTATTTCCTGATAAACGTTAATTCTGGATTATTTATGAATTGCAATTAAACTCAACTGAAATACAAAGGGTAAAAATTGTGTTAGTCATCAAACAAACAAACAAGCAGTATTCTAAGACGAATGCAGGATTATTTGTTACTCTTCTGTGTACTAGGTGCTGGAACTCAAAGAAGAGACATGTTAACCTTTGTTAAATAGAAAAATGGAAAGAAAAGAAATGTAAGGGTCATGTGTGCACACAAGAGACACTCATTTAGCTAACACAGGATCTAGAAATTCTTGAATACAATGAACTTTTCACCATCCATAAGCACAGTGACCTTTTAGAGGTTATTTAAATCTTGTTAAAAACATGCATTCAGAGAAGAGTGGTGGACTTAAAGGGCTAAGATCAACAATACAGGACAATTAGTAAAGAAGCCAGGATTTCTTTTATCATTCATTCAACTGATTATTCTTAGCTTCTTAGCAAACATTTATTACAAGAAAAGGTCTTTACAATCTTGACAACACTAATATTTCCCTTTTATTTTTTGTAGCGAAGTATAACATGTTGAAGTAAAGCTTTATAAGTGTATATACAGCAAGACATTCAGAGGTACACATTTTTAAATACATTTAAACTGGGGCTAGAGTAGCTAACTCATTGTTTAAGAACCCTTGTTGCTCTTCCTGAGGTGCCCAAGTTCAGTGGCCCGAAACTTCCTGCAACTTCACTTACTGGAATCCTGACACCCTCCTTGGACCTCTTCAACAAGCATAGATTTCAGCCCCTACTCACATGTTAAGACTTAGAAGTGTTTCTGAAAAGTTCATTTTGTTTAATTCTTTTAAGACTTTGGGACGCAGATGAGCCAACTCAGAAATGTATGATCCAGCATTTTTCCTGTACATTGAGCTTATCAAACCCTGTACTGTTGTATGCAGTTTCTAACTTGAAGGGGAACAGATTGGGAGACCTAAATTTTCTATGTTACCAACTCAACATCATAAATATTAATGGAAATTTAAAATTTAACATTCCTTTTAAGGCAAATCAGAAACAAACCAGAGATTCTCTACCATATTTTTTAGGCAAGTTGCTAATTTAAAAAATACTATGTACACCACCAGTTTTCATTTTGTATTTTGAAGAGAACAATTCTAATAATTACTCAGTAGTTTTTAGTATTTCCGAGGAACAAAGAGAATAAGATGTCACTAAGTCAATACCTTGCATCTTAATTAGTTTCAAACTCTGTTAAAAAGCCGTTTTGATAACTACCTTGTATATAGATATAGCAGTAATCTAAAATTGTATGCAATGAACAGTTTCAAATACATTAATGGATCAAAATAGAGCAACTGGGTAAAGAGTAAAATGTGTTTGTGCAAGAGAATCCATGATGCTCTAAAAAGGCACTGTGTAGGTTGCATTATTCCTACCAGCCAAAAGGATTTCTAAGTTATTACAGAACAGACACAATTATGCTATTTAATAATTAATATGTTTTTTAAATCATACCCATATACTGCTTCTATAAACATTCATATTCATATATTCATATACTCATACAATAGCACATGTGTATGTACTTATAATGTTTTATAATTCTAGTATTGTAAGTTATCACATAAATATAGACATAATGGCCTATTTAATTGCTTACAGTGTCACTCATAGCCCTGCAGTTATTAAGTTACTATGAATAGCTTTATTGAAATTGTGAAGTAAATTATGAAACAATTTTTTCTGGTGTTAGTCAATAAAAGGAATGTATGTATTAATGTATATAATATATATATATATATATTCAAGAACTCTTCCAAAGGCACCAAATCATTCAACTAAAGGTGGAACGTTCTGACAGGTATTCATAATCTTTAGCTAAGATGACAGCTAATGATGTTATTCAATAATCCATTGCTGTATTAAAGTATAAATACTGCACTGTGAGGGGCGTGTCACCACTAAGAATATAATCTAATTCTCAACTACATATTGTCAATTTAGCTGAAAGAGAGGACTCATATGAAAACTTCTAGGGCATATGCATATTTGAGCAATCAACCTTAAAGTCAAAGCATGACAAAGAAGCATCATTAAAATAAATCAAAAAAAGCAAGCACTTTTATCTCTATGTGAGCAAATATTAGTTAGCTGAGATCTCACTTAAGAAATTAAGGCATTTACACAATGGATACTACTCAGCTATTAAAAACAATGACTTCATGAAATTCACAGGCAAATGAATGGAACTTGAAAATATCATCCTGAGTGAGGTAACTCAGTCACAAAAGGACGAACACGATATGTACTCACTGATAAGTGGATATTAGCCCAAAAGTTTGGAACACCCATGATTCAATTCACAGCAACTGTTGGACTGAATGTGGGTTACCAGATGGAGGAGTTGGAGAAGGGACTGAAGGAACTGAGGGAGTTTGCAATCCATGGGGAGAGAGCAACAGTGTCAACTGGTCAAACCCCCCCACCCCGTTGCTCCCAGAGACTGCACCACCAACTAAAGAATGCATGTGGAGGGGCCTATGGTGCTGGCCACATATGTGACTAAAGAGGGCCTTGTTGACTATCAGTGGGAGGAAAGGCTCTTGAGTCTGAGAGTGTTAGATGCCCCAGTATAGGAGAATGCCTGGGAGGGAAGATGGAAGTGGGTGGGTGGGTGGGGAAATACCCTCACAGAGGCAAGGGAAGAGGGAATGGGATAGGGGGTTCCAAAGGGGAGGCCTGGAAAGGGGAAACATTTGAAATGTAAATAAAGCATTAAATAAAAAAATAAAATAACAATAAAAATAAAAAAAGAAATTAAGGTAAACATAAAAATGTGAGAAATCATCCAGATGTGAAAAGTGTTTCAACTTTACAGAGTCAGTGAATAAGACACCTAATTCACTAAACTTAAGCAATAAAATATTTGATGAAATATATTAATAATAAACACAAATTTGTCAAATGAGAAGACAAATATGCTTTTTTTAGAAAGAAGATAATCTATCTCATTTTCTAAAACTAATATAATTAATTCCCTAAAGGTATTCACATATTTGTTGAACACAAAGAAAACCCAGCTTACTCTTTGTCACTGCTAGTGTTTAGCTATATTTTGTGGCTGGTAATGAATACTTTTGCCTTAGAGTACAAATAGGGTAATATGTGTACAATACAGCATGAAGTCATTCGTCACAAATACAAGTCACAACAAGTAAGCAAATTAGGAAACAATTATGAATTTTATATAATAAATGCTCAATTATAATAATATATTAGCTCCAAAATACATAATTATCTCTTTATATGAAAAAAAAACCAACTTTCTTTATCATTACATACAAGTTCAAATTCAAAAATTATATGAGCCTAGCATGGTGACACACATCTCAGAACTCTGGTGGCAGAAGCAGAAATAGTGGTAAGAGACTCTCTGTGAGTTCTAAAACAGCCTGGTCCTGTAGTGATCTCCAGGTTAGTCAGGGTTGCATAGTAAGACCCATTACCAAAAAATGAAGAAAAATAGTGATATGAAATATTGAAATATTTCAGCTTTTAAATGACTAGTTTGTTAGTTCCTTGAATGGTAGTAATTTTAAACTGTTTTAGAAAGCTCATCTCCCCAAGTCCTTCTGTTGGCTGTGAGGATTTTTATTGCCTTCTCAGTGTGGGAAATCTGAGCTGAAACATTTGCACTTCGATACACCTTTTATTTATAAATGCTATTTGTGCACAATCCTTATTAAAAACTTTGCTATATAAGCAACCAAAGATATAGATGAGAATCCACTCATCTTACTGATATGACAATGAGAAGCACTTTAAAGTCAAAACTGAAAAAAAAATAGATATTCTGAAGGAAAAATAAATTTCAGCTAACAAGAATATTTCAGGAAATTATTTAAAATATTTGTTTTATGTGGAAGAAAAAATTAATAAACTACATGATTTTATGATAAGCTTAATTTAACAACAGTGCAAAACAAGACAATATATTTCTTTTCAAGAAAAAAAAACTGTAAATACACATTAGAAAATGTTATCTGTGGTCATATTCAGGAGGTAGGATTCTCCCCTGCTTTACCTGGCCTTTGAAAGCATGTCTAATAACATGCACTGGTTATTTGTAAATAATCCAGTTGAAAGTGAATCTGCGGGAAAAGGAGAAAGAGGTAAAATAGTATTGATTAGGGGCCAACCTGTCTTTAGAAAGGCTTACAGCTCATTCATTCTTTCGATGAGCATTGATGGGCTTTCTGATTCATTTTATTCCATAAGCTAGATGCAGGCATCCAAAGGTAAGTCAGTCAAATTGTATTCACCATAAACGTCAGGCACCTGGAGAGGCAATGTCAGTACAACTGCAGTAGACTGGGTCTTAAAGTTCTACTAAAGCACACACAGGAGGAGCTAGGCTGTGGGGAAAACAGGAGGAAAAGTGGGCAGGAAATTTCCACATACAAATTCTAGGTGAAAAACAGTTTCAGGCTGGGAATACAGTATGAGTGAAGCTGAGAAATGTGGTTTAAAGAGCATCATTGTGTATTACTGCTCGCTTACTGTATTTGCTTATAAAAGTTTCATTCAAATGACTACTCAAAGTCCTGACTGTGTCATTGTTTTAAATAACATCTCCACGGTTACTATCACACTCGTTTTACACTCTGGCTGCAACCAAGAACTTCTGTGGCCAAGACATTTCTGAGATGTGCTCATCACTTCTCTCTGCTTTGTTCTGGTACCAATCCATCAACCATGATGGTTTATTTCATTTATTACATACATTATACTAGTTCATTCTCAATATGTCCAACATACTGTTCTATTATCATTATCATTATTATTATTAATTATTATTATTATTATTATTATTATATCTACATTTCAAAAGTTGTCCCCTTCCCTATCCCCCTTCTGAATTCTTCACCCCATCCCCCACCCCTGCTTCTGAGAGGGTGAGCCCCACTCATCTACCCACCCCCACCTTACCCCTACTAGCATCCCTCTTCCGTGGGGCATCAAGTTTCTACAGGATTAAAAGCATCCTTTCCCACTGAGGCCAAACTAGGCAATCCCCTGCTACACATGTGCCCAGGGCCATGAACCAGCCCATATATCTCCTTGGGTTTTGGCTTAGTCTCCAGAGGCTCTGAAGGGTTCAGTTTAGTTGACACTGTTGTTCTTCCTATGGCGTTGCAATCTCCTTCAGTTCCTTTAGTCCTTCCTCTAACTCTTCCATATTGGTTCCTGATCTCAATCCAAAGGTTGGCTGTAAGTATCTGCATTTGTCTCATGTGAGATCCTCTCAGAGGAGAGCCATGTCAGGCTCCTGTCTACACATACATGTTGGCCTCAGTAAATAGTATCAAGATTTGGTATGCTCACATGGGATGGATCCCAAATTAGGTAGGTCACTATGTGGCCTATTTTTCAATCTCTGCTTTATTTTTTTGTCCCTGCTTAGGCAGGAACAATTGTGTGTTAAAAAATTTTGAAGATAGGTGGGAGGCCTCCTACCTCAACTGGGGGGCCATGTTTATCTACTGGTAGTCATCTCTTTTCAGCCATCACTCCACTGCTGGGCATTTCAGCTAACGTCATCCTCATTGAGTCCTGGTAGACTCTCACATGGCAGGTCTCTGGGACTTTCTAGAGGTTCCCCCTGCCCCCTGACACCCACTGCTGCATATTTCGATTCATTCTCCTGGCCCTCTGGGCATTTGTCCCCAATACTTGATCCTTCTCCTCCATTTCCCCTCCCTCCTCTCCTTTCTCACCAAGTTTCCTTCCTCCCTCTGCCTCCCATGATTATTTTGTTCCCCTTTAAAGTGGATTTCAGGTATCCCCACTTGGGTCTTCCTTCTTGTTAAGCTTCCTAAGATCTGTGAGTTGTATCATGGGTATTCTGAACTTCTTAGCTAATATAATATATACAATGCATGTCTTTTTGGGTCTGGGTTACCTCACTCAGGATGATATTTTCTAGTTCCATTCATTTGCCTGCAAAATTCATGATATTTCGTCTTTAATGGCTGAGTAGTATTCCATTGTGTAAATGAACCACATTATCCGTATCCATTCTTTATTTGAGGGACATCTGAGTTGATTCCAGCTTGTGGCTATTACAAATAAGGCTGCTATAAACATAGTAAAGCATGGGTCCTTGTGGCATGGTGGAGCATCTTTTGGATATATTCCCAGGAGTTGGGTTTTCAGGTAGCTATTTCCAATTTTTTAAGGAAATGCCAGATTGATTTTCAGACTGGTTATACCAGTTTGCAATCCCACCAGCACTGGAGGAGTAAGAAGAGAAAATAGAGAAAAAGAAAAATCCAGAAAGTTATCAATTTGTGTGTGTGTGTGTGTGTGTGTGTGTGTGTGTGTGTGTGTGTGTGTATGTGTGTATGTGTTGTAGTGGCTATTCCTGATTGTCAACTTGATTACATCTAAAGTGAACTACAATCCAGAATTAGAAGGCTCATCTGTGTTCCAGATCTCGAGGCTAGAAGACACAAGATTCTGATCATGGCATGTGTTCGAAATCTTGAGGCATAGTGGCCATGAAAAGCTTAGGCCCAGTAGTGCACACCTTTAATCCCAGAAGACTAAGGCAAGGAGATCTCTGAGTTCAAGGTCAGCCTGGACAAAACAAGTCCCAGATCCAGACGGGGTGGTACACACCTTTAATCTGGGCCACAACTTCTGCTGGAGACCTACAAAAGGACATTGGAAGAAAGAAGATTCACTCTTCTTCATCTGCGTGCCTTGTGGGATGGACTGAGCAATTGCTAGATCCTCGGACTTTCATTTACAGCTGCTGTTGACCATTGTTGGGCAGTTGGACTACAGATTGTAAGTCATCAACAAATTCCCTTACTATATAGACTACCCATAAGTTCTGTGACTCTAAAGAACAATGACTATTACATTATACACACACACACACACACACACACACACACAAATATATTTATATAAATATAAGTATATATAAATGTGTGTGTGTGTGTGTGTGTGTGCTTACATTTTCATGCATTGTAAACATCTCCTAGCTCACCTTTCAGTGGTTGTGTCTCACATGCTTTGGCATCCAGCACCTAGACCATGCCACTATGCATGCAAATGAGTAACAAGCATCTGTTAAATAAATTAATGTATAAATGTTATGTTTTATGAAAACAAAGTAGGTTTTTCTACAGAATTTACCAGAAAATATCACAGTCTTTATCAAGGAACTATCTGTATAGGAAAAATTTAGAAAAAAAAATTAAACTGAAGTAAGGTAATTTGCTAAACCTTTAAATAATTAAAATTACTCAAAATAAATGAATTTCTAAAACAAACAAGTTTATAAATTTCTAATTTAAATGAGGTACATTCATTTCACGAAAGAAAAACAACGCCTAACAGCCTAAACCTCACTCATTTCGCCTACTTTAAAATAAATCATAGCAGTAGAATTTGGCCATGAGAAACATTAAAGTGACATTTGGTGTTCCTCCTAAAAATCAACTCAGGATGTTTAGCTACTTTAATGGATTCCTCAGCCCCCATAAACCCCACGTGTAACAAATATTGAAGAAGAGAGAATCCCCTACTCTCCTGAAATGTATTTACTTCTCAGTGGGCCAAGACTTCCTCCAGGTTCTGAGTCCTTCTCTTACATACACAGAGATCTTGCAATTTCTGCCCTTATGAGAAAGCAGGTTAAGGGAAGAATTTGCAATAGAGACATTCCTTATTCTCCTGGTGTCAAAAATATCCCCTGAAAAAGCATAAGACAGTTTTCAGCCACACAGCAGTCTCTGGAGATCTTTCGTTATTATTCTTATATTTACTCAGTGTTGGAAAGTCCCTATCCTATGCAAAGGGTCACAAAGCTTGTCAGCAAGTGAGTTATATAGACACAGGCACTGTCAAGAGGTGTTGGGCAAAAGACAGAGCAAGCTTGCTTACAAGCCTGCAAGCCTGAAGCTGCTCTCTGTTTAAGGCTTAGGATATATATAAATACGTGTGTGTGTGTGTGTGTGTGTGTGTGTGTGTGTGTGTGTGTATAAAACAGTTCAACCATTGTTTTCCTTGTTCTTTTCTTCTATTATCCATGGAGACACACAGGAAAAGATACTTCTTGATGTGTTGATGTGTTCTATTCCCTGTGATTTTAAACAAAGCCAGAGCGAGAAGGAATCGGGGATTAGCATTGGGGTAACAGGAAAACCCAGTAAACTGGGGATCACATTGTGGCAGTGTGTGTGTGTGTGTGTGTGTGTGTGTGTGTGTGTGTGTGTGTGTGTCTGTGTGTCTGTGTGTGTCTGTGTGTCTGTATGTCTGTGTGTGTGGCATATGTATGATTCCAAAGGAACTGGATGGCATGATGAACTACTGCATGAATAAATGCAAGAATGGGTAAATGATCTTCAATAAAATATGTTTTGATATAACACTATCAGTGATATAACTCTAATCAATAGCACAAAAAAAAATTAAATGGCTAAAAACATTGTGCAAGGCAGAAATTATATTCAATCATGAGACTAGTAACATGAACTATGTATGTGTGCACAGCTTTCATTGTGTACACTCATTTGTAAAAAATATTTCTGAGTAAGTACATTCTATCATGTGTGTTCAAATATATACTTGCCCACAAATAATAACAAATGAATATCTTTAAGCAATTAAATATGAACATGTTAAAAAATATTCATTTCCTTCTAGTGAATATGAGCATTTTTAATTTCTTGAGTTTCCATCTATTTTTTGACTATTCTAGACTTTATGTATTGTTTCTATAATTTGATCTTTTTGTTTTGGTTTGGTTTGGTTTGCCTTGCTTTGCTTTTCCTCTCTGAGTTGGGATTTCATGTAGCCTAATCTGGACTCAGGTTTACTATGAATCTTTGGCTTGCTTTTAAATCCTACCACTCCTGCCTCTACCTCACAAGTGCTGAAGAAATAAATTATACAATGACAACAGAGAGGAGAGATAGCACTGTCTGCCTTTCTAGATTAAGATGAAACATTATTCAGTAGATTGATGACATCAAGACAAAAACCAGTTCAACCATTGTTTGCCTTGATCTTTTCTTCTGTTGTTCATGGAGAACACACAGGAAAAGACACTTCTTGATGTGTTCTATTCCCTGTGACTTTAAACAAAGCTGGAGCTAGAAGGAATCCAGGATTAGCATTGGGATAACAGGAAAACCCAGTGAACTGAGGAGCACATTGCGGCAGCACCCTGAAGAACAAAGAGGCTGGAGGCTCTCCTCCTCACTTTCTCCCAGAATTGATCTGGAGAACAGGATAGACAAGACAAAAGGGAGGCCATGTCCTTTTCAAGGGGAGGAGGATTTGCAATGAAGCCAGTAGAAACTTTGGCAAGAAAATTAAGAAAAACCTTGGACTCTCTGCCTGCCAGATTAAACAAAGTAAAGGCTGTGGTTTATTTTACTTAAGTCATCTCACTTGATTCATAATACTAGTGGTAAAAGCATCTTAGAGGCAGGTCAGGGATCACTAATCCTTTCTTAGTGCCTCTCTTATCTTATTAGATTTAAGCTAAAGGAAAAACAATCCAATAAGCATCTCTGATGCTTACAGAGAATTAAAATGCTTTTGGACATGGATGCAGATGGAACACAGTTACAACTGAAGCTTGAAATGACAGACAACTTTACTTGCATCGGGTTGAAGAAAAAACTACTGTGTTGAAATGGGAAATATCTGGCAATTCTAACCGTTTTTACATACACTAGTGCACTGAGATCATCTCCTAGGTGGTCTGCCAATCTCTCAGACCTCATTCCTACATGGCACCTTTTACAGTGTTCAGTCTTTTCCAACTTCCTCCCACTTAGACAATGGGAGACTGCTGCAAGACCAGCCTCAGAATTCAGGATAAACAGTTCTGTAGATCAACCAGTGAATCTTCCAGTGTCTTATTTTTAGAGTAACTGTTGAGAACAGTGCCCTGTCAGCTCCTGTATATCAAGGGTTTTATAGTACAGAACCTTGGAAGTCTAGCCCTGAGCTGGGGTTTTGATTTTCTCTCACTCTCTTTGCGTAGATATTAATGAGCCAGATCAGTCTGTGGGCAATTTTCCTATGTCCTCACATACTTCCATTCTTCATGGGTCTTTTCGCCTGTGCTTTGCAATTCCTTGATACTCTTGGAAAATTCTATATTATCTTCTAAACCTCTAGTTGCTATCTTACACTCAAGATTCTTTTGGCTGAGTATCCACCTCTGGTATACTAGTTAGGATGGCTTAGGAACACAGTTGCTCTGAGTATTATGTCCACTAAAGTGTATGATTAATCTCTGAAACAATCACTTTTTAAACATTTCATCCCTTAAATTTTCCAATAATTGAAGTTTAGTCTAGTCTCCTTATGCATGTCTGTGGAGCCAGCATTGCAGAAATAAGTTGAAATAAAAGAATTATGAGCTTTGGGACTTAATAGCTGTGAGCTTAAAATACTTTTTATGATTTTCAGCAAAAAGAAATAATAGCAACAACAAAATTACCTTTAACCTCTTTGAACTCTATTTATTTATTTATTTATTTATTTATTTATTTATTTATTTATTTATTTATTTATTTTTATAAATTAGGGACTCTGTACCTGGATGAATGTATAGATTCTTTTTTAAAGAGTATAAATTTCAGATTTTTAATTTTTTCCAAGCCAAATTGCATCTGGCTTTATTATAAATACATTTACATAAGCAATCATGGTATTCTAGGCACGACATGGGCAGAAATCACTAACAGTACCAAAACCCATTTCTTGTATAGACTACCAAAATCAGAAAGCCACCAGAAATTCCAATGAAGTCTTCATCTGGTGCTTTGAAACAGAAAGTAGCTTAGAGTGAGGGCTGAGATTTCACATTAGGGATGTTGTTGAACGACTTATCAAAAGCTCATCCTGACTTTCAGGAAATAAAAACAGCAGAATTAAGCATCTGAAGATCTGCAATCTCTGATAAAAGGAACTGCTGCTCTTTTGAAGACATTGAAGTGACATTCAATGATGTCACTGTAGATTGCCCAGAAGACTGGCAAAACTGATTTTAGAGGATCAGGTTCCAACATATCTCTGGGTTTAAGGGACTTAAGTCTATGTTGATGGCACAGAAGGAAGAGGATATTAAAAATGGGTTTAGAGTTTTCCCATGCCACAAGGCATTCTGTGCCATAGTGACCACATATGTCAACACCAGGACATCTCTCCTGGGAGCCAACAGGAATCTTTCAAAATTATCAAAGAAAGATGCTTTCTGTCATCAATCCAGCTTGGAATAAGTTCTGTTAGTGACAACCCCACCCTTACAAAAAATAAAAGCCAAATAAAACAACAACAACAACAACAAAACCAGACAAACAAAACCGAAGTGTTTTGTGTGCTAACAACATAGAATTAGAAAAAAGAAGTAAAAAAAAAGTCCTTCACTTTTATAAACCTTGGTTTAAAAAAATATTATTTCAAACTCTACAGTCACCAGAAAACATAGTTATCAAATATGCACACGTGTCATTTGGGATCTCCAGAACCTTCAGCTTTCTGTGCTTGGTCTCTTTGGGCATCTCCATTTTCTGTAGGATATTCATGTTCTTCTTAGTATCAGGCTTCCCCTCCTTCCAATCAGATAAATCCTCCTCCTTCTTTATAGGGATCATTTTAGGCTCTGGCCCTTGCCCTGGCCCGGGCCCTGGCTCTGGCTCTGCAGGTACAGTAGATGACCTTGCAGATCTTCTATGTGGCAGATATATTCTGTCTTTTTTCACCTTTGTTTCATCTCTTTTAGCCTCCCCTTCAGCTTTTCTTTGAGACATGGCTGAGGAAAGGTTAAGGGGATGCAGCAGTACACAGGTTTGGTCTGTATGGGAGTTCTTCTCCCTGATTCTTCATATTGCTCCTCAGGATTTTATCTTATTTACTTTAAATATAACTTCTTACTGAATCTTAGGAAAGCCCACACAGTATATTTTGATCATATTCACTCTTCACGCCTCTGTCTGATTCCTTCAGGATCTCCCCCTTCTCCCTTCTGCTGTCACTTTCTCTTTCCTTTTCTATTTTTATTTATAACTCACTGAGTTCAATTTGTGTTATTTATATACTGTTTGGTTAGGGTTCATCAACTAGTACAAAGTCAACATACAATAGGGGTTACACAATTTCCTTGAGAAGTCTTCAACTGTCCATAGTGCCTGTGTTAGTCATTGAGGCTCAGGGACCTCTTAACCCTCTTAGCTCAAATACTGACTGGTTTGATCTTGGGTGGGTATGGTGGAGGAGAGAGCAGCTGCTAAGAGTTCATTAGTACACTGAACCTGTCAATTCCTGAAGACAGTGTTTGGTTTTAATTTTCCCCAACCTCTGTCCATTTCTACCTCTTTGCCACCTCCTCTGCAGTGATCCATGAGCCTCGTATGTTTTGGCAGAGGGTGAAGCTAAAGTCCCTTTTTTGTCTGACCATTCCATGGATGCTAATTCTCTGCACTTCGATTATCTCTGCTAACTACCATCTACTCCACAGGAAACTGTGATGAAATCTAGGACATGTGGGTACAGAGGTTTGCTGCTATAAAACATTCCTTCAATTCAATCAGAAAGTGGTTGGTTACTCCCAGGTCATTCTTGCTATATTTACACTTATGGACATATCTTGATAATACATGTCATTACTGTAGTTCATGGGCTTCGCAGATGGGTGAGACTGTTGGTGACATTTTCCTCCCAGCAGCCTACATACCACTTTTCAATACTCTGAAAGCTACCCAGGAGGAAGAAGTTTTCCTTGACTGAACCAGTGTTATTCTATCATATCCGGTTAAAAAGTATGTAGCAGTAGAGTTTTACTATTGAGTTGTAGTGGACAATCAGGAGCAATGACAGCAGATGGTATTGCTTTGGGGGTTTCCAGGATAACTTTGGCCAACAATGTATATGTAAATACATGAAACAAAATTATAGGTTTCCATATAGCTGTTCAAAAATCTTTAGTATCAATTATTCTCCTCAGGTTCCTCTTCTATTCTGCACATCCATCCCTTTCCCCACTAAAATTTCCGTCATATTTTCACTTTAAATATGTCTCTATATTACTTTTTTCACAAATTAACACACTGTATGCCCACAATTTGATGGATAGTAGATACTTATTAAATTATTGACTAGTAAAGTGATATGATACTTAATATACTATATTAAATTCCCACGTAGTATCTTTATTTCTTGCATTTAAAGGGCCCCAGTTTCCTGGAGCATGGCTAAAACCTCCCCAACTGGTTTTTACTTTTAGTCTTCTCCCCTATTCCCTCTACCTTGCTAAAATATATTAGGTTGTATTCCTAAAGCTAGACACAAAGGTCTATTCCCTTATTTGGCCACTTCCACCTGAAGCTGACTTCCAAGGTCCAGCTATTAAAGTATTGAAGTCCAGCAACCAAAAACCCCCTCTGGCTATTCTAATTAACATGCCCAATTAAAACTAAAAACCTCATCCTAACACTGGGTTTCCTCCTTTACATTTATAAACTACTATTTGCTTATTTGCCAAGTCTGTCTCCTCTCTATCCATTGGCAGTCCTTTTTCTCTCAGGGCAAATACCTCCCCCCCATGTTCCTCTATCTCCCTTTTTCTCAATTTACTGTATTTATCTCCTATTCAATTCCCTTAGTCCCTCTGAGATAAAAAAAACTCCTTTATGCTGAGAACTTTGTCTTGGGGTGTCTTATGCCTACTTCAAGGTCCTTCATTATTACAATCTGATTTTTGTTTTAATTATATTTTCAAGGATTCATATGATGAAATATGACTGTCTTTTGAGATACAGTCTTTAAGGAGACAATTAAAATAAAGTCATTAAGATAATGTTAATCTAATGTAAACAATACCACCCATCATAAGGTTATACAAAAATCACATAAATATCTAGGAAATATTGTATGAAAATGGGTAGAAAATTAAGTCATCTGTAAGCTGGAAGTCTTAGAAGAAACCAAGCCCTCTAAAAAATACATTTTTACATTTTAATCTACGTGCAAGTCTATGTGTGTGTGTGTGTGTCTGTGTCTATGTGTCTATATGTCTATGTGTTGTTGTGTGCATGTCTGTGTGTCTTTGTGTCTGTGTTTCTGTGTATTGGTCTTTCTCTCTCACTCTCTCTTTGTGGGGGAGTGCACATGCACTCATTGGGCACATTTATATGTGGGAGTGGGGGCATGTTAATATCACGATATATGTGTGGTGGTAAGAGGACAACCTCTTGTGTCAGTCCTTATCATCCTTACCATCAACCTTATTTGGAGACATGGTCTACCTTTCTTTATTTACCTTTTCTGCTACATATATTAGACTAGCAGTCCCAGGAACTTCTGGGAATATTCTTGTTTCCACTTTCTCTCTCTCCATCGTAGTTCTGGTATTACCCATGTATATGTTACCATCCAGTTTTATGAGGATTCTTAGCATCTAAACTCATATCCCCATGTTTTTATATCAAGTGCTTTACCCATCGAGCCTTCTCTCCAGCTCTCTTTGAAGATCGGGATGTTGAACTTCTAGATTCCAGTAATATGAAAGAATAAATTGCTGTAATTAAAGTTGCTAAATCTATGATGTTTATTATGACATTCCTAGAAAATAATATGCTAACCCTTGGCTTTACTTTTAAAACTGCTACACTTAAGATAAAAACAAATTTGTGTTCATGATATCAGTGCTAATTTGTGATTATAGCAATACAGCACTTAAAACTTTGAATTTTCTCTTGGAAACAGGGTGACAACAAATATTTCCTTGCTAATGAAAGAAAATCTAGTGTGGTCATTAAATAGGTCTACTTTAGGTACCTACGTGATCGAGATTAATTGAGGGTAACTTCCCAGTGATGTTCATAAGGTTATCTACCAGCAGATAACATGGTACTCTGATGTTACAATCTTTCTTATCCACAATAACACTCTTCCATGATTTTCCCCAAGCCTTAGCTGTGCATCTCTTGGGCTGGTACCTCACAGCCACTTAGTCTTTGCACATTGGCCAACTGTGGATTTGTGGATCCAGTGTAGAAATTTTATGATGTCTCTAACCACCTGGAAAAGGCCATCAGTTGATGCTGAGTGAGAATCATTGTTCTTTCCCCAGAAATGAGCTCCCTGATAGGTTATTCTATCCTCAGCAGCCAGTCCTACATACATGTGTTTGGATTCAGTAGTCTCTCTCTCTCTCTCTCTCTCTCTCTCTCTCTCTCTCTCTCTCTCTCTGTGTGTGTGTGTGTGTGTAAAAACAATAATTAAAGAAGAACAGCTAATAAATTTGAGCAGAAACTAATGGGGAAAATGGGATGTGTAGGAAAACAGAGAGGAATGGAAAATATAGTATTGCTACATGAATTTCTTAAAATAATTAAAACAATGAAAAAGATCTGTCTATTATCTTGTTCTGGGCCATGTGATTCAGAGGCACTAAGGTAAAGAATTCAAGGCAGGACTATATATGGGGTATCATAGAGTGAATGTGAGCAAAATCCAAAATATGCTGTATTTTTCAAATGAACAACTCTATTTATGGAGGAGTGCGCAGTGCTATGGTGTCTACTGTAATTCAGTTGCGTTTTTAGCAGTGATGCTGGGAATGAGGTGTGAATGAACTGCAAACCTTTGGAAGCACACAGGAGCTCTCGCTTCATTTTGAGAGTGTTGAATTCTAGGTTATATTCACACTTGGTACTTGATGGATTTCAAACAAACAGGCATGCATTGTTAGGACTCTGAGTAACTTTAACTCAATCTAGTACATTTTGTGTGTTGAATATTCTTCTGTTATATTTTGTCTTTTGTTTATTACTAAGCATAATAATTGCTATCAATTCAGCATATCCGTACAAAGGCTGAACTAACTGCTTTCTCCAGGAACATTTCAAGACAATAGTGAGGAACTAGAATTTTAAATCATAGGCCCTGTGGCCTGCTGGACTTTAACTGTAAGTAGGCATTGCCTAACACTTGTTCCTGTGTAAACAAAAATGTTATAAGCATAAAAGAATTGGGCCATGTCATTTCTGACTGTTTGGGGTGGTAGTAATTGGTGACTGGTAGCATTAAGATCTGTCTAGGAGTGATGGCACAGGCCTTACCTAAGTCCCTGTTTTCAGTAGGCAGAGTACATCTCTGTGAGTTCCAGGCCAACTTTGTCTGCATAGCAAGTTGCTGGCTAACTAGAGATACATAGTGAGACAGTTTCAAACAGAAATAAAATAGTAAAAATCTAAAGACACATAAGTTGACAGAAGGAAGCGATTTTTTACTAAGATTCTATGCATCATAGTCTTAAAGAACAGTTAAAATCAAATCCTACTTAACAAATGGAGAAAAAACAGTTATTGAATCAAATCCATATCATTACTATAACTAGTAATTAGATCTGCTAGGCCTATTAGTTTTCCCCTAATACCATACAATTTGATTTAATTTGAAAAACTTAGAAAAATAGATATTTCAGTCCTTTTTATGTCAGAAGAGTCTTGACCAAGTCTTGCCTAGCAAATTCCTTCCATACCTCCTAATACTTTCAAACCTCATCTTCATCTTCCCAATATAGGTGGATATCACGGTACAGTCATCAATAAATGATTAAGTAAATAAAATATAATTTGACATTATATATTATTCATTGTATTATATGATATTATATTTTGTGAAATGCCTATAAAATTCTATAAGGTTTGTATTATTAAAGTGAGATAGGAATCTGGATACTCAGAACTTAAATGAGTTGTCTAAACTAATACAACAAATGAATGCAAAACTGAGTATGAAGCCTAGAAATCCAAGTTCTAGAATCTTGTGTTTTATGTTTTAAATTTTAAAAAATTTAAATAACTCTATAAGATACTATCATACTTCCTAAATGTTGCAATTTTTTAGACAATATACACCACACACACACACACTTACTGATTCATGAGAAAACTCACTAATGATAACCTGCTATAATATTATAATGAAAATATATGACATATTTGATTCTTCAGAAAAAGTTTCATTTTTAGAATGTAAAAATTAAGGAAACATATATTAATGCAAATATATTATAGGCTATACTAGAAATGTATAAAAAAGTATGAAGGGATAAGAGATATCTTAGGGTTTCTATTTCTGTGAAGAGACATTATGACCATAGCATAGCAATTCTTATAAAAGAAAACATTTAAATGGGATTGACTTACAGTTTCATAGGTTTAATCTATTTTCATTACAGGACACAGGCAGACATTGTGCTAGAGAAGGGTCTGAGAATTACACATCTGTATCTGCAGGCAGCAGGAAGAGAGCTGAACCACTAGGCCTAGCTTGAGCTTCTGAGATCCCATAGTCTACCCCCACACATCACACACAGTTCTGTGATGCACTTCCTCCAAGAAAGCCACACCTACTCCAGAAAGGCTACCCCTCCTAGTAGTGCCACTCTCTGTGAGCCTTGGAGAGCCATTTTCTTTCAAACACCATGTTCCACTCCTTGGCCCACACAGGCTTATAGTCATATTGTAATGCAAATGTATCTAGTTGAACTTCAAATGTGCCCTATTCTATAACAATCTCAAACTTGTTTAAAAGTCAAAGTTCTCTTATGAACCTCATGCAATCTCTTAACTGTAATCCCATGGAAAATCAAATAAAATCACATACTTCCAACATATATCAAGGATATACATTACCATTCCAAAAGGAAGGAAAGAGATCATAGAAACACTGGACCAAAGCAAGACCTAAAAGTAGTTGGACAAACTTCAAACTCTACATCTCTATGTCTGATGTCAAAGGACTATGCAGATCTCCAACTCCTTTCAGCTTTCCAGACTGCAACACACTTTGTTCTCTTGGGCTGGTTCTACTCAATGTCAGCAGCTTTCCTTGGCAGATGTCCCGTCACTCTGGCATCTCCTACATCTTAGAGTCTTCAACAAAATCCAGGCTTCATCTTCACAGCTATACTCAATGGCCTCTCTAGGCCTCTATGCAGTGACACTCCTGACATATGCCTGGCCTCAGTGGCTTTTTTTATTTACAGAGAGAGATTCCATAACCTTTTTTGTTTATCTTTGACTCTAAAACCAGAACAATGTTGTTGAAGGTGCCAAAATTTGCTGCATTCTTGCATTCTGGGGCTCAGCTTGCTTGCTTGCTTTTTTCTTTCTTTCTTTCTTTCTTTTTTTTTTTTTTTTTTTTTTTTTTTTTGATGTTTCCTTTACTAACTAAGCTTGACTGTCCTGGAACTTTATTTATAGACCAGATTATGGTGTTAACTATCATGCTGGACATTTTAAGTGATTCTTTCTCTAATTCCTTTTCTCAAATTGGATTCTTAGCTCAATGGAGTCTTTCTCTGAGGTCACAACTACCTTTATTCCACTTAGAATCAATTTTGTGATTAATTGTGTGTTTGTTTATCTGCTTGCCTTTCTCTTCGAATTGTACATTTTGTATTTTTTCCTTGCTAAGCCTGTTCCTTTTAATTATAGATCTTCATAAGAGGAAATAGAAATAAGCAAACGACAGAGTCAATTCTAGGCTGTTTTGAAATGTCCAAAGCTATTAGTCTATAACTCTTCAATTTATGAAGAACTAAACATTTATATTACTGACATGTCTTTTCTTGATCAGTTAATTTATTTAATCTTACTTTTAAGAAATAATAGTCTGCCCAACATATATGAAATTCATTATTCTTCACTCTTATTCTTATCATATACTGAAGTTACAACATAAATTGTGTTACAAGTATATATTTTAAGTTGACAATATTTTTATTTATCCTGTTATTATAGTACGTTGTTAAGAATTATGCTAAAAGTAATAAATTACATCAGAGATTTCATTTTATACATATTGTTCAGATGTCCATGTGGTTACCATGAAGTCTAGAGTATTTGTTTTTACCTTGATGATGATTTATATTACTACCTGATCTTGGCTGCTGTGACTGGGATTTTTTAATTGCATCCTAAAACTTTGCCAAATTTGGAAAATGAGTACTGAAATTAATCTATGTGACTGCTTTTTCTCTGTCAGTGTCTGGAAATATCTGTACTCAAACTCTGTTAACTACTCACATTGAACAGCTGAATTCACCTTTATTAATGCAAAGTGTGACAGGTGCTCTTAAAGTACCAATGAAAGGTTGGAGTATTTGAAATTTTGCAGACATAATAGACAGACAAAAGTCAAGCTTTTATTTTTTAATTTTTATAGGAAAATAAGTATATCTTATAAGTTTATCTTATATTCTATACAATATAATGTTATATATTATATAATATATCCTACACATTACCTCAGAGTGAAGGGCTGGAAAAAGATTTTCCAAGCAAATGGCCCCAAGAAACAAGTTGGAATAGTCATTCTAATATCTAATAAAATAGATTTTCACACAAGAGTAAACAAAGATGGGGAATTATACTTCATACTCATCTAAGGAAAAACCCACCAAAAGGACATCTCAATTCTGAATATCTATTTTACAAATACATAGACACCCACATTTGTAAAAGAAAAATTATTAAAGCTTAAAGCACACAGTGAACACCACACATTAATAATGGGAAACTTCAAGACCTGACTCTCACCAATGGACAGCTCATGGAGAAATAATGAAACTAAAAGAATTTATGAATCAAATGGTCTTAACAGACATCTGTTGAACATTTCTCCACAAAATTATATATATATTTTTTCCAACACCTCATGGAACCTTCTCCAAAATTGATCATATACTCTGTCACAAAGCAAGTCTCAAAAGATACAAGAAGATTGAAATAACCCCATGCATCTGACAGATCACTATGGATTAAAGCTGGATTTTCACAATAGAAAGCCTACAAAATCATGGAAATTGCACAACTCTATACTCAATGACCACTGGGTCAAAAAAGAAAAAAAGGAAGAAAGGAAGGAAGGAAGGAAGAAAGAAAGGAAGGAAGGAAGAAAGGAAGGAAGGAAGGAAGGAAGGAAGGAAGGAAAGAAGGAAGGAAGGAAGGAATGAAACAAACAAAGAATCAAAGAAATTAAATTCTTCACAGTATTCATTGAAAATGAAGGCAAAACATAGTCAAACTTATAGGACATAATGAAGGTAAGCTAAGAGAAAAGTTCATGACACTAAGTGCCTCCATAAAGAAACTGGAGGGTTCTTGTACTAAAATTTTAACAGCACACCTGAAAGTTCCAGAACATAAAGAAGCAAATACACACAAGAGGAGTAGATGACAGGAAATAGTCAAATTCAGGACTGAAATCAACCAAGTAAAAACAAAGAGAACAACTCAAAGAATCAACCAAACCAAGAGCTGATCCTTTGAGAAAATCAACAAAATAGACAAACCCTTACCAAAACTAACTAAAAGACAGAAAAACAATATCAAAATTAACAAAATCAAAGATGAATAGGCAGATATAACAAGAGACACTAAGGAAATACAAAGAGACTTACTTCAAAGATCTTACTTCAAAATCCAATACTCCACAAAATTGGAAAATCTAAGTGAAATGGACAAGTCTCAACAACAACAACAAAAACAACAAAAAAGCCCAGAGCCAATGGATTTAGCCCAGAATTCTACCGGAATTTCAAAGAAGTGTTAATACCAATACTCCTCAAACTATTCTACAAAACAGAAACAGAAGGAACACTGGCAAATTCATTCTATGAAGACACCATCACCCTGATAACTAAATCACACAAGTATTCAACAAAGAAAAAGAACTTCAGGCTGATTTCCCTTATGAACATTGATGCAAAAAACATTAAATAACATACCTGCAAACTGAATCCAGGAACACATCAAAAACAACATCCAACTTGATCAAGTAGGCTTCATCCTAGTGATAAAGAGACGGTTCAATATACAAAAATCCATCAACATAATCCACCAGATAAGCAAAATGGATGAAATATCACATGATATTGTCATTAAATACTGAAAAAGCATTTGACAAAATCCAACTCCAATTCATGTTAAAAAAAAAAACGTGTATGTCTGAGAGATCTATAACTTTTGAGCCATTTCCAGACCACAGAGTATGTTTTAAAAGGATGTAATAATTTTGATATCAATTTAACTGTGAGAGAATAATTCTAGCATATTGATTAGTATTAACATTTTAAAAATGTTTTATGTGTATGACTCTTTTGTATGTGCTAAGAAATATGCTGATGTACTTCATACACAAGCACTAAAATGATAAATACTAATAGTCTCTTATTATGATTGAGAATTTGAGTATCAACAACATCAAGTAGTTGTGCTTGAATCCAAACACACAAGGTAACCCCTTGTATATGCCTGTGATATTATTATTATTTAGATAAAGGGAAAATTTTTATTAAAAAAAGCAATTTATTCAATTAAATTTTGCCTGATGATTATTTATGGAGAACTGAATTGTAGAGATTAAATTACTTAACCCATAAAGAAATTGAAGACAAAAATGGAAAAAAATGGCCAACATAGACTGTGACAGTTACATAAATTCATAGAAACAAAATATAAATTTTCATGATATACTAAATTAATTATGAAAAGACATTCTCAGTCGGTGCCTGTGATATCTTAGTCTAGGTGGAGAAGGCATAACAACAAATTGCCCAAGTCCTAAAAGGATTATAGTCTGAAAAGAGTTTACACATTTTCTTCAAGGAACAGATGGACAATATTTTATTTTCAAACATAGCTACCATGACTACCACATGACAATCGCATTGTTCAGTTTAACAATCTTTTTTAATTTGATATTTTATCTATTTACATTTCAAATGTTATCCCCTTTCTTGTTTTCCCCTCTGCAACCCCCCCCATCCTATCTCCCACTTACCCTGTTTTCATGAGGGTGCTCCCCTATGCACCTACCCACACCTGCCACCTCACCCTAGCATTCCTCTGTACTGGGGCATCAAGCCTTCAGAGGACCAAGGGTCTCCCCTCCAAGATGCCAGATAAGCCCTCTTCATCTCCTTCAGTCCTTCCTCTATCTCTTCCATTGGGGTCCCTGTACTCAGTCCGATGGTTGGCTGTAAGCATTTGCATCTGTGTTAATCAAGATCTGCCAGAGCTTCTCATGAGACAGTTGTATCAGGCTCCTATCAGCAAGCACTTTTTGGCATCCACAATAGTGTCTGGGTTTAGCATCTGCATGTGGGATGGATCCCCAGGTGGGGCAGTCTCTGAATGGCCTTTCCTTCAATCTCTGCTCCACTCTTTATTCCTGTATTTCCTTTAGACAGAAATTTTAACACAATTCTAGATAAAAATTTTGCAGATGGGTGGGTGGCCCCCTCCCTCAACAGGGGTCCATGCCTAACCTCTGGATATGGTTTCAACAGGTTCTCCCTCCCCTTTCTGGGATATTGCAGCTAAGGTCATCCCCGTGGAGTCCTGAGAGGCTCTTGCTTTCCTGGCATCTGGAATTTTCTGGATGCTATACCCAGTTCCCCAGCCTCCATTGCTACACAACTCTGTTCAATTTCCTGACCTTTTGTATATCTTCTCCATCTCCTCTCATACCTGATTCTTCTCCTCTTTTTTCCCTCACTCTTTTCTATTCCTCCCAAGTCCCTCCCACCCTCTCCTTCCCTTGATTATTTTGTTCCCCCTTCTAAGTAGGACTGAAGCATCCACTCCTTGGTCTTCCTTCCTCTTGAGCTTCATGTGGTCTGTGAGTTGTATCATGGGTATTCCATGTTCTCTGCCTAATATCCACGTATCAGTGAGTACATACCATGTGTGTTCTTTTGTGACTGAGTTATCACACTCAGGATGATATTTTCTAGATCCATCCATTTGCATGTGAATTTTATGAAGTCATTGTTTTTAATAGCTGAGTAGTATTCCATTGTGTAAATGTATCATATTTTCTGTATTCATTCTTTGGTTAAGGGACATCTGGGTTGTTTCCAGCTTCTGGCTATTATAAATATGGCTGCTATGAACATGGTGGAGCATGTGTCCTTATTACATGTTGCAGCATCTTCTAGGTATATGCCCAGGATTGATAGGTATAGCTGGGTCCTCAGGTAGTACTATGCCCAATTTTCTAAGGAACCACAAGACTGATTTACAGAGTGGTTATACCAGCTTGCAATCCCACCAACAATGGAGGAGTATTCTTCTTTCTCCACTTCCTCACCAGGTTTGCTGTCACCTGAGTTTTTGATCTTAGCCATTCTGACTGGCGTGAGGTGGAATCTCAGGGTTGTTTTGATTTGCATTTCCCTGATGACTAAGGATGCTGAACATTTCTTTAGGTGATTCTTGGCCCTTCAAGTTTCCTCAGTTGAGAATTCTCTGTTTAGTTCTGTTCCCAATTTTTTAATAGAGTTGTTTGGTTCTCTGGAGTCTAACTTCCTGAGTTCTTTGTATATATTGGATATTAGCCCTTTATTGGATGTAGGATTAATCTTTGACAAAGAAGTTAAAACCATCCAGTGGAAAAAAGACAGCATTCTGAACAAATAGTGCTGGTTTAACTGGCGGTCAACATGTAGAAGAATGCAAATTGATCCATTCTTATCTCCCTGTACAAAGTTCTTGTCCAAGTGGATCAAGGACCACCGCATAAAACCAGATACACTGAATCTAATAGAAGAGAATTTGGGGAAAATCTCAAATACATGGGCACAGGGGAAATTTTCCTAAACAGAACACTAATGGCTTATGCTCTAAGATCAAGAATCGACAAATGAGACCTCATAGTTGCAAAGCTTCTGTAAGGCAAAGGACACTGTCAATAGGACAAAATGGCAATCAACAGGTTGGGAAAAGATCTTTACCAATCCTATATCCAGTTAGTTGTTAGATTCTGTGGGTCAGCTTCTGTCCTTCTTTTGAGTCAACCAGTATTGACTTTAGGTTTTGGGCTGAATTCAAGTCTATTTACCAAATTTTCTAATTTGATTATTTTCTATTTTTCAAAATAACCCTTTTTATTAATTCTTTGAGAATTTTATATTTTAATCTGTTTGATCAATTTTTCTCAGTCCCCCACTCCCTCAAGATCCAATTCCATCTCCCTATTTACCCACTTTTATTCTCATTTTTAAAAAATAATAATTACTTCATGTTCTACCTACAGTAGGCCATAACACTGAAGAAGATAATCCAGGCCTCTTTTTACTTAGAATGCAAAATCAGTGGACTCATGAGTTCAAATCCAACCTATGCAACAGAGTAAGTCCAAGACAAGCTAAGACAATTTAGTGACTGACTGTCTTGGGAAAAATCAAATGCAAGAGGTATTTTATAAAGGAATTAAAGGTTAATTGGTTAATCTAAAGGGAAATGGAGAATACTAAGTGTTTTGTTCTAAAACAATGACCTTAGTCATTTAAATACAAAATAAGTCCCAGAAAAAAAAAAAAACTGATGCTGTTAACTCAGCTGTAGAATACTTGCTTAGCATGCAGTTACTCTTAGGATAAATCCTCAAACACACACACACACACACACACACACACACACACACACACACACAAACTCACAACAAACCATGCCCAGATATATAAATCTATATCATACATATTAACATTTTATTGAAGAAAGTCATATAGATGAGTCAGATTTTTATGGCACTGGTAAGATACATCTTACTCACAATGAATACATGTAATGCTATGTTGGAACAGGGTCCAATAATGGAGTCGTGCAAGGAGAATTCTAATTGTATGTAAGAAGACTTCAAGAAAACGAGACAGAAGTCTCGTGATCTCAATTTCTTCAAAACACAGAATTGTTTTTGAAATGTGTTCTCCCGCCTCTCCAAGGTGTAGCAGTAGGAGTGACTTTACTTCAGATTATTTATTACTACTGTCTATTATTTGTTAAAATGACTATGGGAAACCATGTTTTGCTGTGTGTTGCTAGTCTTTGTGATTGTAGATTTTACTCATGTGGTTCTTCCTAACCCTTAGAGTATAAATTGTCTGAATCTATGAAGAGAATTGCCTATTGTATGAGGCAAGACTTTATTCGACTTCATTTATTGTCTCCATTCTTCAAGGTCCTGCAGCCTCTAGAGTGCTACGTGATACATCATACAGATATTGTTTGTCCATTACAGTTTCAGAGAAAATGCCATGAGCATATTTAAACTGGTATTTCAAGTAAAAATCTGTCTCTAAGTTTGCTCATTTTCATAAAGTCTCTGCAGTGAAATGATCAGCCAAGTTCTCTCTCTCTCTCTCTCTCTCTCTCTCTCTCTCTCTCTCTCTCTCTCTCAGTATGGAGAGGCTTCTCAATGGTTAAAAGCATGCATTGCTCTTACACAGAACCCAAAATCAGTTCCTAGCATCCACAATGAGCAGCTTATAACTATCTGCAACTCCAAGTCCACATTACCCAACATTTCCCTTTAGACTTTACAGCACTTGTATTAACATGTACACATACCCACAAAGACACAAAGATACATACATTATTAAAACAAATAATTCCTTCAAAAGGCTTTATTATTTTATAATTTGTTGTTGTTGTTTTCGTTGTCATTGTCATTGTTCCTGGCCACCCAAACATTGTCAGGCATGGTCTCCCTTTCATGGCATAGGCCTCAAGTTGGACCAATCATTCGTTGGCCACCCTCACAAGTTCTGTACCTCTGTGCTTCAGCGTGTCTTACAGACAGAACAGATTGTATGTCGCCAATTTTGTGGCTGGATTGATGTCCCACTCCAACATCTTGGAGACTTGCTTAGTTATAGAAGATGGCAGTTCAGGCTCTATTATTAGAAGGCTTCCTTAGGGTCATTCCTTTGATTCCAGGGTTTTACCCTAATAACTAAAGTTGAAGTCTGACATTACAGGAAATCAATGAGCTTGGTGGAAAATGGCAGACTCCCTTTATCATCAGGATTTCTCCTTTTCTGATTTTATCCAGGAAGCCCAAAACTCCTATATCCTCTACCCATGGAATGTCCTATAGCCTTAGTGAGGTTATAGGTTCAGCTTCCTTCCTCCCAATAAGAACTCATTCAGCTAGACCTAAGATTACTGGAATGCCTCCCCATGCTAATGAGGTATCTCAATACCTTAGCATTCAGCCAATGATCATTGTCCCCCCTGGATATCCATACCCCTGTCACCAAAACTATATAACCCTTGATTGACCCCTTAAAGTTGATCTATCTCCCTGAAGCTGATCCTGGTGTGTCATTATTACAATTGTATTTGCAGGCAGTCTGAAACCCTGCTGGTAGCTAATGATCCAAGGAAGAAGAGAGACTCACATCAGGGAGTTTCCATTACACTTGGTTTTGAAATCACCTTTGCAAATGCTCCTCAATCCCAGTCATATCTCTCAGCACTCTTTCCCTTTGTCCATTCAAACCTTATCTCATCCCTCATTTTCCCATTCACTGTCAACCCCAGTCCACTCACAACACTTATTCTATTATGGTAGAAAAACTAAAAGAATGGAAAGTTAAAATGAAATATGCTATAAATTTATGTTGGCCAAAGGTAATTTAACTGTGATGCATTTCACTGTACTGAAAACAAAACAAATAAAAAGTTTTGGTTCCAGTCATTAGAGAATATCCTGACATTTCCTTCTTCACTTCATGTCTCAATAGCCCACAACACAGAATGTCTTGCTTTCTGATGTATAAAACTGATTGGAATGTGTCTTAGTTATCATTTTATTGCTGTGAAGAGACACCCTGACCATGCCTACTCTCATAAAGAAAACATTCATTTGGAGCTGACTTACAGTTTCAGAGCTTTAGCCCATTGTCATCCTTGTGGGAAGGATGGCAGCATGCAGGCAGACATGGTGTTGGGGAAAGAGCTCAGAGTTCTCCATCTTGATCTGTAGGCACCAGGAAGGAAGACTGAAGCACGCTCCTCCTACAAGGCCACACCTTCTCCACCAAGGGCACTCATCCTAACAGGGTAACTTGCTATGGACCCACGGGCTCCATTTTTATTCACTCCATCACAAAAGGGTCAAATTGTCAATAAATATTTATAAAACACATGCCACTTTAAAAATGCTAATTAATCAATTTATGAGTACTATCTAGGGAGTATGGTATATATCAATAATTAATTTCCTACGTTTTATAGAGTAATCTACATAATATCTGTGGGTTTTATTTTCTTCTATAAAATGGGAATAGTAAAACCTGCTTTTCTGAGGCTAGAGGGATACACAGTGCTCTTGATCTTGCAGAAGAACCAGGTTCTACTCCCAGCACCCATATGGTGGCTCGTGACCATGCATAACTCCAGTCCCAGTGGATCTAATACCTCCTTCTGGCCTTCAGGCCACTACATCCACATGGTAAACAACATTAAATACACACACACACACACACACACACACACACACACACACACACACACACACTTATACAATATAATAAAAAATACGTATTAAAATAAAATAAAATAAAATCTTTTTCCCAGTATTATTCTATAGATTAAGCAAGATAGTTATAAGAGACATACATATCGCAATGTTAAGGATGTAAAGACACATTAATTATTACAGTAATTCTGTGTTATTATTACAGTTTCTCAGAATGTCAGTTTTCTTGTCTGTGTGATAGGAGTTAAATGTACACCTCAGGGTTTCTCAACCTCCCTAATGCTGTGATACTTTAATACAGTTCTTCATGTTGTAGTGACCCCAACCATGAAATTATTTTCCTTGCTATATTTTGCTACTATTATGAATCATATTGTAAATATCTGTGTTTTCTAATGGTCTTAGGCAACTCCACATGTTGAGAATGGCTGGAGAATGTATGGGCATCATCTATATGTGTTCAGGAACCAGTACCCTGGAACTTCAGATTTCCTTAAATCAAAAAATATAAAAGATTACTCACCAGCATCTCATTAAACACCACAGGAGAAACACAGAAGAAGGAGCTAAAACTAGTAATAAAAACCTCTGGACATTCAGGCAGGATATTGAAGTCTGACTAGAAAGAAGAGAGGCAGCAAGTTGAGGGAAATGAGAAGCAGTTTTGGAATAGGTGATAAAATGAGAAGAATAAATTTCATAAAGAAAGCTGTAAATGCAGGTAGAGATGGAAATTAGTCTAATTCCTATGCAAAGGCTGGTAGAACTGTGCAAGCAGTATTTTTTTTATTGGAGTCGGGCGTTGTTTGTTTGTTTGTTTAGTTGGTTGGTTGGTTTGGTTTGGTTTTTCTTTTGTTTTCCCCCTAGTTGGTAGAAACAGTTAGAAACTTGCAAAATAAAGAGAAAGGGATGATTTTTAAAGAAAACTGTGACTCTATTACCAAGCTTTCCAGCCCAAGGTCATTCTCGGAAAGAAAATGGAAACAAGGCTACTTACATTTTTCTCATAAACATATAATATAGAAAAGTTTTCTAATACTCTATTTGAAACTTACTTTAGGCTTAAAAGTAATGTATCAAATCTGCTTAGTGTCTTCAACAAAGGAACTCTCTCAAATAGGCTATTTAGTATGGAATGACTGTTCTACTCTTATTGACTAGTAAATTGAATTCTCAAATTCCAGACTACACTGTCACACTATCATTTTGAATTTATAAAAGAAACCTTTCTGTATATAAATTTTATTCAGGAATAGCAAAATATAATCCCTGTTATCTAAGAAAAATACGGGTCTTACCTATATTGCTCCTATCATGTAATTTATACATATTTATAATGTATAACATTATTATATAATGTGTATTATATATAATAACAAATAACATTATATAATATATTTATAAAGTATATTTATGTATAAAATTATACATACACATATATGTATATTTATATATATACATATATACAGACACACACACATACACACACACACACATATATATATATATATATTTATTTATATATATATATATATATATATATATATATATATATATATATATATATATATCAGAAGTTTCAGAAAGATGAGAGACTTGGTCCCAGAAAATAATATAGATGGCCAGCAAGGCAGACTATTCAAAGTTAACATCTGGTTACACACCACAAGCATGCATGTGCATATTCAAATACAAAGGCACCATCTTAAATATAGTGCGCAGATATACACAAACAAAACACTTACAGAAAAAATAAAAACTGGTAGAGGTTATTTAGATAACCAATCTAGAAAGGTCTTTCCACAAACTTTTGGAGTTCTTTTCAGTGTCTCTGTAACATATTCTGAGTCACATTAAATAAAGCATTAGGACTCATAATAAATATTTGTATCTGTTATTCTAAACACATTGTATTTCTCCAATTCCCCTAAAGGTATATTTGACTATCTGGTGTCTTTAGTTATACAACATATAAGACGAAACACCACTTTCTGTTAGAAAATTTAATTCAGAGTGTTTTTCTTCTGCCACAATGATTTTTAAAGTATGCATCAAGATTGAACCAATATCAGGTAAATCCCCAAACGTGTATAACTATAGCAATCTGCCAGCCTGCATGACACACATATTAAGATAAAATTTTCTGAATTTGTGAAGTAATACTAATGGTGGAGACTGCTTATTATAAGTTATTCCCTTTCTTCTCTTGATTGACATAGAGTGTTCTTACCTTCATGTTTTCTTTCTTTTTTTTTTTGGTTTTTTCGAAGCAGGGTTTCTCTGTGTAACTCTGGCTGTCCTCATGTCTTCATTTTTATTAACCCATAATCTATGTGCTTTGCTAGGAGATCATCATAGAAAATTATCTAATTAAATGTCTATTTCTTCATTTGATTGTGAGTGTTTTTATAATTAACATGACTATTTTATTTTAGGCTTTGCTTTTCATTATCTAGAAATTAAATTATGCTTTTCAAATACGTATCATTTACAAAAGATTTACTGAATAGACACTGACTTTTATATTCTGATCAGATATAGAATTTGGGCTTATTCTGAGCACGGAGTGTCAAACAAATGAAAACACACATGCATACAGACAAATACACACACACACACACACAGAGAAGTGTATATGTGTGTGTGTGTGTGTAAATATATGAAATTGTGAACATTGTAAAATCTAAACATTATTTACTCCTTAATTAATTAACTTGATACTTATAGGTTGAAAATTAAATCTTGCCTCATTCTATTCACTAAAATACCATTTTCAGCATACATGCACAACACAAACCATTAAAGCATGTGGAAACAGAAATAATATAATAGGATTGATACCAGTGAGTTTTGCTTTTTTCTGTGGGTAAAGATGGAGATCTGCATTACAGCAAACCACAATGCTCCCTGCTTCCCACCAGGCTTAATGATTTGAGCTCCATGTGTTCTTATAAAAGAGCAATTTGATATCATAGTTAATGTGGAGATCATGTAATGCATTGTTTCCTTTTCTGTTACTTTTTTTCTAGCTATTTTAAAAAAGCATTTTCCATTCCTTGGACCCAAGTACCCTATTTTCTCCCCCAGTGAAAACTTCAACAAATCCATATGATATTCCTCAAATGCCCTCTCCAAATTTAATTTATTATATATTGGAAACTATCCAGGAAAGACATTTGAGAGGAAAGAACTAGAAATATGTCATTCCACTTTGTAAAACTGATTTGAAATTTTAGAGAGCAGTCCCCCTTGCCTCTGTCTTTGTTCATACTAAGTTTGTTACAACTGGGTAATGGGAAGGAAAGGTCTTAGAGTGAAGCTGAGGATGGACATACGTGGAGGTAATAGCAGTGACTTGAACCTCTACCAAACTAATTTTCCATTTCCTCCTATTGAACCTTTTGACTACATTTATGTCATCACATTTCATAATTAAAATATCAAATCATATCAGGAAAAAATGGAAATAATTATTTAGGCTAATATAGAAGAATCTGTGAGATAAGATGCTGAATTTTCCAAGTTGTGGCTTTAAGTATGTGCATGCAGTCTCTGCTTGTTTTAGTTTTATAATATATGAAGACACTTGCTATTCAGAGTGTCTTCTGTGGATAATATTCAAATGTGAATGAGATGCTTTCAGTATTTCCTTTGTAAGAAACTGCTTTCTGAAATAGGTACTAGAAGTTAATAGTTTCATAATAATTATAATAAAATTAATGACAACAATAGTATGTATACAATGTGGGAGTTTTGAAGACTAGAATTTAGAGTAGTACCCATAAGCCTGGTGACTTCAGGTGTGTTTTCTTATCTTTGCAGCAGGTCAAGTGGGGAAGCATTGTAGCAGAATTCACAAAGGGAGCACATGGGATTAAGTTAATAGGACAAACAGCTTATGATACAAGAAAACATTGGCTGTAAAGCAAACCAGGGAAATAAACTCTGTAATTCTTTTCCCCCTTCCTATTTTTCATAAATCCCAAATAGAAAGAAGGAAATGCATTGAGGTAAACCATAAAGCTAGCTCCCCTAGAGTATAAAATGATTGCAACAGAAAAGTAGAATACACAAAGCACATTTAATTCCCTCCTTTCTCTAGTTGGTTTCCTGGAATACTTTCTAAAATAAAATGCCCTTTCCCAAAATAACTATTAGTAATTGACAGATGATATGTAATTTATTGAAAAATACTTTTCATTTTTAAAAAAGAGATCATAATGCTATAGCTTCTTGATATCTTCATCACTTACTGAGGAATAAATATATGATAAAAATCCACGATTACACAGAGTCGTAATTGCTCTGACATTGACTTAAATATGGGTAAGCAGAGGTCAAGTCTTTGCACCTCTAAAATAATACTCCAGAACAGTTGTTCTCAATCTTCACAATGCTGTGACCCTTTAATACAGTTACTCATGTTGTGATGAAACCTCCACCATAAAATTATTTTCATTGCTACTTCATAACTGTAATTCTGCTATTCTTATGAATCATAATGCAAATATATCTGTTTCTAAATAGTCTTAAGTAGCCCTTGTAAAAGGGTCATTTGACCCCAGAAAGGTGTTGTGACATAAATGCTGAGAACCACTGCTCTAAACAATGTCTACAAGATATGGATTAGATTTACCCACTAAGATTAAAAGAGCATCCTGAGCATAATAAGAATGCTATCTAATTCCACTTACATATGACATGACTATATATGAATGTGATTGGATTCCATAAACAGGAAAATGAAGCAAAACAAACAAACAAACAAAAGACATCAGTGACCATGTACTGAATCCTTCTATGACATGCCCAGCATGAGACACATTCAGTAAATTACCATGCTTATTCCATCACCAAAATTCCCTTTTGTGTTTTGCCCCTTTACCTCAGCAATGCTACAGATGGTAGTATTCCTTCCTATAGCCCTTTGATAGGTTATTTGTCTTGATGACCAGAAGGTCACTGCCTACAGTAACAGTTTAAAACTCAAAGGTTTAGTGCTATTACATATTTTACCTTCCCCAACTCCTTAAACACAGATGTGTGAGAAGCAGTTGAATGGTGAATGCTGTTGTTTCTGTGTTATTAATGGGTTACACTGTTCTTTGGCAGGTTATGATTCATTTCCATTGAATGTATCCTCTAGCTCTGTGCTAGACATTCTAAATAGTCTTAGGAGTCCTCTACCAAATCAGACTTCTTTAGGTTAGAAAGATTCCAAAACAAAAACATTCAGCAGGAAAAAAGCCTGACCATAAGTAGCCTATGTGAGTAAGAGAGCTTCCTCCTCTTTTTCTAGGCTTCTTTTGGGATGGATTCCAATATGTACTAAATAGTTCATGAGTTTTAGACATATATATGGTGTCCACTTGAATGCTTTCTCATCATATTACTTGGGGCCCCTGAATGTGGAATAACTCTGAAGTATGACTTCCAACATGAAGTCCCGTTATAGGATTCCTCATTTTCTTTGAAAGAAGTGTTCTTCTCGGGTATACGATCAAAACCAAACACAGTTCATTATCCAAAAGAAAGATTCTTTACTCTTGGTCAACTATGAGTAACCAAGAACTAGAAACACAAATTGAGTTGCTCTGGATGATGTACTCTACTCTGGAAGGTTGTATGAACTTCTACCTTCTCATAAGTGTTAGGTCTCAAAGAAATCCAGGACATATGGCAAGCAGAGGTATGTGCTAACATATCAAAATGGAGGCTGGCTGAGTTTCAGCACCAGATGAGAGAAGAACTGAGGATATGACTGCTCTAAGGTATGGTAGAGAAGAGTTTACTGTAGATAAAAGGGACGGTATAGTCGGAGGCATCTGGAAAGGTCCTGGATAAACATGCCTACCAGCATGACCTAGGCCATGGGAGTGGGGACAGAGAGAGGAAGTGTCAGGTAGACCAAGAGCCTTGGACCAAATGGCCAAGAGAAAGCTAGGACACCAAGACAGTTTGCTAAACTGGCTGTGTTACTTTGAAATCTGAAGCTGGGTTAAAGGTAAACCAAAATTCTGGGAAGGAGAGGTTTAAGGTAGGGGTGCAGGATGTCTTAGTCAGTGTTTCGATTCCTGCACAAACATCATGACCAAGAAGCAAGTTGGGGAGGAAAGGGTTTATTCAGCGTACATTTCCACACTGCTGTTCATCACCAGAGGAAGTCAGGACTGGAACTCAAGTAGGTCAGGAAGCAGGAGCTGATGCAGAGGCCATGGAGGATGTTACTTGCTGGCTTGCTTGCTTCTCCTGGCTTGTTCAGCCTGCTTTCTTATAGAACCCAAGACTACCAGCCCACAGATGGTACTACCCACAAGGGGCCCTCTCCCCTTGATCACTAATTGAGAAAATGTCTTACAGCTGGATCTCATGGAGGCATTTTCTCAACTGAAACTCCTTTCTCTGTGATAACTCCAGTTTGTGTCAAGTTGACACAAAACCAGCCAGTACACAGGGAGAAGTCCTAGGAGGAGCCACAGGTACTTAGTAAGATTGAGGGTGGGTGTGGAGAGGGGCTTGGCACAGAGTACATTTCCTATTTGGAATTGCTCCACAGTTGATACATGTGAGAATACTGATAGAAAATGGTTAGATGGTAGGAATACCACACAGGTCTCTGTCAATACTAACAAGGTTCTGTACAAACATACAGCTTGTTACTTAGGAAAGTAACTGTGGCTGTTCAATTAACCTATTATTACTATCAGCATGTAGTGACTTCATTAAGTGTAACTATCTGGTGTAGTACCTGGGGGTACTAGCTAGTTTTGTGTGTCAAGTTGACACAAGCTGGAATTATCACAGAGAAAGGAGCTTCCATGAGATCCAGCTTAAGGCATTTTCTCAATTAGTAATCAAGGGGGGGGGCCCATTGTGGGTGGTGCCATCCTTGGGCTGGTAGTCTTGGGTTCTATAAGAGAGCAAGCTGAACAAGCCAGGGGAAGCAAGCCAGTAAGAAACCTCCCTCCATGGCCTCTGCATCAGCTCCTACTTCCTGACCTGCTTGAGTTTCAGTCCTGACTTCCTCTGGTGATGAACAGCAGTGTGGAAGTGTAAGCTGAATAAACCCTTTCCTCCCCAACTTCCTTCTTGGTCATGATGTTTGTGCAGGAATAGAAATCCTGACTAAGACATTGGGTAACACCATTCAGTAGGTTTGCTTCCATATAGTAGACTTTGAAAATGGTAGTCTCCTCCTTTCACAGACCCTGGTGTGCCTCTTTTAATGGTTTTATGGAACGTGCTAAATTGAAACAGCAGTGAAAAGTTAAATACTTGCTCAAGTTTCTTTCTGTTCCCCTCCCCCAACTCTGTTGCCAATCCAGACTCCCCCATTTTTGTCTAGCAAAAAGCCATTAATGTTGTGTAGCAAAAGAAGACTTAAAAGTGTTTTTTTGGTGACAGAGCATCAGAGCATACATGCCAGGGGGAGTCAAGCTGCCACTGAGATCTCAGCCTGCTGCCATAGGAAGCACATACCTACGTAATCAGGCTAGATGAAAGTTGAGAGCTTTCTTCCTGATGCCATAGGGGGAAGGGGGTTGGGTCTGTGGGGGAAACCCTATTCAATCACAGCTGGAATGAAGGGACTCAGGAAAGGCCAAGCACTAATAACCCTAATTGTGATTGATAGCCATGGATACCTTCAATGAGGAGTTCCTGAAATGACCTGCTCTGGATGGTTAAAGGCCTGGCCAGTCTGCAAAAATTCCACATGAGCTTGCTACTCTCTATCAAGAGTGTATATTACTTATGGTTTAATCTATTAAAGAGGAGGCCAATAATCAAAGTTTAAAATCTCCCATGATCAGTGAATATCTGCAAATTAATGTCTACCTCTGAGAAGCCTTGCTAAACAGATTATCTTGGAAGTATGAATGTTCTGTGCTCACTTGTTAGTCTTCATAAGCCATGTAAATATGCATTCATTTAACATTCCTCCACTCCTCAGAGAAAGCACAGAATAAAACACCATGGGCCTGTTTAAAAGAGAAAAGGGCAAGAGATTAAAAGTGAGTAAAAGTGAGAAATATAACAATACATAAAGAAGATATATATTTTATATGTGTGACACACATGAACTACAAACAAAAAAGTTTTCACATCTTTTATTTAATAATAATGTAAATTTATGTATCGATTATGTTAAAATGTTAAAATAATTTTGATGACTTTTTCTCAAAAATATCTTCTTATTCCTTCTGTCAAAAGCTTTGATGCTCATCTGTTTCTTCTGTTTGTTTCAGGCTTGAGAGATTTGAGGGCTGCTATAGGTAAAATATGGCCACAAGAGAAGGCATACAGAAACGGCTTTGTGGTGAGGACCTTGGATGATAAGCATGCAAGTTGGCACTCAGGGTGTGACTCCATCCAGAAGCACAGGATATAGGATGCTCTCCAGAAGTGGAGAGAGGCTAGCAATTCCTTTTGACTTGGATATTTATGTGTGTTTCAGAGTATGTCTCTCGGTCACAGAGCTCTGAGGGACAGCCTGCGAGTCACCTTATGGTGAAGACGTGAAATTTCACAAAGTGTATAAGACAGGCAGGCTCTGAAGGGTGAACAATTTATGAGGAGGTTGCACTAAAAAGAACTGAAAATTCCCTGTGGAAAGACTACACTTCTCATCTTGCTCTGGGGACAGGCAAGGCAACTTCAGAGGAGGGGCTATGGAAAGAACATAATACAGATGTGGCAGTCATTTTGACTCATATAGACATCAAAGCCATCTTTTTCCTGTGTATATTCACTCCTCTGATGCCTGGTATATGCATTCCTTCATCTACCCACATGGCATGAAATTACTCTCATCTGTCAGCATGGTATGAGACATAAAGGTCAGCCATCCATGTGGGTGATATAGGTCCTCCTTGTCATGTGTCTACCAATAAGCACAGTCCCACTTAGCCTAGTTAAGGTCAGACTCCCTTTCTCTGTTTTTCTGCCACCATGCAGAAATTTAACTGCAACAATATGTAAAACTTTGATTTTGATAATGCTAAACTTTTAAGCGAAGAGGCCTCACCCTCTGGTTAGGAAATGAATAAGGTCTAATACATAGAGGCAATTTTGAGCACATTTATGTAATATAGCCATACCACCATTATATCTATTTCTAATGCATGGTTACTAGAGAAATGGCCTGGAATATGACTGAAATTCATGTGCCAATGTACATTCGGCCTCTATACACACATACAAGTATTGGCTACAAGATGAGAAATGTGCTAACCTCATCGCGCACACTTTGTGTCTCCTTTCAGTCCATTCTTTCTACTTTTAATCATCACTGACTTATGTGAAGTTAAAATGAAAATGAAAAAGTATTTGGATAAAATGATGCTCATGTATGAATTCACTTACTCTATCTTCCTCTGAAATGAAATCAGTCACTCCTAAATGCAAAATGGTTTCTTCATTTCAGTTTGATAATGTCCTACTTCACTTTGCTTTTTCTCTGATAAACACAATGATGAAATGCAACTTAGAGGAGGAAATGGTTTATTTCATCTTATAGATTAGAGTCCATCATCATGAAAAATAAGGCAGGAACTCTAGGCAGAAACCATGTGGGTATACTGATAACTGACTTCCTTCAAGGTCCGTGTTTATGTATTTTTCTTATACAACCCAGGCTCTCTTGCCTAGAGATTATACCACCCACAGTAGGCTGGTCCCTCTTAATTCACAAAACAATCAAGAAAACTTTTCACACATATGTCTATAGGCTAATCTGAGGAGGCAATTCCTCATTTGAGTTTTTCTCTTCCACAAAAATCTAGGTTTGTGTTAAGTTGACAACTGATGCTGGCTGTCTATGACAAGTAACTCTGAGTGTTTGTTAATGACATAAATATGCACATATCCAAGGATTATTCTCCAAAGCAAAGCAGTGGTGGATTAAAGAGCCTCTGATTTTGGGTGCTTTGCAACTAATATGAAGAATGAGACCTGAACAATGGTGACTATAAATAGATCTAGGTATGTGAAGTAAAGAATGATGTTCACAGGTACTTCATTTATTTGAGTTCAATTATCAGATACAGGAAAGCTATCAACAGAGGGGACTTCTCAATGGTGCTTCCAAGATGGACATGAGAGTTGTAGATAATGTAGATGGAAACAAGAGATCCTCGGTAGGAAACCTGCACCAGTGAGGATGAAGAGAAAGGAAGTATCTTCTGAGAAGGAAGGGCAATGTTGACTCCTAAGACATTCTTAGAAGAACCAGTGTGGGAAATTTCTCAAAAGTTAGCATTCACTGCATGATGAATTGGGATTTCTTTTTCTCATTCAAGGAAGAAAATGCTGTGAGTTGCTTCCTAGAGCTGTAGCCTAATTTTATTCTAATCAAAAATTGTATTCTTCTATCATAAGCATGAACTAAACCCAATTGTAAACAGAGGATTCAGCATGTTCTTGAATAACTATATGTAATATACACAATGCATATAATCAAGACAGTGTGTTATCACAAAAAGGGGCTTTACTTATTACCTACAGATACTATATTTCTGGGGTTTAAACAAGAGGCCTTTTGACAGCATGAGCCATATAATTACCAAACAGAGGTATTTCCAAGGGAAATATACCTGGTGTACTTAAGCATGATGGAGACACAAAGATATTAAGTCAAGATTTTTCTCAAAGACTTCGTAGCTTATCATGGCATCACATAATCAATCATTCACTCAGCAATTATATTCTCATCAGTTATATTTCTCGTTTCTTGGACAGTAATGTTATAAACAAATACTAAGCTGTCAAAAACTGTTTCAGTCAAGACCATGAAAAGCCATCAGAGAGTTGAAGAAGACACCAGAGCTTATAGTGATGAATAATAATTTATTGATCATAAAACATACAGTCAAAGTGATCTAAGGGCCAACCTCAACTCTGAGGGATTATTCCAGGCTTACTAAAGACTCAAGGCACAATAGAGAAAGGAAAAAGAAGAAAAGGAAATTGGGAGTCATGTGGCAACAAAAATAGCAAGAACTAGCAATCATTGCTCATTGATATCTTTCAGCATCAATGGATTCAATTCACCAATAGAATGACACAAACTAATAGAGTAGATACATAAATAGGATACATAATTCTGTTGCATACAAGAAACACACCTCAGGAACAAAGATAGACAATATCTCATTTTAAATGGACTGGGAAAAGGTTTTCCAAGCAAACAGTCCCAAGAAACACGCTGAAGTAGCCATTCTAGTATCTAATGAAATAGACTTTAAACCAAAAATAATTTTAAAAAGATGGGGAGGAACACCTCAGGCTAGCTCTTTCCCTGTGCTCTTTGTTTATGGATCCCTGTGGCACAGGCTGCAGGCTGAAACCTGAAGGCTCCTGTCCCTGACTGATCCTAGGTCCCTTTGTCCTGAGGGCTCCTGGTGGAGGTCTTTCTGAGCAGAGGTGCTGGTCTTACCTCTGCTCACAGGCTTGTCCACACTCCTGGGAGGTTAGCTCTCTCCCAGTGCTATTTGGTATCTGTGGTACAGGATTAGCTCCCTGGCTGCAGACAGAAACCACTTGGCGAAACATTTTATTTGTTCGTTTGTGTACAAATGGTAGACTGATGATCCCAATAACCCTACAGAGTTCAGAAACTATGATATTCCAGTCATCGGAACATTTTAGCAACTGATGCTGAGAGTTCATGCTAAAAATTGTGTTCTTGGCATGAATTACCAGTGTGGTGAAATAATTCAAGCAGTCTTATGATCTGTCATTTTTCCCAGCATCACCAATCTCGTTGAGACATGTTTGCACTATATTTCATTTCATGTCTCATAAAGAGTCCTGGAAACAAATTTTTATCCTGATTAAAGAGCAAATGACACTTCTGAATTCAATTATCTTTCTGCTTTTAGTTGTGTAATTAAATAACTAATTCTGCTTGTGTGTGTGTGTGTGTGTGTGTGTGTGTGTGTGTGTGTGTGTGTGTGTGTGTGTGTGTGTGTGTATTTATAGGATATGTATGTGCAGGCAAACTGCCATGGGTTGCATGTAAACATCATGGACAAATTTGGGAAATCAGTTCTTTTTTCCAACTTTATGAGGAGTCTAGATCTCCAACTCAGATTCCCAGGCTTACAAATGCCTTTATCTACTAAGGTATTCACTGGTCCTTCTTTTAATAAAAGGGAAAACATTTCAAAGTGATCATTTCTAATTTTAAACCACTCAAACATTGTACTTATATTCAACTCATCTATTAAGTACCTAAAGGTGTTTACCTACATAAATTTATTTGAGGCTAGAAATATTTAATAGATGTGTATATATAGAGAGGTGCTATTTAGAGTGTGTTTATAAATCAAATTATACTAGCTTATATCTCATATTATAGTGGGCACATCATCTCACTTAGAGACGTGGGATCTGAGAAAGTTCCATGTCTTTCCTATGGCATTTTACAGATGGCATGTAGGCAGTCCAAAGCTGTTTCATAAAGTCTGATTTTCCTCACAATTTATCCATCAAGATCTTCAGCTTATTTTGGAGATTGTTTGATGCATCAACATGACAAACCAAGCAGTTCCAAACATATAGGACTAAAGAGTTGGTATCCAAGATCTGTTCATTATATTCAGATATTGCCCTGTCACTTGTGTATTGATAGTAGGAAACATACAGGAAAATTACACAAGTGGCCTATCTCTCCACAATCTTTGCATTTGCTGACCACTGGTAAGATATTCTCTTCTTTTTTGGCATTATTTGCCAAGGTCATCACTCAATAGAACTTCACACAAAAACTTTGTCTTAAAACAACATAGTATTTTTTAATGCAGTTGAACAGTAATCTGTTTACAGATGTTTGCATTAATCCAATATTTTACAATTGCAAACAGAATAGCAATAAATATTATTTTATAAGCATTGCTTAGACTTCTGTCAGTGTGTCTCCACAAGACAGTCACATTCATAAAATAGATAAAAGAATAAATATATCGTCTACCTTCCCAATCACATCTAATGTGCTCTTCCAAAATGCAGCTTCAATTTTATAACAAGAAACATTGTAATAGTTTTCTCTTTCTGTCTCTAACCCTGCTTGTTCTAATGTTTTTAAGATTTTTAGCATATGAAAGTGACAAATACATTTTTATTTAATCACTAGTAAAATAGAGTATTTCTACATTTCTATAATTTATATTACATTTCTTTTGAATTGTTTTTTTTTTCCTAAATTCACCCACTTGCATGTGTATAAGGAGTGTGGAGAAGGACTTGGGGGCATGACCCGTGGTCCCAGACAAGTTCAACATTACTCTAGAAATATGCCTCGTTTTTTGGAGGCACATGTTTTATATTGTCTTCTGTACTTTGTGTTTTAAGTGATTATGAGACCACTTTCCCATTGTATAGTAGGATACACTGGTAAACAAAGAGATTACGTCATTTTCCAAGGGTCAGATAATATAACTTCCCTACAGACACTGCTTGACTGTGAAGCTATGCTGTTAACAACCACCACCATCTATGCTCTTACCAACTGTGTTATTTTCACAGCATCCTTTGGAGTATATATTGACTTTGCATAAAATCTATTTAATCTAAGCTCTGTTTAAAAAGAAATAATATTAAAATCATAGAGTTCTAGGTATAGAAATATGCACTTATTTTTTAAGAACATTATGCTCACTTCTATAGGAAAATGAAGAATACAAAGTCATTTCTTCATTAAAATTAACTCTTCTGTTAATGATTAAAAATCAGCAAGTAATTCTTAAACTAAATGCACAGAGCCATAAATGTTTGTTTTTTTCTCCTTTGACTGATAACATGGTTGCCATGGAAATGAGACTCACTCTTGAGTATGCTGTGTATATTGAAAGACAGTCCTTATCTTTTATCTAGTTATTTTTCAGACGTGTATTAAAGAGAGAAATTGGTACATATTATCCATAGAAAAACTGGAAGTGCATTAACCTAAGGGAGAGACACATGATAGTTACAGATTTCCTGTATACATTTCAACTAAACTGATCAAGGAATAAATGAGTTTGACTGTCCCTAAAACTCTCTTTCATAGATATCTCTTGATTGGTAAGAACTGATGAATATCTTCCCCTTCAGAGTGGATTTCCTTTCATCTTTCGGTTCTATGAAGCAGTAGCTAATTTAAAGTTTAATATCTTCCTTTTGTTCCCACGCACAGCAGATGGTGTGGACAAAACCACCTCCTACTACCTAATTCCTTTGTGACATTAATTATTCATCAGAAAGGAAGTTGGAAAATAGTATCTTTCAGATTCCTGGCTCACTTAATTGAGTAGATTAAAGAAAATATCCCACGGTTAGAAAAATATATTAAAATACAAGAAATCATTAGAAAGTAAAACCCAGTGGCCACCCAGTGAGGACACTTCTAACAGACGGATGTATTGGGAAAAAAATGTAATGAATACAAAACAAATGAGGACACTCTTTGCCTTGCCAGAGGGTTCAGAATCCACAGATGCTTACCCTTGGGCTCTAGGTAGAGGGCACAAGAAAGAAATTAAGGATTTCTCCTCTTCTTTCTTTCTTTGTTTCTCTCTCTCTCTCTCTCTCTCTCTCTCTCTCTCTCTCTCTCTCTCACACTTTTCTTTCTCTCTTCTTTTTCTATCTCTATATGTTTCTAACTCCTTCATTTATCTAATTTTACTTACTGGTCTAGGAGAATAATTCAGAGTTAGGAGAATAATATTCAGAGAATATTACTGAGTTCCTTACAACTTTCAATTTCAGTGGTGTGTGTATGTGTGTGTGTGTGTGTGTGTGTGTGTGTGTGTGTGTGTGTGTGAGAGAGAGAGAGAGAGAGAGAGAGAGAGAGAGAGAGAGAGAAACAGACAGACAGACAGAGAAAGAGAGTGAGAGTGAGAGTGAGAGAGAGAGTCAATATGATCTTTATTGTTGTCCACTTCAATTTCAGATCTAATTGAAAATAACCAGAAAAGATTTTCAGCCTGACGTATAACAAAAATGTGTAATTAAGTACTGAAAAAACAGTCTACTTAAACATATGTTTTCAAGTCAAACCTGCCTACGAAAATTCCATCCTACCTTGTAAGACATAAACAAATTAGAAATTATTTTGTCTGGTACAAAGTACTAGACACTAGTACACTTAACTGTAAGCCATGATAGATATGCTGATGGACTGGTATTGACCCATGAAGACCCTGTGCATTCTGCTTTAATCTCTGTGACTCATACGAGCTTTGCTCATGCTGATTCCGAGGGCTTTGTTTTCTTTGTATCCTCCAACCCCTCTGGCTCTTACATTCTTTCTCCATCCTCTTCCTTAGGTTTCCTGAGCTCTGAGAGGAGGTATTTAATGGAGTCACCCCAATTAAGGCTGAATGTTCTAAGGTCTCTAACTCTCTGTGTAATATCTGGCTGTGGATTTATGTATTTGTTCCCATTCGCTGCAGGAGAAAACTTCTTTGATAATGGCTGAACAAGGTATTAATCTATGAGTATAGAAGAATATCATTAGGAGTCATTTGATCACTGCATTTTTTTTATTTATTTAAACCAATATTATTTGGTCTCTGGGCTATCTAGTTTCAGGTTCTTGGTATCCCAAGAGCTCTTGAGTATGGATTCCATCTCATGGAGTGGGCCTTAGCTCAAATCAGTTATTGATTGCTTTTCCCAGAAGCTTTGAGTTGCAATTGCCCTAGCATGTCTTATAGGTAGTATACCATTGTAGATAAGTCTCTGACTGGCTTGGTGTTTATATTCCTTTTTTGATAGTATGGAGAGTATAATCCTTTATCAAAGATGCTGGGATTTAGGGTTGAAGACACCATGTAAATACCAGAGTGATATCTCTACGTTCAATGGGCTGTGTGTTATCTTCAGCAACAAGGGTCTTGCACTCAGTTTGTGGAGAATAACCTATGGTCATGGCAACAGTTTCAGTTGTTTGGAGATTCCTGAGGGGCCCCTTTAGCCAACATCTCTATTAGATGTCAACCAATCCTATTACTAGAATCCTCATTTAGTGGCAAGTGTTGGCCAGTTGGGACTGTGTCTCCCATATTATTTAGTGATTTCACTTAGATTGCCTTCATATAAGCATATATTTTAGGAAGTTTCTACTTTATTACATTTCCATATTACCCCCAAATTCCCCTTAATTTTAACTGTATCTTCCCATATTCTCTGCCTCCACTACCTCTCCCCTCCTGCTCACCATTACATCTTCCTATCCAGGCCCCTTTATCCGTATCCATTTTATTTTTCCCTTTTAAAATGAGATCTATACATTCCCTGTAATCCCTCAATGTATACCTATACTTTCTAAGGATTACAGATTGGTTTTTTTATTGACTTAACAGCTTTTATCCTCATATAAGCAAATACATATCATATCTATCTTTCTGAGTCAGAGATACCTCACTCAAGATGATTTTTTTCTAGTTTCATCCATGTGCCTGTGAATTCCATGCTGTCATTACTTTTAATGGCTGATAATATTCCACTGTGTAGATGTATCACATATTATTTATTCATTCTTCAGTTGAGGCACATTTATGTTGTTTCCAATTTCTGAATCATACGAATGGAGTAAAAATGAACATGGCTGAACAAGTTTCTCTGTAGTAAGATGAAATATCCTTTGGGTATATGCTCCAGAGTATAGTTGGACGTTGAGGTAGACGAATTCCCATCTTCCTGAAGAACAAAAACACGGATTCCCAGAGTGTCTGTAACACTTTGCAATTCTACTAGTAATGAATGAGTTTTCCCCTTATTCCACATCCTCACCAGCATGGGAGCTGTCACCTTTTTTGTTAATTTAAGACATTCTAACAGGTGTAAAATAACATCTTAAAACAGTTTAGATTTACATTTTTCTGTCAATGGCTAAGAATGTTAAACATTTCTTTTTTCTTAAAATTTTGTATTGATTCTTTGTGAATTTTACATCATGCTCCCCAACCCCATCTGTCCATATCCACCAACCAACAAACAAAAAACTTTCACCTTGGAAGGAGCAGGATGCCACTTTGTTTCACATAGTACACCCTTTTGCTCAAAGAACTTTTCTTGCAAGTGATCATTGCAGTAAGTCATTGTTCTAGGTATAGGTCTCTGGCTTCTTCCATCACCACTGGATCCTCTCTGCGACTCTTAGACATTCTGTTATTGCTCAATGTCATGGAGGTTCTTCAACTTTGTATTTGCAGAACCTTTAGGCACTCGAGCAGTCCATAGATAGGGTAGATGTTGGGATAAGCCAATTCAAAACCCTGAATTGGGACCTAGGTGGTATCATAGTTAGTGAGCCTGACAGCTCTCCAGTACTCATGCCTTTGGGGCCAGCTCTCTGCACCCATGCCTCCTGTGCTAGCTCTCCAGCACTGCCCAGGCAAGGCACAGGGCCACCTCAACCAAGTGCTACAGCCAGTGAGGGACAGGGACAGCTGTGCACAGACCTCAGACATCAACATGGCCACAGGTGGCAATCCAGACCAGGGAAGTTTGCATGGCCTTTGGTGGTCGTAGACATCTAATGCTGCAGGGTTCTAGATCTAGACATGGTACTCGGCAGCAGCACAAGCCAGGACCTCACCTAATTAGGTATTAAATTTTATATCTAATGCTTAGCTACGGAATTTTTTTTTTTTGTCCTTTTTGTTCTGATACCATTTACTTCTTTACTGACTCGTTTGATGTTTTGTTTTATATGTTTAATAATCACATTTACTTTTCACGTATAGATCACTGATATGCTTCAGATTTGTTTGTTAGTAGCTGATTTAGCTTTTTTTTTTTTACTATTTTATACTTTTTACCTCTTACCAACCACATGTATTTAACGTATTTAGCAGCCTTCATTTCTCTCTATAGATTCAAATTGCTGTACAGCTTAGATGTCTAACCCTCTAATGACCGTCCCATCCTTAGATGGTAGTCTCTGCCAAGCAGTGGGTTCTCTCGGTTTATGTGCTGCTTTTAAGTAATCATTTTTATATATTTTTATAACCATATTTCCATAACCATAACCATATTTATAAGCATATTTTTATAACCAGATTTCACTGTCCTCAGCTTATTCTTCTCTGTTTAAATCATTGTATTAATAAGAACATATGATATTCATTGCTGATTGTCTGAAGTTCCTTTACTGGGTTCATTGGCATTTCTAAATGTTTCAGTTTTGCCTCGTTTCCATTCCTGTTGTTTATTACACATATTGTTTGTATCATATAGTTAACTGTAGCTAGACTCACGAGTCTTGATTTCTCCTTTTCTTTCTTACATTTTGAATAGTTTATGTAGATATATCTTTAGGCTAATTGGGTTATTTCACTGCATGGATTTGTTCACCATCACTCCAGTATATGTTTCTTTTTTGATAATTTCTTTTCTTGTTATCATTTCCTGGAGTATCGTTAATACCCAGTTTTTCCTCTACACCACAGTCACATTTCTATTTCTGCTGCTGATCATAGGCAACATTACATAGCAGACATCACAATGTCCATAACTTCTCAGCCCATCATTTAGTTCAGTTCTTTGCTATAGATTATTTTATTATCTCATTTATTTACATGCCTGGCTATTCTTATTGGGTGCTGGAATTATAGTTTCTGTATTGGTCTTCCCATGATATTTCTCATTTCCTTTAAGAATAGCACTTTATTTTGATTCAGGGGACAGTTAAGCTTTTGAATTACTTTGAGTCTTTCAAGATTCAGATTAGGTTAAGGAGAGGATTTATTCTCGACTAAGGCATTAAGCACCACGTAATACATTTATGAGGATTCTACCTCAACGGCTTGTAGATCATTCCATCTCTCTATTCTATCTAATAAAAATGTGTGTTCTTCCCAACTCCCATGGTGAGCACTAGTGTTGTTGTTACTGTTTGTCTACTCTTCAAAAGCAGCTTTCCCTTCTATTTTAGGTACCTTCATTTTATCTGTCAAGTTAATGAGAAGGCTCCCCTATAGCTCTGTGGAGAGCTCTCTCTCTCTCTCTCTCTCTCTCTCTCTCTCTCTCTCTCTCTCTGTTATCTTATTGTTTTAAATTCTGTTTGACCTGGCCTCCCTCACATTTGATCTCTGTTTCTTGGAGTCAGAAAAACCACCCAGTTTTGTTTGTCTTCCTTTTCTATCCTGTAATCTGAAAACTGCCTGCAGGCAGTGTGCTCGAGCAAACAGTGGATTGGTTTGTTTGTTTCTCTTCTCTGTGATTGCAGTCCTAGGCTGCCTCCGTTCTGAGTCCAAGACACTTGCCTTATATTTCCCCAGTTATCCATGTGTTTTCAGCAGTGTGACTTATCCCTGTCTTATATTTTATTCTGCCTCCACATGCTTATTTCTGACATTTATTCAATTAGTTTCGATAGAATAACTACTAAAAAAATGTATACATTTCAGTGGCTTCTATAATAAAAAAATAGATTTCTTGTTCACATTACAATGTAAAGCAAGGATATTGGGGTTTGTGGGTTCTCCAGGTAAGCTGGGCCAAAGCACTCAGTACCCAGATTCCCTTATCTTTTGGTGCCAGCATGCCCTAAGCCTTCCATATTTACTTCAGAGCTCTCTACATTCAGTTGCAATGATGATGAAAACAGAAACTGGTAATGTTCATGGGCCATGCGTCTAAGTGCCTGGCTCACTACTGCCAGCATTCCTTTAACCTGACTTCAGTCATCTTCTCTGTCAAAATTTCAAGAGAAGTCAGGAAATGAAGCTTAGCTGCGTGTCTAGAGTTTTTCTGTCCAACAGACATAAAAATAGAGCCATTTGTGCAATTGTAAAATTTCTGGTAGCCACATTATGTTATAAAGTAAATCATACAATTACTTTAATAATGGCTTTTATTGGACCAGTATATTCAAAATTTTTAAACATTTCAATGTATATTTAAAATTATAATTTTAAAATTACCTCTTTTAAATTATAATATCTTTTATATTTGTTTTCATAACAAATCTTTAAAATATAGTGGTTATTTTATAGACATTAATCACATTTATTCCAGATGGGAAATTTTAGGTTGATATATATATACATATATAGAGAGAGAGAAAGAGAGATTAGATATAGATATAGATATAGATAGATATAGATATAGATATAATTAGTGATAGAGACGAGGTAGAGGTAGAGATAGAGATAGATACATATAGACCGTCAATAAGCTTTAATGCCTTGATGTATAACAACAGATATATACAGGCCTTCAGTAAGCTATAATACAGTGATTTCTTAACTTTTTTATTATCTTAAATTAACTGCACAAATAATGGGTTCTATTGTGACATTTTCATGCATGTACATAATAGACTTTGGTTATATTCACTGATAATATTTAACTGAAACAATGTTGGAAAGCCATAGTTCATTGACCAGAATCAGGATGCAGACTGTATTTGAATAATGCAGTGGCTAAGAATGACTTTTCACCTTCATAAATATCTGAAAATAAGCCATAAATAATATTTCATGAGACATGAATATTATATAAAATTTGAATTTAATTGTTCATTAAAATGTTTTATTGGACCATACCTATAGTTACTTACTTGTTCACAGATTATGGCTAGTTCCATGCCATTGTGAAATGAGAAGGTGTAAGATGTAAGATAACATATAGCCCTCAAACACCAAACTATCTACATATTCTTTATGTATATTGTTACCAAAATAAAATAAAAAATGATCGGATATAGATGAATACATATATCTTGTGTGATGATAAACTGTACAATAACTCTAGGAATCCTTAGGGAATATTATTTGGAGATAATTCTCCATGACAGACAGCATTCAGCATAGACTGAAAACTAACATATATAATTAGGATATATATTAAGGAAAGTAATTCTTTAATCCATAGAAAATAGGTTAAAATAAATTAGAGTAAAACACTAAATACTGAAAAGCTCAAAGGTGGATTATTATGTCATAATAAACTTATAAACCTGGAACCAGTGTGTCAGATGAGAAATCACTCAATCCTGGCAGCTGTAGTGACATTGCTTTACCCAGGAGATTATCCCCAAGTGTCACAGTACGCTGCTTGTTTCCTAATGTCCCTTCACTTACAAGTCTTTCTCTATTCCATAGAACCTGAATATGGACTGTCTGTTGTCACGTTTACAATTCCCACTTATGTACCCTCCTGAATTCTCTGACTTCTGCCTTAATCCAGCTAGTCCATTTGGTTATCCAAATACCCTAAAAAACCAAACAAACAAAACCTGTGCTTAGCCCCTTCTTCCTGTCAGCCACCTGGCACTCCAGGTGTTCTAAGTGAACTTTGGGTATTCGGTGTTGCAGAGACTGTAGTTGAAAGAACTGATCCTGGATGAGGGGTCCACTGCGCCCTTCACTCAGTACAGCCACTGCCCCAGAAACACATAGGCTCTCATAATGCCTTACAACCCTCTCGTAAAGTACACATGTTGCAAAAGAAGAGGGGAAAAGTTGAAAGGGATGCCAGAGTTCTTTCTATGCTGCCTAAAAGTGCAAACTGCAAAGTGAAAATGTACAGAATTTAGAAGCGGCCACGAGAATCTCAGGACTATTTTCACTCTGTCTGTCCTCTGGCTGTTAAATGCTGGACTTGGAAACTGAAAACATATTTTCCCAGCTTCCCTGCTAGCTGAATTGGGGGATGAGATATACTTGTAAGTGACGTTTTTGAAAAATTTAGAACATGAAGAGAAAGGAATCCACACAGCCGTTCCCATACAGCCGAAATCAGCAGAAGTGTGGGTGGGGTCGGAGGGGAAGTTCTCACCAGGTTCTGAGTAAACTTTTTCCAATCACCCACCTTGCTGCTGACAGCTACAGACATTGGCAGTGTCTACACTCAATTACTTTACCTCCTCATTTCCTGGAAGTTAATAGGTTCTTACCAACTCTTTGCTCCCAGAACACTTTCAATTGTTTTTTAAGTGACTATCCCTGTTTTAAATTTCTTCCTGTTTAAAAAAAAAAAAAAAGAACTTAGAGAGTTTTCTTTTTTCCTGTCTGAGACTTGCCTAGTCCATCTCACCAGCATCAATTTTCTGGATGACTAGGACTGTGTAGGAAATAAATGTATATTCGTGATGCTCACTTATTTACTCTTGATTTTTGTAATTAGATATGGACCACATGTAAAATCTATAAAAAGCATCTTTTTTATTTTCTCAGTGTGAGATCATGAGACTTTAAGTGAGGATTTATAATCTTCTTGTGCACTGCAGTGTAAGCCCATAAAAGCAATATTGTGATTCTTTCTTTTCTTGTAACCTGGTTATTTTAATGGTCATGTCATTTGAATAACTCCAAACTAGCATTTATTCTGTGATGTAAAATACCATTCAATATCTTGAGTTGCAACATGTTTTCAATATTAATTTACAACCCTTATACATGTCACAGTCCCTAAACACATGCCACCTACAAGAAACGAGTTGGCTAATGGGAAAAGTCATTTCAGAACTCTGACTACTGCTTTTTTTTTTTTTGTCTTATGACTTGATTTTTTTTTCCAGCATGACTTTAAACATAAGAGGGTTATTAAATCTTTAGCCCTTTTGGTTGGTTTATGTAGCATATAACACAATTCGTAAAGCAATGTTAAAGATAAAATTAGAAATGGAGAAATTTCAACCATAAAAGGAAAACTCTACAGTTGTCTCAGGGAATGAGCACAATAATACTGTTATTTTTCCACTGCATCACTAAGGCTTGGCACTGAATGGAAATGCCAAATATAATGTTTCACAACTTATTTTTCCATAAATATCCATTCTCTTTACAGTTGAAGAATATTGTCATTTATGTGGAACAAAATATCACTAAAATGAAAACATCTGGTAAAATAGGCCAATATGTTAAGATCTGAAGGGAAGCACTCCTGCTTAACACGTAGATTGCTTTTCCTCATAAAATGTCAGATATGTCTTGGAAACTCACATATTAATCACAAGATGTGGTTTAAGATAATAAGACTTTGCCAATGTTATGATTTCCCATGGACCATGTTGAGATGCAGTTGTATGTTATATTAAGGTTTTATTAAAGAGGGAGAAGCTGTAAGGAAAAATGGTTGGCACTGAAGTCCGTGCGTCCCAGTCACTGTGGGATCTTACTGAATACATATTTTAACCAGAAATGATGTCCTATTTCTTCAGGGATCAATTCCAAGCCCATATTTTATCTCTGGTTAAATGCAATTTCATGGAACAAAACACTGCTACATAATATAAGTCAAACACATGTACAGTTGAGACTCTGGAGAATTTATAAATATTCCATTGACAACTCAAAGAATAGTTTTTGAAAGGAGAAAGTTCATTTGATATAATTTATTGTTAATGCTTTGGAAGATTAAATTTGATATTTGTTTCTTTGAGTTAAAGAAAGGTATTTCTCAACTGAATAAATGTAATTGTGTTTTTATTTAAAAGGATATTTTATTAAACTTCAGGCATATGTGAGGGATATCTCATTGGCAGTATTCTATATTATTTACCTTTTAATTATTGGGTTGAGTACTGGGGAGCTTCTAAAATAAATATCCAAAATAAAAAAATAAACTTGCTAGTGATAATGTTCACTGAATTCTCAAAACCTACTTCATTTCAAATGAAATTTTAATTAAAATTCCATTCAACACATTTTTTGAGGCAAGGTTTCATGCATTCCAGGTTTACTTTGAAAATGATATGTAACCAAGGTTGACCTTGAATGTCTGGTCCTTCTGCCTCCATGTCCTGAAGTTGAGATTACAAAAATATAACACCATGCCCAGTTTTTATGTAGTATTGGGTCAAGCACCCAGAATGTCTTGTATACAGGCAAGCATTCCACCAACTAAGCTACATTCCTAACCTCCTGCTTTTAAGTTTTGTACTGAGAAAGGGAAAACAGCTATTATAACTTTTCTAGAAAATATTTACTCATCAAAATACTGAGGCATTAGAAAAGAGGGTTACCTTATGTGTTTGAGCATTATTTTGTCTGCCTGTAATATCTGGAAGTGATGTAAGCTATATCAAGAAAACAGACAAACGAGAACTAACCCATTAGTATATAAACCAATTTACTGAGGTTTGACAGTATAGGAAGAAGATTATTTCCATGCCTCTTAGCAACTCAAAATGTTTTGTTTTGCTCTTTCAAATATGCAATAAGCTATGATCTTTTCCTTAATTAATTTCACTTAGAAATGTCTACTAATTAGAAATCAATGAATTTAAAATATTAGTCATGAAGCCCAATTATTTAGGCACTAAATCTGTAAAACTTGCTTAATATAACATTAACTTAGCAATATTTAATTTCCATATAACCATTAAAAGTTATTTACTGCCACATTAATATTGCTAAAATATAAACACAAAGAAGCTTTTTTTTTTTTAATTTAAAAAACTATACCAAATAATGAAGTCAGAAAGCAATGGTTTGAATCTGAAACTAGACATTTTTTAACCAAACATCATATTTTGTACATGTGAGGGTTCTTCAAATTTGTATGAGTTTTTGCAGTTTATTGGAGCCCGGAGTAAATCTGGGTAAAACTGTCTTGAGTGCTAATACATCTAACTGTCAAATACAATAAATGGTTGGGTCACAGGGCAGTTTTGTTTCTATTTTATTGGAAAATTTCTAGAATAATTTACAAGTAGTTGTATCAGTTTACATTCCAACCAACAATGGGTAAGAGCTCCCTTCAGCCATAACCACATGACTCTAAGTTGCTATTCTTGGCTTTTGAGCCTCAGCTGCATTTCTTACTGTTCCGGCAAAGGCATGTAACACACATTCTAACTTGCTTATGATCTAATTCTTATGTCCTATTTTGGTGAATTTCAAATATATATATTTTTACATTGTAGATAAGGAGCAACCGTAGAATTTGCTCAAATATGTTCTGATATCAGAAGGCTTGTCTTTGATTTCACATCTCATCATACATTACAAGAAACAAGTAATTTCTTTTTTACTATTTTTTTATTAATTATTGCATTTGTTTACATCTCAAATGATCTCCCACTTCCCGGTTACCCCTCCACCAATCACCCATCCCATGATATCCTGCTTTCCTGTTACCCCTACACCACTTCCCCATCCCACATCTGCCCTACCCCCTCCCCTTTGCCTGTATGAGGGTGCTCCCCCACCCACCCACATTCTCCTGCCCCACCACTCCAGCAACCCCTTGGGGTGGGGCATCAAACCTCCCCGGGACCAAGGGCCTCCCCTCCCATTGCTGTCAGCAAGGCCATCCTCTGCTACATACTTATCTGGAGCCATGGATCCCTCCAGGTACAATCCTTCCTTGATGGTCTAGACTCTGGGAGAACTGGGTAGTCAGGCCAACCTATGTTGTTCTTCCAATGGGGTTGCAAACCCCTCTGCTCATCCAGTCCTTCTGCCAGCTCCCCCACTAGGTTCTCTGAGCTCAGTCTGATGGTTGGCTCCAAACATTCACATCTACATTGGTCAGATGGGGGCCGGACCTCCCAAGGAACAGTCACACTAGGTTTCTGTCAGCAAGCACCTCTTGACCATGGCAATAGTGTTTGTTGGGTTGGTATCTGCAGACATGATGGATCCCCAGGTGGGGCAGTCACCAGTTGGCTCTTTCTTCAGTCTCTGTTCCATTTTTTGTCCTTGTTTTTAATTTCTATTACAGCATGGAGGCACACAATCTAAAATCACATGAGGAAAGACATCTATGACACAGTTGCCCATACCTCAGTGCATGTCTGATCTCTCCTCTCTTGTAGACAATCTTTAACCTATCTTTAGCTCTGTTAGTCATTGGTCAGGAATCAATCACGGTGTCTGATTTTTCTTTAGGAAATACTTTTTTAAAAGTTTCACAGATCAGCCGGGCAGTGGTGGCGCACGCCTTTAATCCCAACACTCGGGAGGCAGAGGCAGGTGGATTTCGGAGTTCGAGGCCAGCGTGGTCTACAGAGTGAGCTCCAGGACAGCCAGAGCTACACAGAGAAACCCTGTCTCGAAAAACCAAAAAAAAAAAAAAAAAAAGTTTCACAGATCAAATTAATTATGCTGCCCAAGTAAAACCAGGAGAAGAATTGCATTTGCTAGAGTTAGTTACAGGCACATTGGTGATTCAAGGCAGTTGTGCCACTCAAAATTCCATCCCATAATGGGTGACAGTTCATTATTGCTGCACAGCTGAGGCTCCCAGCACTGATCTTAGTACCAACAGAGAGTCATTTTAATTTCTGCAACTCTACATTGCTTGTGGAACCTTGAAAAATGGTCTTTTAAATATTTTTTTTCTTAATAAGATTTTTATTGATTATTTGGGAATTTTGCATGATGAACCCTGAGCACACTCAATTTTCAGTCCTATCAGGTCCTCCCTCTCATCCTTGTGACACAGAAAAGAGAAGAAGAAAAAATTCAACTCCAATTTGTGTTGCCTGTAGACTCAATGAAGCATGGTCAAACTCCTGGTAGCCAATGCCCTAAAGAAAACTGAGTCCCACCCAAAGCGCCTTCAGAAACCATCAATGGTGGATACACTTCAGCATCCTTATCACAATTTTTAAAAGTTCTCTTCGATGGCTTTCTTTCTAGGCTATTACTTTTGGGGTAGTGGGGTGAGGGTAAGTGTTGTCACAGAAGCCTTCTGGGAACTTCCTAAACCTAGTAAGTGTCATTAAGCATCTGAGTATTATGAAAATCAAGCTCCCAGGAGAAGATGCTTCAATTGGGAGGAGATAGCTACATAAAAATTATTACAAACCATCTGACTTAAATTTACCATGCATAGATAATTATGTCATATCTGGATCATAGGGGAAGGACTTAGCCATGACATTTTTATTGAAGAAAACAATTTCATGTATATGCATTACACATGAGGATAGTAGCATCCTTCCTGATTACATGACGGTGTTCTTTTATAATATTTCATTTCACTGTTAAGTATTTTGTGTGACCAATTAACAGCTTAACAACTACCATTTTAATTATACAATGCATACACTACTTTGTATCTTTCCATTTATAATAACTTGTCCCTTAATTATTTTTCAAAAATGTGTGGTTTCATTCAATGTCAAGTTAATGCTATCCTTAGACCAACTAATATCTTTTCATGAGAATTATTTACTGCTGTCTGATGTGTGTCAGTTACCATGACTAGGTTATGTTACAAAAATCACTATATGGGATACCTGGGACCATGATAGGTACCTGGAAATTTTTGCTTAATTTCACTTAACTAGCAAAATTGCAGGAGTAATTCTTTACTGATCCCTTTTTAAAATGGGTTCTTAAACCACAAGGTTAACAACTAAATAACAAAGACAAAAATCTCAGGTTAAATCAAAGTCAGTCATTCATTGTGTAATTTTCTCACATAATAAAGATGAGTCATTAAAGATTCAACACCGTTAAGCCTGCTTAACCCAAACAACAATGAAAATCATCAAAACACAGCTTTTCAGCTATCAGACAGATTAGGTTAAATTGTGCAAGACAGCAAATAATAGGGGATAATGATGAGCAACTCACATCATGTGGCACACGAATGAAGTTAATGCTCAGTTAATGCTGAAAAGATGCATCATTGTGCTGTGTGAGACACAGAAGCACGTTCCCTCCTTGGGGACACAGAACCAGAACACACATGCAGAACACACATGCACATGCTTATGTTCAGATCACTACATACTTCTACTAGGTGTCACAAGTTAGCCTTTTCTTTCTTTCCCTCACAAGTTGTCTCTACACACTCAACAGGTTTTGCTCATAATCTATATATAGAAGTTGATTCGTAATGTATGTAATTCACCATGTATTTAATTGCTAATTATCCAGGAAAATCCAACTATAAAGTCTTTATGACTGAATATAAGGCTAAAATTTTTGAATACTGTCTCGCTTAGCATCATAAGGAGTCATTAACAAGAAGCTAAAAGACAAGGTGAGGAGGGATTTCTAGAATCCACAGGAAGCACTTCTGATTTAAGAATTACAGATTTCCAAAAAATAATAATTCTCATAACCTAAACTATTGTCTCAGTTACTGCTGCCATTTTGATAGATTATTTATAAAGTGTTCTGTTTTATTGTACCATTTAACTCAATGTATTCAATGCCAATGTGGTTGAATAATTTGAAAAGAGATTTCTAGATAAAATTTAACACAATATTATGCAAAGTCATACTCCTTTCAGCTGCAGGTCTTCATTTCCACCAGAAAAAAAAAAGGTACAAAATATTTTCCAACATGTCTGAACTCTTTATAGATGACAATTAATTTTCAAAACATCTCTATGTTTTTGGCACAAAGTATAACTGCAAAGTATAACTGGCTTTTTTGAACTGATTTTGAGGAGAGAAAATCAAAGGCCAACAAACCATTATATTCCTCCTTGTTGCCTTTGATTTCACTTGCTTTGGTTTTGCCACAAGAGAAGGATACTAATAGGGTCACAATGAAATCCTATTGGACACTCATTTCCTGAAGTATCTCTCTGAATGCACATTTATTTATTTATTTATCCTTGGGTTTTTTATTTTTATTTTTTATTTTTTTTACTTTTGGGTATTTATTTACATTTCAAATGTTTCCCCCTTTGGAAACCCCTTATCCTATCCCCCCTCCCCTGCCTCTATGAGGGTGGTCCCCCACCCACCTACCCACTTCTGTCTTCCCTCCCTAGCATTCCCCTACCTGGGGCATCTAACACACTCAGGCACAAGGGCCTCTCCTCCCACTGATGGCCAACAAGGGCCTCCTCTGCAACATATGTGGCCAGCACCATGGGTCCCTCCATATGTATTCTTTGTGTATTCTTTGGTTGGTGTTCCAGTCTCCTGAAGCTCCAAGATCTGACCAGTTGACACTGTTGCTCCCTCCACGGGGGTGCAAACCACCTCAGCTTCTTCAGTCCCTTCTCCAGGACCCCATGCTCAGTCCAACAGTTGGCTGTGAGCATCCACCACTGTATTTGTCAGGCTCTGCCTGAGCCTCTCTGGAGACAGCTTATCATGCTTCCATCAGCAAGCACTTCCCAGCATCCACAAGAACATCTGGGTTTGGTGGCTACATATAGGAAGTACCCTTCTGGAGGGCCTTTCCTTGAGTCTCTGCTGCACACTTTGTCTCAATATTTCCTCCTGTTCACCCTTCTTAACACTGAACACTGAAGCATCCACATTTTGGTCTTCCTTCTTCTTAGGCTTCATATGGTCTGTGAATTGAATTTTGGGTATTCTGAAAATTTGGGCTAATATCCATTTGTCAGTGAGTACATACTATGTTCGTTCTTTTGTGACTGAGTTACCTCATTCAGGATGATATTTTCAAGTTCCATCCATTTGCCTGCAAATTTCATGAAGTCATTGTTTTTAATAGCTGAGTAGTATTCCATTGTGTAAATGTACAGCATTTTCTGTATTCATTCCTCTGTTCAGGGACATCTGGGTTGTTTCCACCTTCTGGCAATTATAAATATGGCTGCTATGAACATAGTGAAGCATGTGTCCTTATTACATGTGTCCTCATTACAGTTGGAGCATGATCTGGATATATTCCCAGGAGTGGTATAGCTGGGTCCTCAGGTAGCACTATGTCCAATTTTGTGAGGATCTGCCAAACTGATTTCCAGAGTGGTTGTACCATCTTGCAATCCCACCAGCAATGGAGGAGTGTTCCTCTTTCTCCTCATCCTTGCCACTATCTGCTATCACCTCAGTGTTTGATCTTAGCCATTCTGACTGGTGTGAGGTAGAATCTTAGGATTGTTTTGATTTGCAATTCCCTGATGACTAAGGATGCTGAACATTTCTTTAGATGCTTCTCAGCCCTATGAGTTTCCTCAGTTGAAAATACTCTGTTTACCTCTGATCCCCATTTTTAATAGGGTTATTTGGTTCTCTGGAATCTAACTTCATGAGTTCTTCGTATATATTGGATATTAGCCCTTTATCAGATGTAGGATTGGTAAAGATCATTTCACAATCTGTTGGTTGCCGTTTTGTCCTATTGACAGTGTCCTTTGCCTTACAGAAGCTTGGCAATTTTATTAGGCCCCATTTGTCAATTCTTCATCTTAGAGCATCAGCCATTTGTGTTCTATGTGATTCTCTCTGAATCAAGTATACTCATCCATAAAATGCAGATAAAAATGTCACCAGACATAAAAGAGAATTTCAAAGGTAATACAAGTCATTGACGTTCTTCTTGACTCTGTTCTGGCAAGTAAACTGGCTTGTTTTATATGACAGTACTTATATTGTCCTGTATTCTGTACATATGCTTACTTGTCTTTAATTTGTTCAGCTTACTTATAGTATAAGAGAATGCAGAAAACACTGGTCATATTTTATTATAACTATGAAAAAGTTTAGTTATCTATTATTTAAAATTTCACATTTTATATTATAGATAATAAAGACTCAGAAACATTACTATATGCAATTTAACTATTGGTTTTTGATTCTTTCAAATGTTTGATATCATCATAGAATATCCATAAGATCTGATGTTTTCCTTGAGGGTAAATGAGAGAAAGTTCTGTATCCCCAGAAAGAAAGCAATCAGTAAACCAGCAAATTTCTCAAAATATAAATAAATAAATAAACAAACAAACAAACAAACAGGTAAAATTGGATTTGCAAGCCACGAAATTTCTGAAGGTTTTTTTTGGGAAGGGTGTGCTTGGGGGGAAGGTACTTTTCTGTTTTGGGGGGGGTTGGGAACATTTTCTTTATTTACATTTCAAATGTTATCACCTTTCTTGGTTTTCCCCCCAGAAAAACCCTATCCATTCCCCTTCCCCCTACTTCTATGTGAGTGTTCCCCCACCCACCCACTCCCAACTCTTCATCCTGGCATTCCCCTACACTGGGGCATCAAGCCTTCATGGGACCAAGAGCTTCTCCTCCCATTGATGCCTGACAAGGCCATCTTTGCTACATGTGCTGCTGGAGCCATATGTCCCTCCATGTGTACTCTTTGGTTAGTGGTTTAGCCCCTGCAAGCTTTGGGGGGATCTGGTTGGTTGATATTGTTGTTCTTCCTATGGGGTTGCAGCCCCCTCAGCTCCTTCAGTCCTTTTTCTAATGCCTCCATTGGGGACCCCTTGCTCAGTCTGATTGCTGGCTGCGAGCATCCGCCTCTCTACATGCAAGGCTCTGGCAGAGCCTCTGAGGAGACAGCTATATCAGGCTATGTCAGCAAGCACTTCTTGGCATCCACAATAGTATCTGGGTTTGGTGACTGTATATGGGATGGATCTTCAGTTGGGACTGTCTCTGGATAGCCTTTCCTTCAGTCCCTATTCCACGCTTTGCCTCTGTATTTCCTCCCATGAGTATTTTGTATCCCCTTCTAAGAAGGACTGAAGCATCCACACTTTGGTCTTCCTTCTTCTTGAGCTTCATGTGGTCTGTCAATGTATCATGGGTATTCCGAGCTTTTTGGCTAATATCCACTTATCAGTGAGCACATAGCATGGGTGTTCTTTTGTGACTGAGTTACCTCACTCAGGATGATCTTTTCAAGTTCCATTCATTTGCCTGTGAATTTCATGAAGTCATTGTTTTAAATAGCTGAGTAGTTTCCATTGTGTAAATGTACCACATTTTCTGCATCCATTCCTCTGTTGAAGGACCTTTCAGTCTTTTTTTTTGGTTCTTTTTTTTTCTATGATAAGTGACAAGCTGTGATTTTAGGGACTATTACACAAATACACATTATCAGAAGTTCTAAATGAGCCATTCATTGTTTTCAAATATAACTCCAAAATACAAATTTTATCATATTTCAATGTTTTTTTTCTTTTGAAACAATGTAAGTAGAAAAAAAATGAATGACATCCTGCTTCATTTTTACTATAACATAGTACTTATATTTCATCATATCAATATGCAACACATGCAAAACTAATACTTTGGGAACAAAAAGTCAGCCACCTCAGCTATTTTATCGACTATTATACTATTACATCTAATAAAACCATCCTCGTAGCAAAATCTACATGTGCACAGAGTAAAGATAATAAATATTTGAATGAACAAACAAAGAAAAATTGTGTGTATGTCTAGAAGACTAAAAATGTTTGGTATGCTTCTTAAAATATCATGTATATGAAATTTTTGTTCGGAACTCCTTCAAATTAGTAAAAAAAAAGATTCCAAGGCAATGATGAGGACAGAGTATCCGGATTCATTCTGGGATGCTACACTGAAGAAATCCTATAGCCCTATGACAAAAGATTGCTGAAGTTCTTCCCCCCAGTGCAACTCATAAATCACCATGAGATGCTTCTCATGCGCATCTTGGCTCATTCTGCAGCGTGCAGAGACAAGCCAATACTGTTAGCATGTCTGCATACCTGCTGCTGTCAATCTTGGGAGTCAGCAGATAAAGCACTGTTCACAACTTCAGAGTTTCTAGGAACTATACTTACTTATCACTAGAACAAGTAAGCTACAATGAACCCGGTATGAACCAGTAATGTGTGGAATAAAATACTTCTTTCACATTGTCGGCAAGCAATGGAGCAAAGGAGATGTATGGCAGAATTGGATATGTGATTTATAGTTTTGCTTGCTCTTCATTTAGAAGAGGAAATTAAAACCACACTTGCATATTATTCCATCTTTGATCACTAGAGAATTGTACTGCAGATTAATTATTATAAAGTCTATTAGCCTCATTCACCCCAGGTGCAGCATCCAGACTATCTTCCAACTAGTACCTCAGGGGAAAGGAAAGGGGTTTGGGGTTTTGTTGCTGGTTTTCCTCCTCTTTATCCTCCTCCTTCTCCTCCTCCTCCTCTTCTCCCTTCCTGTCTTTTTCTCCGCTTGTTATTTCAGACAAAATCTCCTAGGTAATCCAGGCTAGCTCACACTTGTGATCCTCTTGCCCTTTCTAATGTTGAGATTAGAGACTTGTCCCTTCTATGTGTTGAGTTATGTGTTTCTTTCTTCAGGAAATGGATCTGAACAATATGGAAAGAAGTTTTAATGCCTTCATGCCTTAACTTTAGAAGACACAGATTAAATAGCTGATATTTATGATAATCTTCTGAGCACAGAAATTGGGTATTTAGTCTGTTTCTCATCATGAGAGACCTAGATTGGAATTCATATGTTTATATGCAAATATTTTCAGGAGGTGGATCTCACATTTCATTTAACTCTATAATTAATTCTGAGAATATTTGTTTCTTAGATGTCATTATTATTTATATAATTTATTATTATTTAAAATTGTACAAATAATTTAATTTAAAATTATTAAGGCAGTAACAGAGCATAGTAATGAATCACTTACAGGGTTATGCTAACATGTCAGAGAAATCTACTTAGTAGATGCTAAACAAATATTTCAATAGAAATCAAATAATGTACAGCTCATAATTATATAATTAGCCATAGGAAATTGCTACTTGTTGAATAAAATATTTAGTCATTTTTTTCAAAAATTGAAACTTTATTATCAAAGGTTACTTTTAGTGAACTGTTAATAAAATAAAATACAAATCATATTATAAAGGGTCTCTATTAAATTAATATATTTAAGAAATGTAGAATATCAAAGAATCTTATATCTTTGAAACTGTGAGCCAAAGGAGAGGAGACTGATGGTCCACAGACACTATGGGGGACTTTGGTGCTACAGTGACCCAGGATTCTGTAGATTAGATTTCATCTTCTGGTGATTTTTTTCCTAATTGAAATATAGAAATTATAAATGTTCTTTAATTCTCTATAAATAACTATATCAATTGCTAGAAATATAGTTATAACTGAGAAGCACTTGGATAATTGCTATAAATTAGAATTTTTCAGATTGTAAATGATAGAATTTTATGCTACTGTGATGTGAAAACTGTATAATATGTGAAATGGTCCCAGACTCCTGGCACACAGCTCCAAAAACATTTTCTACCTAATATAGAAAGCTGCTTTCATGCAGACCTGTACTTATATAAATGAATTAATTTTCTAGAGCCTTCACTTAATCACAAGATCTGGGCTAGCTGAAGGGGAAACATATCCATTGATAGAAGGCTTGGACAAATTACAAGGACCATGTCCCAGGTAGAAAGAATGTATCACATGACAAGACGATGGCAACCTCAACTTGAGGAAGGACAGAGCCTTCGTGGCATAATTACTCCTTGCTTTCCTGAAATGTGGGAACCGTCTAGTATGTATAAAAATTAGCAAGGTGTTGTAAGAAACTCTGATGTATAAACATGTCGAAGAGAAGCTATGCGGAACAGACTATGTGAAAATGTCATCTGAAATGGAGGCAAGGTGCTGGAACTGAGTTAAACTGTCAAAGTAAGGATTTGAGAATTACTGCACTATCTGGATTTCTGCATTGAGTAGTGAAGGACTGAGCTAACTATTCATGTTAAAGATGTTTGTCAGAAACTAAAAGCTAAAAGTAAGTGGCTGCAATTGCTATTAACCAAACTCCTGAACTATTTTTACCAACAGAACACCAAAAATAAAAACAAAGAAACAGCAAGGTTATTAGGGGATAGCATTTCCGTGTGAATCCACACATCATAGACAACTGCGGAGACACTAAGATGTGGAAGCAATGAAAATGTTTTAAGAGCAAAGCCTCTCCTAGTGATTATTTGAACTAGTGACACCTCTAGTGAAGCCAGTGTGAAAATTCTTTCAGAATCTTAATGTTGATCTATCACATGATCTAAGTGTACCATTCCATGGACTGCACCTGATGAAATCACTCAGAATATGATCGGGATACCTGCACACCCATGCTTATCATGGCCGTTTGAAGTAGCCAAGTGATGCAATCAGCATAAAGGACCATCAAGGAACGAATGTATGAACCAATGAAGAAGGCATACAAAATGATGAATCTTTATCGACTGAAGACTAAATCCCTGTAGAAAAATAAGCAAACCTGGAGATCATTGTCATAAATGAAATAAATTAGAGTCCCAGCGATAGAACATGTTTTCTTGCACATGTGGAATCTACATTTTTAAAAGAGGAGTTGAAATCAGAAGGACTACTTAGGAAGAGGATGGGGATCAACACATAGGTGGAGTAGTCAGGGAAAAAGAAATGTTAAAGAAAGTACATGAGCTCAAAGTGCATTATTTGCATATATAAAAATATTATATGAGACTAAGTTATTACATACAAATAATATATACCAATCAAAACTTCCTAAGAACTAGTAACACTTTCCTCCTTTGTTACTAATCATCTCTTACTCTTGAGAGGAACAACATAAAATGACTAACCTACCTGAATCCTGTGCCCACCCTCCTCTCAGAGCAGAAGAGCCTTTAAATATTTCACAGGTAGTCTCCACAGAAAAGTCAGGACAAAAGCTCCAAAGAACACGCACGCACTGCCCGACAGAAAGAACAACAGATGTCCACTAGCAGAAATTAAGTGATTTCCTGTGTATGCTCCTTTTTATCTACTGCCAAAAGAACTGTACAGAAAGTAGACAAGGTCTTTCAAAGAGAGATGAAGGAAACCATTACTTTTATCAACAATTGGATACTAAGAGATTTCTCTGTTTCCATATTAGCATGTCTATTGATTTTGACATTGTTCATATCTTGTTAAAAATTTAGTATTTCTTCCAAAGTTAAATGTTAACTAACTATATGATTATTAGTATCTTTTTTCCAAAGTTTTGCTCTCTGAATTTCATTTTCTTGAGAAATTTTCTAGAAATCAGACTCCTGGGCAAGGATTATGTCTATGTTCAAGTGCCTACAGAGGTCAAAAAGAGTCGGATCCCATGGAGCTGTAGTTATAGGCAATTGTGAGCAGCCAGATGTCAGTACTAGCAACTAATCACATCTTCTGCAAGATCAGGAAGCACTCTTAATCACTGAGTCATCTCTCCAGCCCAACATGATAAAGTTATATATTCACTGTACCAAGATTGTTGTTGCCTTTGGTTTTCACTTGAGTGGATGATTCTATTAGATATTTTAGTTATAAAATTAACTAGGAATTAGTATAGGAATTTGAACTTAGTTTTATTAAACCAATATTTTGGAAGCATCTATTAGAACACTGAAGGTATATCTAAGTTAGCCTTAAAGAGAAAGACATATAAATAGGATATGCAAACTGGGACCCAAGAGGAGAAATAAGTATAAAAAGCAAATGCATAAAGGAAAGAATACATCTCACATAGAACTCAAATGAGAAAATCGTAGCATGCTTGCAAATTTTCATTTATTTTAGATTTCCAGAGATATGATGAGGGAGGTCAGATTTCAAAAGCATCACCTGCCTGCACTGAGCGGATTCAGCAGGGAATTCCACAAAACCTGATATTGATGAGACCACAGCACTCCACTGGATCACATTGCATAACACACGTTTTTGTCCTCAGTTTGTTGAAGGTCTCTGTGACAGTCCAAAAAGCAGCAGTACTTCATTGCACAAAGGAGAGGCTGGAAAGAAAAAGGATATTGACATTTTAGGCAAACATGTGATATAGATTCACGAGAAGATAAACTTTCTTCTCTCATCACAGAAAGGATGCTGCAGCCCCTCACCTGACCCCAATTCCCTTTTGCATAGTGTTATTAAAATCTGTCTGTCTGACCTTTAGGCCAACATAGCTTAGGGAGCATAGTCATATTTAAATTCCAAGGTATGCACAAGAAAGAGGTGACTATGATAGGTCTCCCTGTACCCTTTGCCCCATACAAATTTCAGAAGGCAGAGTGACCCATTTGACCCACTTAAAAAAATACAGTACTAGCAAATACTTTCCACATGGAATAGAAAGCTATACTGGCTTTACTTTACAGCCCATTCGCAGTATAGTTAATGCTTCCTAGGGGAGTGGTTCATTCTACTCTCCCTTTGGGAGGCACAATAGAAAAGCTGCCACTACACACACACAGACACACAGACACACAGACACACACAGAGAGAGAAAGAGAGAGAGAGAGAGAGAGAGAGAGAGAGAGAGAGAGAGAGAGAGAGACTCACCTCTGCCTCTGTTTCCTTCTCCCCTCCCTCCGCCCTCCCCCTTCCCACCTCTCTTTCTCTCTCATTTACACTTTAAGTGAATATATCCTTCATGTCTGCTGCTGACTCTTCACTTTCCAAAATACCCAGACCATTTTCTAAGTTCTTCGGAAATTGTAAAAGAAAAATCCATGACTGCAGGAGTAAGGGCCAGATTAATGGGGCAGGGATCTGGGTCGCTTTCCTGTCTTTCTCTACAACTCATTGGAGACCTTAATTGAACCACTTTCCTGTCATAATCCCTGGCCTGCAAAATAGGGATAATTACTGCTGCCCTTTCCTTTGCCCTTTGATACCCTCACAAGGGTATCAAAGGTGTTATAAAGATTAATAAGACAAATGTGCTTTAAGTTCAGCACAGAGAGAAAGAGCAGAAATAAGAACCACTGCTTTGAGAGCAAGAGAGAAGGAATCAGGAGTCAATAATCAGGGACTTGATGTACCAGGCCTAGCTCTGCTCTGATGGAAGGGCCCTCTACCCAATGTCAGTTCAAGCCATAAAACAGGGGACACTCACCTCATTTTTAATATTTTACCTGAGTTGGTCTAGTACAGCACTTTATCTAACTGGCCAAATTTTGATAGATTTGTTTCTTTAAGTTTTTGAATGAATGTGCTGAAGTGAATAATATACCTTAGATCTATACTCTTGTCCTCAAGGCTCATAAACATATTTCCTTACAGGGAGAATATTACTTTCTGAATGCAACCAGACTGAGAAGATTAAAACAATGAGACTACCTAGAACAATGCAGCACTCGGTAGTATCCTAAGACCACTTTCCAGAGGATCAAATTTAGTGGTACTGGGTGCTATGACACAAGCCAGAAAGCAGAAATTGGCAAAGGAAGGAAAACCAGCAGACTCTGTAAGTTGGCAACTTTAATATATCCAATGGTTTGAATTCTAAGCTCCAGAACTCCCATTGTGCATTCCCATAAGACTCTATCTATATTTGTTGCAATCTGTTACTGCTATAGTATGGAAAAACATATAGATGGAGTATATTAAGTTAAATGGTAACCTTAAAAAACATATGCATATTCAAATACTTACAACCAGTGAATGTGAATTTATTTGGTAAAGGTGTCTTTGTGTATGTATAAGGATGCAGAGATGAGATCATGATGAGTTATTTAGGTTGTAGGTAAGGGCAATGTCATTTCATTATAAGCAATATAAAAGAGAAAACACAGAAGAAAGATGCCCATATGAAAGTATGTTTAGAAAACTGTCATGACAACAAACCAAAATTGCCTGAGTAGCCAATATTGTAAAAGTACAGGATGTCTTTCTCCATGAGTGCTTCAGAGAAGATGTAGCTGTGAGCACACCTAGATATGCAGTACCAGAAACAAGACCTGTGAGAAAGCAAACTTCTGTTATAGCAAACATATATGAATATGTGTCTATGTGCATGCATATATTAAGACACAAACATCACAAACATCTATATATCCATATGTTCTCTCTCTCTCTCTCTCTCTCGCTCTCTTTCTCCATATGTATGTGTATGCTTATGTGTGTCTGTGTGTCTGTGTGTCTGTGTGTGTGTCTGTATGTCTGTGTGTCTGTGTCTGTGTGTGTGTGTGTATGCCTGTGTATGCACGTATGTATGATCAATCCAAGGAATGAGTCTCGAGTTCTAAGAAGCTTTATATGAAGATAAAAGAAACCACCTTTATTTTTCATTCCTTCTATTTTTGAAGGAATATAGCCCTGAACCATTTCATGAGACTACACCTTGCTATAAATTCAAATCAAATAAGAATAATTTTAATAAAAAACTTTATTGAATGAAAGCTGGCTATGTCTAAGACTGCTAAACATAATTTCTCCTTAGAAAATACTATTCTACAAATACTTTTTATTTACTAAATGAATTATACGCTTCTTTATATCTCTGGATCTCCATATTTTCATTGGCAAAATGGGAGGGAAAGACATAGTTTAAGCTATCAGGCAGTAACAGCTAAGTTAAAATAAGAAAATAGATGTAAAATCTGTTGCAAATCATAAAATTCTCCAAAACTAGATTAAATTTATGATCATGAAATATAAATGAATTAGTGTTGGAAAATTTGATTGTAGAAACAATGTATTTACTTCAATAATATTTTCTAGAATTCCATGACAAATGTATGATTAATAAACTTCTGTGTTGGCTAACAAACTGCTCACTTATCAGCCTAGTCAAGGAGTGTGAATAAGTTAATTAAGACACAAATACGTGTGTGTGTAATATAACACCAAGGCATGAAAATATACTCAGTAAATGTCATTTCCCCATTGCCAATATACAGATATAGTTCATATTACCCACAATCCTTTGCAGGGTTTGTCACATTATTGAACTTAGTAGTGGGTGTCTCACACAGACCACAGGTTGAAGAGCTTCCAAAGCTCTTGGACCTGAATTGGCCTATGAAGCAACCAACAAATTATTGGATAAAATATGTTAAATATTTGCTCTTTTGATTTACCTGTTGGGATTCCTACAGCAAACGTGAAATGATGCACCAATTGCAGGGCATCGGAATCTCCACAAGATACCAAAAGGTGCTGATACTTTAGTTTTACAAAATCTAAAACTATAAAAAATAGAATTCACTGATTCAGCCTGCTTGTTATCATCACTTTACCCTGAAAAAATCTGATGCCCAAGATAAAACCTTCCATTCCATAAAATGGAAAGGGAAAGTGCATGCATGTACCTGAGATGAGAAATTTAGACAGGAAATAGTTTGGCTCTGCTCTGCTTGCATTCCATGCCTGGGTGGTAAGGTATAAGTGATGAGAGAAAAAGAAAACAAACAAATAAGTCAACAAGGAATACCTGAGTCTGGATAGGAGATCCTTCTTAGACTTGAAGATTCCATTCTACCATTTAAGACATCCTGCAGTCTTCCAACATGGAGGGATATTTCACTTAATTTGTTTAGTCTGTTGAAAAAAATGAAGCAAAACATGTAAAACATTGAGTATTTTTAGTATTTCATGCATATCATGTGGGCAAATGTTGGGATTATGCTTATTTTAGCAAATAATATCAATTTATTTGTTATCATTTTTTATAATTTATTATTATTATTATCCTTTAATATTTTTTTAAAATTCAGTCATTATCCCACCTTCTCAGTGTCTGAGAGATCTCAGGGGTCCAGCTTAGTTGATACTTCTGGTCTTCCTATGGGATTGCCCTCCTCCTCAGCTTCTTCCAGCTTTTCCCTAATTTAACCACAGAGGTCCCTGGCTTCTGTCCATTGGTTGGGTGTAAACATCTGCATCTGACTCTTTCAGCTGCTTGTTGGGCCTCTCAGAGGGCAGCCATGCTAGGCTCCAGTCGGTAAGCACACCATGGCATCAGTAGTAGTGTCAGGCCTTGAAGCCTCCCCTTGAGCTGGATCCCAATTTGGGCCTGTCACTGAACCTCCTTTCTCTCAGCTCTTTTCCATTTTTGTCCCTGCAGTTCTTGTAGACTGGAACAATTCTGGGTCAGAGTTTTTGATTGTGGGATGGCAACCCCATCCCTCTACACGATGTCCTGTCTTTCTACTGGAGGTGGACTCTACAATTCCCCTCTCTCCACTGTAGGGCATTTCAACTAAGGTCCCTCCCTTTGAGTCATTAGAGTCTCTCACCAGAGAACTTGTAAAGCTGATAAACAACTTTTGCTGGATATAAAATTAACTCAAATAAATCAGTAGCCTTCCTTTATGCAAATGATAAATGGACTGAAAAAGAAATTAGGGAAACAGCAGCGCCCTTCACAATAGTCACAAATAATGTAAAATACCTTGGAGTAATTCTAAGCAAACAAGTGAAAGATCTGGACGACAAGAACTTCATGTCTCTCATGAAAGAAATTGAAGAAGACCTCAGAAGACAGAGAGATCTCCCATGCTCATTAATTTTTGTAGAATTAACATAGTAAAAATGGCTATCCTACCAAAAGCAATCTATAGATTCAATATTTACTTATTTTTAAGAATAATTTTGAACTTCTATAAGTTTTTTCTTCTGGTCACGTGTATAATCATTTAGGCTTCACAGAAGAAATTGTATGTCTTTCTACTTGTGCAATTAGTGACAAGAGAAAAGGAAGCCTGGAGCTTCTCTTTATGGACACATGCTGGTTTTGTGAAGTGTCATTATCATTTTGGAAAAGATCTCTTCACACTTTCTAAGCCTGTCATTAAGAAAAGGGATCTTTGAAAATGAAACATTTTGGCTACTAGTGAAACTCTTTTCTTTCTACTGCCTTGCTTATTCTATACGTTTTTCAGATCATATTTATTAAGAATCTGCTGCAACAGGCCCTAGTGTCCAGATAAATAAGGCCCTCTCACCACTCTCTTGGGGTCTGCAGTCCACAGAGATACTTATCAATATAAAGAAGCATTTGTAATAAGAGTAGAAAGGTGCTTCTATATCAGGGCTGTAGTTTTATAGAGCAAAGTATGTGTATTACTTTAACTTAGAGATGCTAAATTAATTGCCAGTTGTTGATTTTGCCAAGCACAAATGTGAAGAAAATCCAATTACAGTTACAGTTTTGCATTTCTATAAACAATGGAATAATTTGTCTTCGGTTATATAAGGACATACATTCAGAAAAGACACATTCCTAAATCAATATATGGAATTTTATTTCTTAAAATATCAGGATAAACAGACAGATAATTCAGAGAGAAAGAGAGAGAGAGAGAGAGAGAATAACTAACTAGAAGGATGGAAGTCCTGGGGAGTCCTGGAAATGGCTATTCAGACAGGAATATATAATAAAACCAATCTAGCTACTCAGGAGTCAGAAGTAGATTTGGTGGCAGCCTAGAGACCTAAAGTCTTAATAGAACAAAGAGGTAATATGGCAGTGATCGGCCCTTTGTCGAATTATTTTTTTCATAAAAGTTTGTTGCACCTTTTGTAGCTGAGTAATCTCCTGTAATATGAACACAACACTTTCATTAATTGTATTCCAGCACCTCAAATTGTCTTACACTAAACAATGTAGGACGTGAATACATTCTAGGCATTTTCGGTGTTAGATTACAGACAGCTTTTTCTATCACAGACCCAAGAAAGAAAAAATAATTCTGGGTATAACTTTTGCACCATTAATATAGTGAGATTCTTGCTTTAAAAGCTGAAATATAGCTTTTAAAATTAAGTGTTATAAAGCAAGGTAATAACCCTTTCAGAGCAAGAGGACTGTTTCTATTGTTGCAGTTGCAGACATTCAGATGAAAGGGAAGAAAAAGACAGGTTGTTTGGCCTCGGCTGATATGACCATATCTGTATTAAAGCTCCTTCTATAGTTCTTCAGCAACAGGCATTCTCAGGGGAGCCAAACATCTGTGCAAAAGGGAAAAACATTTCAAACAAAAAGCAAAAATGAACTCATGTTCGGGGAGCAAAGAGAAGTAGGAAACAAGAGATACAGGCACACAAGAAGGAGACTGAACTTAGGCTCCGCTAATGGAGTGTTTTTAAGAGATTAATATTGGTTGATTTCAAGTTTACCTTGTGTGGATATATAAAACTGAATGCATATATGAAATATGAGGTATCATATCTCATTGAAACAGGGTCTTATGTAGCCCAGGCTGGTCTTGAACTCTCTATAGACTGGCATCAAACTCCTGCCTCTACCACAAAATCGTTCAGATTTCAGGTATGGGCCAGCATGTACAACTTTAAACATATGTTTATTTTCTCTTAGAGATGTACCAGTCTTCATGTCCAAAGGGAAGAATTAACTGAATGCCATTTATGGTAAGTCATCTAATGAAAAGAAAAAGATATACCAGTCAATGTTACTATAAAAAGCATTTGTAAATAGCTTGTAGATCCAATACTCTGCACAAAGAACATTATAACAGCATTGTTCATAGCTGTCAAAATTTGGTACATCTCAGTGACTAGACAAACAAACAGGTATGACAAAGGAAAAAACTCTAAGCATAACAAGAAATAGATGATAATGAGTGCTTTTCACTAAGAAAAGCAATCAGAAAAGGGCTCCATACTCTATGAGCTCAGTGGTGTGGCAGTATGAAAAAGGCAAGACCACGGAGACAGTTAAAGCATCAGTAGTTTCTGGAGATTAATGAGAAAGGAGGAAGGAAATGGCAGTGCACACAGGGTGTTTAAGGCAGTGCAACTATTCTATATATCATAGTAATGATGGTTCAGATCTTTATGCTTCTGACAACATCCATAGAATATGTAATAACAAGAGTAAATCCCGACTCTGGAGTGTGGGTGATAGTGACATGTACAAATCAGATTCATCCATTATAATAAGTGTTCCATTCAGTTGAGGGATGTTGATCATGAAGGATATCGTGCATGTGTAAAGTCAGAAAATGCACAGGAAATATGTCCTCCTTACCCAAAGCCTGCTGTGAACTTTTAACTGTTCTAAAATAGCTTTTCTTTTGTGATTTATTCAATAAGGAACCAAGCATAAGGAGGTTAGCCAATTGATCAGTAACATAGGCCCCATGATATATTTAAAAATTAGCACCTCATCAAATATAAGGTTGGTAAATATGTTGCTTCTTTTGCTTTCTGGAAGTTACTAGTTTAAAAAGACCATATTGTTTATCAGCAACATTGCACCATAGTATATTTTGAAATAAGAAAGTATGGTATATTCAATTTTGTTCTGGTTCTTTTTTTTTTTTTTTTTTTTTTTTTTTCTTTTTAGCTATGTGGGTTCCATTGGGGTTGTGTCTGAATTTTAGGAGGCTTGTTTAACTTACAGTTTTAGACATTCAAGGGCATAGAATTAGCAGCATGGCAGCCTGGGTATTGGTCCTCTTGGGTATCATATCATAACATACAGCAGTAATGAAAATATATGTGAAAACAGTCATTCCATCCTCTCAGGTAGCCTGAGATCTGAGCACAGCCAGACACTAGCCTTGGACAAAATCCTTCACTTAGAAGCGACAACATCTATACCAACTTCTTTTGAAGAAATTGATACAGTTTGTCTTGGTCATACTTAGGAACTATCCCTGAAAAGCTATTGACATAAAAACGTTTCTTTTTCTTACTCTTAAATATAAAAATGTTTATCTCTATTGTTGTTTTGGTTTGTTTGTTTATTTAGATCTACTCTAAAATAATCCATCTTTGTTCTCTAAAAGTTTAAACATTTGCTAATATATCTTTTTCAATATTTGACATGTATTGTGAAAATTATCTAATTTGAAGAGCACAAAACTTTTAAAATTAAATTTGTAGGGTAAAAGAAAATAGATTTAAATTTTAAAAAGAAAACAAAAGTATTTTCAAGGTTAAGCTTTTCTTAGTGGTATATGAATTCCAATATGAAGTGGAATGATAAAAATTTGACGTTTACAAAAGTAGGTGTGTACAAATTTATCAAGTGAAATAATAACCTAAGAGTTATCCATTAAAAGTATGATCTAATTTATCATATACATGAAGAGAAATCAAATTTACAGACAGCTGGAGCCTCGCATCTCTGATTTAAGTTTGCCTGTAACATTAGCTGAGAGCACACAAGAATACCTTGAAATACTTGTCATCCCCAAGGCCCCAGGGTACCATAGACAACAGCAATTCTAGTGTAAACCTGACTTGGCCCTTTAACGTAAAGCAGACCTGCTTCTGTAGGGCCTTTTGAGAATTCCTGCTTCCTGAAACACCTCTGAGACACAAACATCAAACACCAGTGAAAACTAAGGAGGTGCCTTGGAGCCAACACAGCTTTCAAATCCTCCATACTGAAGGAACAGTACCGTCAATATTTGAAAGAAATTCTCCAGTGGGTTTCATACCCAGCCCTCTTGAAAAGATGGATGAGTGTTTAAATTTCTGTGAACATTAACAGTAACTTTGAGTTACATATAAACATAAAGAAAATTGGTTAAAATACACAGACTCTTTGAATATTTACATAATATTTATATAATCCTTTGTATTATTGTATCTATTCATTTTATATTTCACTGGAAATTACAAAAATTAAGTAGACAATGTAAATGTGACTGAGTATATACAAAAATATAAAATATCAAGGTATTTTTGCATTATATGTTTATATGTGTGCAGACATAAATATATGTACATACACACGTTTTTATTCACATTTTATACTCAGCACTGGAGAAAATGATAAAATCACTATTTGTGAATTGTGTTTTTTGGTTTTTGTTTTTTTTCTTTAAGCTACTTGTTCCTAGAACTAAGGTTCAGTTCCTAAGAGCACATGCTCCTTCATGAAATTCACTTCAGTCTACTCCATTAGTCTTTTAAGTCACCTAAAGATGCCATACACCCTTACTCTCTACATCAATGCAAGATGGCTGCTGGTCTGGCAACAAGCATCTGGAGGACTTTAGTGGAGCTTAAAGTATGTGGAGGCCATTGCCATCATCAAGCATAATAGAAGATATTAATTTTCTGATAGCAAATTGGTAAACATTGAAAGGTATCTTATGATGTCTTGTTCTTTTCTGCCTAGAGGTCAGATGACTCTGAAGCCAGGAAGCTGCACATTTTCCCACCATCAGAATCCAAAGTTCCTAGATTTTTTTCTCTTGAAAAAAATTATGGACAATGACACAGAGCCCAAGAAGATAAGTCTTGCTTCTTTTAAGCGGGATGGTTGGGATTGTGCTGATGACTAAGCCCTGGGACTGAGGGCTGAATGTGTGTAAAAGTCTGTGATAAGGCTCTGAATCTTGAGCAAAGCTACTAGACTGTGAAAGAGTTTGGAAGTCAAAGTTCAAGGTTAACAAAATGGCACCCCAGACTACTATCATTCAGTAAATTTCAAATGTTTAAGAATATGCTATTTGCTGGGCAGTGGAGGCACACGCCTATAATCCCAGCACTTGGGAGGCAGAAGCAGGTGGATTGCTGAGTTCAAGGTCAGCCTGGTCTACAGAGTGAGTTCCAGGACAGTCAGGGCTACACAGAGAAACCCTGTATTGAAAAAAAAAAAAAAAAAAAAAAAGAATATGCTATTTGGATTCACAGTAACCAGCAGTTTGCATGTGCTTTCTGTTTTAACCAGCTCGGACTAATATGCTCTCCCCATCTCTTTTGTACACCTACATGATGGCACAATATATACACGCCCACTACAGATAAGGAGCCAGTAGAGGTTCTGAGTTTCAGTTATCTTTCCTCCTTTGATCACTATTATAGAATTGAATGTGTCATGTCTTTTTGCATGATCTCATAACCCAAGAATCAGGTCAAGTCTGCTACAGCATCCATTTTGATTGCTCTCAGAAATTCTGGAAATGTTTATTGACCTATCTTTACCTCAGCTCTAATGGACAAGAAAAGGTCAGGTTGATTCATGAAAGATATTCTGAACTGAGAACATTTGGGGGAAAGTATCTTATTGCATGAGTGAGCCATTTGTTTCTTTTACAATTTACCATCTGGTTAGTAAGGGTGGAGCATCTGGGTTGAAAGATAATAGATCACCATAAATGGGTAGCTACTGAAATACAGCAGCATCGGGGAGCACACTGAGCAGAAGATGACACGTTCCATTTTTTTGATTCTTATTGCAATTTTACCCCAACAGCTAAGGTCCAGAACCAATCTACATGTCCAATACCAAAAAAAAATGGAGAAAGAAAATGTGTTGAACAACGTACAATGGAACTTTTTTCATAAAGAAAAATAAAGTTAATACAATTTGTAATAAAATAGAAGTAACTAGAGATAGTCACTTCTTATTAAGTAAATAAAGCCAATCTCAGAAAGACAAATGTGTTTTCTCTCATTTTTGGTTCCTAGATTATATATGTATACATAAAATAATGTATCTAACATAGAAGTTGAAGTAAGCTATTTAGGGAACAAAATGGACTAACAGGAGAAAAGAAAGACAACAAAGGAGGAGGGTTGAGATTATGGTGGGGGTTATGCTCAATGTTCTATATGTACTTAAATATCTATATAATAATTTTAAATTAAAGTAAATTAAATTAAAATATCATCTTATTTTATGTATACATATATAATCTAGGAACCAAAAATGAGAGAAAACACATTTGTCTTTCTGAGATTGGCTTGATTTACTTAATTAAATTAAAATATTATCATTCCCATGGGAACTGTTCATCCTTTAAATACAAAAGCTTAAAATATTATATTCTCTTTAATGCTGTTTCATCTTCTCTCCCATTGCATTCTATGTAAAAATAATTTATTCATACGTTCTCTGGACATTCGGCGTCCTTCCTGGAACTCCACACTGAGACTGGCTGGCTTCCCCAACCCTATGTCTGCATGTCTGATAACTAACTCTCCCATTAAGAATCTATATTCTGTATTCCAACTGCATCTTCCTTGTACTGCACCAGAATGACAGTGAGGTCAACTTTATCTTACAAAAGAAATCAGGTCAGAAAACCCTTCTCAGTAAAATGAAATTCTAACAGTGTATGTACAGGAAAAAGTGCCAGTGTGCACACTATAAAAATGCCATGGCTCCTATCTACTGATCAAGGTGCCATTGAGCTTTTGACCATTTTACCAGATTTGGTATACATTACCCTCCTTGAAATAAACCATCTTTGCTTATAACACAACTCACATATTGGACGCAGGACCCAGTTCATCCCATTTGGTACCCACAGGACTCTTATATTCACTTCACACTGGCAGGGTTTCGGCTAAGTGCTGTTCTGTGTACGTTGCATTAGCTTTATCTATTGTGGATTTTTATTAAAAAGATAGGATATAACAAATGGTGTCAAGTGACTTGTTTAAAGGAAATGTATAGAAGTATCTATTAGTCCCAGATAGAGTGATACCAAAAGAATAAAGAAAGGCTTCAGTCCAAGCCCATCAAGGTAAACTCTGAGATATCATTGGAGTTACTAGTAAGGACAGTGTCATCAAAATTTTCCAGCAGTGTAGCCAGCTAAGGAGCAGCTACAGCACGGAAGAATCCCAAACTTCAGGCAGCTTTCCACATCCTCAATACTCCAGAATCCTCAAAAGACCATTTTCAATAAAGACGTGGGGGGGGGGCGGATATAGGCTAGGATGTCAGGGAAAGGTCTCTTGATCAGCCTCATTGTTGCAGACTTTTGTCAACTATGTTGTTTGTTTCATTACAGATGAAGGGATTACAGATGAAGATTATAGATGAAGGTAGGTCAGTCTGTCACCTCAGAAACTGCAGCATGGTTCACCACAAATGTCTTTTCTGTCTGACTTTTTTCCATTTACTATATTTCAAGGTACACTCTTTAGTGATATGTCTGCATTTTATTCTTTTTATAGTCAAGTACTATTCCATCATATATCCATGTAGCATTTTGTTAAATATTAGTTAGATACCAGGCATTAAATTGTGTGTCTTTGAGATACTGTAATTAATGATTGTATTATAAAAACATCCATACATAGACTGTCGTGTGCATATATGGTTTTGCTTGTGTAAAACAAAAAGTGGAGTATCTGAGGCATATGAAAATTCTAATTTTTAGCTGCTAGAATAAATAATAAAGTGTTTAATAGGACAACTTTGTAAATATATATCATTACTCAGATTTGTGGGGCTTTGCAAAAGGCATCCCAGTGAGTGGGCAGTATTATACTTGCTTTTGATCCTAGTGAATATGGACTTTGAGAATCCTTTCATATGCTCATTGAAAATTATTAGACCTGCTTTTGATGAAGGCATATTAAATAAGCTCCACCTTTAAATTGACTTGCTCTTTGAAGTTTTGATATGTCTTTATATACTCCATATAAGGAACACATCAAATACACAAGTTCTAACAGTTCATATTACTCTATAAGGTTTAAACTTATATTTCTTTTTCATAGTCTTGTAATGGTTTTTTAACCATTCAATTAAATGAATGCACTATCCAAACAGTATTCTTCTCTTACACAATGGCATTTGCTACCTTAACAATCAGCTTATCAATAAGTATAAAGGGGTATAAATTTCACTTAAAATATTTATTTCCACTTGCTGTCAGGGCCATACCATTTTGTTTACTCTAGGACTTTAAGAAAATATGGAATGAAAAATTCTGACTCACTCTGTTTTATCATTTTTGAGATTGTGATTATTATGGATCCCTTATATTTTGAAGAAGGTGCACACACACACACACAAAAATTTTATATATATATATAAAAACTAAGATTTTTCTTCTAGTAGCTTAATCGCTTTCGAACAGGAAATCAATATATTTCTGTGTAAACTGAACATGTTAAGTCTTCCTAAATATTTTTCTTTGTACAATGAATTCAATGTTATTGTGTAATGTTTATTGCTTGTAATATAAAAGGGAATTTAAAAACGATTCTCATTTATGACATCCCCATTTTGCCTTTGTCATGTTTGATTAGTATGAGTGTACTATGTCAGTTGAGTTTTAGAAATTTATACCACTTAGAATTATTAGTATACATTCTATGTTGTCAGGATTTGTTAAGATTTTAGTATCTGTTAGCATTTTAACTACTATGTTTTTCATTAACTATACTGTTTATACTTATACTTGTGATTTTAAGTACATTTTTGAGAATTCTAGAATATTTATTTTTATCATACTTACCCTAACTTCTCCCTTTTCCTCTTGCCAGATCCAATACCTCTTCTATAACCCTCTTCACTCCAACTTAATCTTCTTTTTATTTTAAATAATTTTATATTACCCAGTGTCTTAAGTCTGTGCTGTTCATATGTTTCTGGGAATGGGCACAGGAGTTGGTCAACTAGCAATGTACATGCTGTTAAAGAACACTGATTGTCCTATCCCTAGAAGCTATCAACCTCAGATAGGGGTAGTAGTTCCTGAACCTTCCATGCTAAAATAGTGACTGACTTGGTCAGGTGCAAGCAACCACAGCTGCCATGAGTCCATGGGGGCAGCAGTCCTGCCATGTAAAGAAGATAAAACATTGATCACATCCTTCTTGATATCTGGCTTTTATAGTTCTTCTTCCCTACTATACTGATGCTTCTTGAGCCTTGGAGAGGTGGCATGACACACATATCCTGTGTGTGGTGAATACTCCACAGCCAACAAAACCCAAAGAAAAAAAATGAGGTTGGAAATGCAAAACCCAATAAGCCAAATAAAAACCAGTGTGGCAAACCTTACCAATAAAGTAGATCATGTGGTATTTATGTATTTTGTTATTAAGGGAGTGGGAAATAAATATTCATTCTGTTTTCTTTTAGAAAAGTTTGTGGTTTTACCACAATAGAATGGCAATAGAAACTAAATGGTACAGATTCATTCACACACATGTAAACATTAAAGAACACACTTGGAAATAATCCAATAACAAGGCAGAACTCACATGAAAATAGGAAGTATGTGGAGACAAAGCAAAATGGAGACACCAAATACAAAAAGTAAAGCACAAACACACATCAACAGGACCTAGTGGAGCTATAAATATCTACCCTGACCAAAATAATTACAAAGAAATAGCCTAACCCCAGAATGGAGGTGTTAGAACATAAGATCAAATAAAATGTCATGCAACTGGAAACCAAAAGCAATAGCGGTCACAGCTAAAATTGAAGAAAAGTTGAGCAATTATTGGAATGAACACAAAAGAGTGCCTCTTGTGGAATTTCCCCCATCAACATGGTGGCTGCAAACCTTATTACATTTAGTGGAATCTCACAGAATTTATTTTTAGATGTCATAATCTAACACACAAGGTGAATCTATTCAATATATCTTTGTTTCCTCTTGTCTGATAATTCTCTAAACATGTTCTTTTATGCTGATTCTCATGATTTTTTTTTCTGTCTAAATGGCTCAAAGAAACAACCTACCCAGAGTGTCCACTGACTAATCTAGAAGGTATAATAAGTAACATGTATCATTGTTATATGGGATAACATTTTCTTGAAGTCGGGATGACTGACCTTTGGTCACCATGAAATTCAAGAACAGGAAGATGTTACTTTATATTAATAATTCAAAGTAGATTTATCTGCAGAAGGAGATGAAAATCAAACATCTAAAATATGTGCTATAAAGATTTATTAACCAACTATAACTTAACTATTTCACGCACTCAGGTAATTTATTGTTATATAAATTTGCATTCAATTGAAAGCAATGTTCTATCAACTGACAAACTCATAAAACATATGCCATGTAATATGCATATGTATATATATACTTATATTCATATATATGTAAATACATACAAATATATATAAATATGAGTGTATATTTATATGAGTATATATATTAATATATAATATGTAAGTACATATTTTATATAGTATATTTATGTATATATGCACCAGATATATTTATATATATCATATGTATATATATGATATATATATATATCATATATATATATATGAAGCAGATGTTCATCTGATCTCACCTTTACTTATCAGGAACCAATTATCATTTTTTCAGCTGCTTTCTTCCAAAACAAATAACCCTGGAAATATAATGTAAGCTTCACAGTTTTCAGTGAATCACTGATTTTTCTATCAGCATTGCTGATGCATTTTTGAGCTTCACTTTGGAATCGATCTAAGAATTAATATGTATAGTTCCCTGATAAGTAGTGGTAGTTTTATTATAAAACTCATTCATACCTAAAAATAACTACAATCTTTGACAAGACAACTCAGAAAGTGACTTCTTTAATCAAGCACATTTTTATATTTAGAGGAATTCTTCTTATTAGCTGATGCTATATCAAAGAGCAATCACGGCAACCATCTATCTTGTAGATGCCATAAAGTATGTCACATGGGTAGTAATGAAACCATATTAGGTATTAGATGATTATCTTGAGAAAAATTGATTAAGGAGTTGCAAAGTATTGTTCATATATTTCTGTTCTATTCCAGAAGTATCGAATATTGAAATGATTTTAAATAAACTCTAGAATTACCATCACTTGAAACATGATGAAGTAGCACTTTACTTTTGTGCTGTATAATAGTCATAGGGCAAACATGACCTTGGCAGGTTTTAGTTGAGGATGGTGACACTGAAGGAACTGAGTTTTAAAGTTTTTGGTTTGTCTATTTGATTTATTATTCAGTTGAAATTAATCAGTACAAAGTACCTTGTAACTTACGATGCAGTGAGGCTGTCCTCAAACTCACCATCCTCCCACTGAGACCTGAGAATGTAGGCATTAGCTACTGTGTCAGCCTATAGTTCATTTAATTTTACTTAATTAAACAATATATTCTGATTGCAGTTTCTCCCGACCTCACTTATTCCAGTTCCTCTCCACCTCCAATCTCATCTGGATCTATACCCTTTCTGTCTCTGGTTAGAAAACAAACTGGTATATAAGGAATAATAATAATAACAAAATACCAATGTTAAGTTTTAATGATTCTGTTCCTATAATGTAACCTTTTACATTTGCATCTCCATTTACTTTTCTGCCTTATTTTTCTACACCAGTTGCTGTACCCATCCCAGACCCCAAGTCTATGTTTTATTATCCTTAGTATCCCGTACATCTTTCACTTTTCTCATATCTGAACTCATAGATTATTAGTAGGTTATCTCTTACACAGTCCTTTAATTCTTGTGCCTTCTATACCTTTTCTACTTGGGGATACTAGAGCCCTAGCTAAACCTAAATCACCTCAGTCAACATCAGCAAAGAAACAGCTGGATATGCGTGGATAATAAAACTAATAACTATGACCTCATTATTCCCCTGACTATTTAAGAAGCATCACCTTTCATTCACACTGTTGATTTGTATGTCCTTCATTTTCCCTCAGAATAAGATGTAAAATTTTCAGTCACCTCAGTCTTCCAATACATATTGCTTCTTTCTGAGGCTTCTGTCCAAATCACAGAGAACATTTAGGGAATCTTAAGGTTCCCACAGGTTCATATGATCAAGTCTACCAGGCTGGTCCCATTCCTTTGGCCTATTGTCTATCAATGGATGGATCATTGTGCTCCTATGGACAGCTAATCTATTACATCCCAACTCTTCCCAGTTTCCCAACTCAGACAACAACTCCTGATAACGTCCCCTCTTCTGTGTCATGCTATCTCCCCATCTTCCTGGTCATTCATGTGTGTATATGATATCAGTTATGTCTCCTATTGAAAAAGAAAGTGGAGAAGATAGAAAATAAAAATACCCTCATCTCTGATTTATACTCCTAAGAACCTTATGCTAACTCCCTTGTAATTATAACTACATTCTTCCATGAAAAGACTATAGTTTCTATATCTAATGTCTTCATACACTCTTTTCACTTAAAAAACACAATAAGGGTTTCTTTGTACTACATCAACTATACATGATATAATTACTTACTAAACAACTTCATTTGCTACATTCCTTAATAACTTCCATTTCCCATTTCACAGTACTTAGTAAAACTGTATGCATTTGAATGTTCTATTGCCCTTGAATTACCTGAGTACTTGACTTTAAAAGAATCACTCTATCAGAGTTCTAATCCAATATTCTATATGGTTTCTATCTAATTCCTACCGCAAAGAACTATACATTTACCACTAGATCTCACCTAGAAGTCCCTGAAGTTTTGTTGAATTAGTATTTAAATATTTGAAAATCATATCATACTTCATGACTCTAAATAGCAAATGTGCACAGATCTCCAAAAAGCTATTAGTTCGTCATTAACTAGTGTTTAATCATAAGATACAGATCTCTACTTAGACATTAAATGAACCTCTCTAAGTTATTATAAACTCATCAGCACACTTCCTGCTTCTCTGTTCTTCCCATAAATGGAAACGTTTTAAAGATTTCTTTTTATTTTCATTTATGTCTATGTGCTTGTGTCTGTGTATCTGAGTAGCATATATCTGTGAATAAGCACAAAGGCCAGAAGAGTCTGTTGGGTCCAGTGAAGCTACAGTAATAGGTGGTTGTAAGCCTCAGATGTGATCACTGGATCCTCTGCAAAAGCAGAAAGTGCCTCTAGCTGCTTGCCCACCTCTCCAGCCCTCCATACATGAGAATGTTATTCTTATAATTTCCTGTACTATTCCTGTTTCTGGCCCCTAAATATCTGCCAAACAGACAAACCCAATAAAACTCTGAAGTATAAAGCCTTACAGTATGCAGTTACCAGAGAGGATATAGCTTTGGTAATAAAGATGGTGAATAAGATTGGTTCTGCTGATATATCATGGAGCCTGTGTTTACACTTAGAAAACTAGAAGCCTGGGAAATTCTCATTAATCTTGTGCTTTCTCTAAGTTTCTAGAGGAACAAAAATGGAAGATTTTAGAATAGAGGCCTAATGGCTCGGGCAGGTGAATGTTATAATGTGTGTGTGTTGAAGTAATCATGATGGTGATGGTGATGGTGATGGTGATGATGGTGGTGATGGTGATGGTGATGGTGATGGTGATGGTGATGGTGATGGTGATGGTGATGGTGATGGTGATGGTGATGATGGTGGTGATGGTGATGGTGATGGTGATGGTGATGGTGATGGTGATGGTGATGGTGATGGTGATGGTGATGATGGTGGTGATGGTGATGGTGATGATGGTGGTGGTGATAGTAGTGCTGTTCCATGTTCACTACTCTGCAGCCATAAAGCAGCTCAAAACCACTGAAGTTCTATCTCAACTCACTCAAATGTAAATTTATAGCTAACATGAACAAAAATGAATGGAGGAACAAGAGATTAAAAAGCATAGACATTAAAATATACAGAATATTAAAAGAGTCACAAAGCAAGGACTAAAGTGAATAGTCCTCATGGGTCAGCTTGAACTTGAATGAAGAAGCTCACAAAGTATACACTGAGTGATCATGAATGAGATAATTAAGCCATTGGTTCCTTAATTTCATCATCTTTAAATGCTAGTCATCAACTGTCCTATTACATAAAATTATTAGAAGAATAAAAACACGTGACGTCTACATTGTTTAACACATACTAAGTACAGAGGAATAAAACTATTACATCTTATGGTACACTTTCAGTTTAGAAACTGACATTGGCTTATATGTCTAACACTTAATACACTACCTGGTACCCACTATATACCACCAAACATGGAAAAGAAAAAAAAAAAAGGTAAGTGATGTGAAAATTTATGGTTTCTCTGGAGATTCAATTGCATTGTGTGATGTTTTTCTGGAAACTGTCTTATGAGAGAATGTTTTTGCAGAAGCAAACACGTGGGAGGATATCTTTGCTGAGAACAGACACATGCTGTTTTTCTAGAAGCAGCCTAGCAAAAGGGCATGTGATATTTTGCAAGAGTGGACACTTGAGAGAACATGTGATATTCAGAAAGGGTAAAAATATAACCCAACTGACAGTGGACAACACTGTGTGGCATTGGTTCACCTTGCCACTCATCATCGTTTATTGTGACTTCATAGGGAGAAATGCACCAAAGAACTTCTGGTGGTGTTCTGGTAGCTTCTTGCTGCTTTTATGGATTTGGGCCAATTCTGAATTGTGAATGGTGTTTGCAAATGGGCTGAGCAACCACTCCTGATCTATGTGAACTGAACTGCTGATACCCTGACAACAAAGATTGGATTCAAAACAAAGAACTATTTCTTAATAGGACCACATTCTCCTTAGCCCTATTTACATTTCCTTTCCACTACCTCTGGTGGGTGATGGGCTAGAAGGGAGGTTAAAGCATTTATGTACACTTATTAAAGTAACTTTTGAAAAATAAAAGCCTACAAGTGAGGGCTGATGATCCTTGTCCTCCTTTCAGTTAAAAACATGTAACTTCTTTACTACTCTCACCCTGACAATCAATCAAAGGAAAAGAACCATTATTGTGTAGTAGGATGCAGCCTGGAAATATAAATATTTGTTTTCCTGTTTTACTAGTTTAACTTCAAATTGGCTGAATTGGATTAATACCATGAAATGAACGTGCATTTGTATTAATTATAGAATTGAAGTTAATGGTGACTGACTTTATATAATATATATTTCACAGACATAAATATTTGGTCCATTCTTTTTTTTTTTTTTTTTTTTTTTTATTTATTTTTTATTTACATTTCCGATGATTCCCCTTTTCTTTGGAAACCCCGTGTCCCCTCCCCC
>CM052712.1:36784224-36814823 GCA_028551405.1 Uromys caudimaculatus | reverse complement strand
TATTCCCACCTTGACATTCCCTTTTACTGGGGCCACTAGCACCCTCAGGCCCAGAGTCCTCTCCTTTCTTCCTGGTGGCCATCAAGGTGATTCTTCTGCCTCATATGTAGTCCAAATCATGGGTCAATAGATGTGTATTCTTTGGTTAGTGTTCTTTATCACTGTTAATGTGTACTCCAGATTTCATCTCTGTAGCTCATCCTTCATACTGTACAAAGGAAAATTCTTTTGAAATATGTTACATTATACAATCATTTCAAAGTAGTGAATGCTTTACTTAATACTCAGAAACCTGAATGGTTTCCATGATACTAACCTTTAAGTGAATATTAATATATGTACCTATTGACTGTGTCATTCAATAAAATATAAACTATTAAGGTAGAAGTACTTTTTGTTAAAAATATCTGTGTCTTCAACCTAGAGTGCAGGGCTTAATATAGAGTAAATGCAGGATAAATTTTGAGTTGAATTAATTAATGAACTTACAGCAACTTGAGGCTACCTGATCTATTATAACCAAAAGGAAGCTGGGCTTAAAATGCAGTTATGATTCTTATGCCTTTCTGGGCTTAGTAAAATGTGAGGCTGAGTTTGCTAATTTGATTTTTTTTTTTGGCTTTGGTTTTATTATTTCAAATCAGGTATTGGGAGGAATCTGCAGTTTCTAAGCACTGAACAAAACACAGATTCTGTGCAGGAACTTTCACAAAGAAAATGTTTGCTTCTTTGGCTTTAAAATACAATCCTTACTTTAGCCAAACTTTCTCTATTCCCATCCTTCACAGGCAAAAGATGATGTAGAATGTAGGTTTACTGTTTAAAGAGCAAATCTCAGAGTGAAAACAAAAAACAAAACAAAACAAAGCAGTTTAGATGCTATATCTTAGCTCATTGCTTTGAACCAGCTATCTGCGCTTGCTCAACTAATTTACTATAACTCATTCATGAAGTGAAAACAAACTGAAATATGATAGTCAAAACAACCTTAGCATTAGTTCAGATCATCCTCACATTGTAATTTTGTGTTGATAAAAATTACTTTTCTTTATACACAGTATTGAAATTGAAAAATAGAAAGAAAATAAGTACAGAGAAACAAGTAATTGAAGATATGCCATGCATCTTTCAATGGGCTTCTTTACACTAGGCTAGAAGTGAATGTAAACCAAGTATAGTGGTGATCAAACATATGTTCATATTTAAGTTCTATAAATCACCTAAATATTAAGCATATGCTAACATGTAGTATAGGACTGAGGTGCTCAACCAACTACTGTTACATTTTGATAGCATATATATGAACAATATTTTCCAAAAATATGATGAACATTTCAGTGTAAGTGCTTTAGAATTTTTCAAACATTTTAAAACTGTAAATTAAAATAATCATTACTCCTCTAAATATATTGTCAGTTATTTTTCATTCTCTATCTTGGCTATCTTTAAACAAACTTACTGAACAGGCTGTGGAGGCTGAATATCTTCACTTCAGTAAAATAGTCCACCAATCCTTAAAGAGAGTAGTCTGGAATTTGTATACCACTGAGCACCTTGGAGCAGTTGATTTCAAGCAAGACACATGTGATGTCTATTCTTGGTTGTCAACTTGACTACATCTGGAATGAACTACAATCCAGAAATTGAGGACACACCTGAGATCCCAATCTTGAGGCTGGAAGACTCAGGCTTCAGACACAGATTATGACATGAATATCTTGAGGCATAGTGGCCATGAAAAATTTGGGCCCAGACAAGATAGTACATCCTTTAATCACAGCCGACTGAGGCAAGCAGATCTCTGAGTTCAAGACCAGCTTGGAAAAAGCAAGTTCCAAATCCAGCCATGTTGATACACACCTTTAATCTGGGCCACACCTTCTCCTTGAGGATATATAACTTCAATATATGACTACATTGGAAGAAAGAAGACTTACTCTTCTTTACCTGGTTGAACTTACTTGCCAGCACATCTGTTAGAACCAACTTCTTCAGGATTCCAGCCCATATAGAACACCAACTGAAACAACTAGCCTGGAGGGATTGAGCAACTACTAGATTCTTGGAATTCCCATTTTGGAGGATTAGGTTTTACATAGCATATCCACTCTAGCACTGCAATTTCCTTGAGCCTTAAAATTCCTTCATCAACACTAAGTCAAGGAATATCAGGCATTTCCAACTCCTTTTCAATAGGCCATCTTTTGATAAACTCTTCAGCCAACCATTCAAACAACCTTCTGACAACTTTTCTTTTTTTTTTTTTAACTGTGCAAAGTTCAAAATAAAACCTAGAATCTCCACTCAGAGGGTCCATATCAATAAACTCAGCCTGGTCTAGTTTTATGTTCTTTCCACCATTATCTCACACCCTTAAAATCCATTCTCACACATATTCCCCAGACTTCTTCTTGAATTAATTATCAAGTGGAAGTAGAACACTTCATGGACTACATCTTCATGGACTACACTTTCTACCTCCCATCTGGGGGCCTGCTTTTCCTTGAGTCTGGTTATCGGTCTAGAAGAAAATACTGATGGGCCTTGAGGAATATAAGTATTGTTTTGCCCTGCATTTTCTTCAGAGTAAGTCACTGCTGGTTCCTGGTGATCATCTGATGGTATAGGCATCTTCAGTTTACTGGAGTCTTCCACTGCAACCAGGCTTTACCAAAAGCTTCAGGCAGAGTCTTCAAACAATGCCAAAAAGCAACCACATTCTTCATCAAAATATCACAAAACAGTCTCTATGCCATACACTAACATTCTTCTTCATGGAAACCTCTTAGGTGAGCAGGTCTACACAGTTCAAATTACCCTCAGCACCACTGCCTTCCATGTTCCTACTAGGATGAAGCCCATGAAGCCCCACTTAGAGTATTCCATGACTTTCCAAAACCAAAGTCTCAGAATCCACATCCTTCTAAATAAAAACATGGTCAGGCCTACCATAGCAATACTCCAGTCTCTTACCAACTTCTATATTAGTCAAGGTTCTCTAGAGTCACAGAACTTATGGAATGTCTGTCTATATTAAGGGAATTTATTGTAATGACTTACAGTCTGCAGTTCAACTAACCCAACAATGGGCAGCTGTGAATGGAAACTCTAAGAATCTAACAGTTGCTCAGTCCCATGAGGCTAGTTGTTTCTTCTAGTCTTCTGTAGAAATATGTTCCAACAGTTGTGCTGGCAATTAAATAGAAGCAGTTGAAGAAGAATGAGTCTTCCTTCTTCCAATGTCCTTATGTAGGTTTCCTGAAGTTATGTGGCCCAGATTAAAAGTGTATACCACCATAGCTGCATTTGGAACTTGCTTTGTCCCACACTGGTCTTGAATTCAGAGATCTACTTACCTCAGTCTCCCGGGATTAAAGGCTGTATTATTTTGCCTGGGCCCAAGATTTTTATGGCCACTATACCTCAAGATCTCCATGTCAAGATTCAGGTCAGAAACCAGTGTCTTCCAACCTCAAGATCTGCATCATGGTGTGCCCTCAATTTCTGGACTGTAGTTCATTCCAGATATAGTCAATTTGACAACGAGGAACTGCCATCATGAAACCCTTCTTGACCTGTATGTAAACCCATCTTAGAAATAAATTCTGGACACCTGTAGGGTCAGTGAATAGGAAGACAGTTGCCTAAGTGTTCATTTCTACAACATCCTCTCTAAGAAGTTCAAATGAGAATTCTTGGATAATTGCTTAGATTTCATACTAAAGTTTATGTGGAATAAAGGAAGATTCTTTATTTAAAAGAAATAGCAATAAAAAGACAAAAAGAATTGAGTTTCTGTTCCATCTGTTCACTTCCTAAGGAAAATGCAACTGGATGGTCTGCTGTTGGCCACAGGTAAAAGGCACAAAAACCGTCGGTTTGCATCCACATATTATTCTGACCTGATGTTTTTGTGCTAGTCTTTATATTCAGTCATCAAATTGTTAGTGACAAAGTAGACACACAGATGAAGGCTAGTCTGTGTGACAGGCTGGAGGACAGCATTGGCTCTTCTATAGCAGCATGCTAATGATTCATGACAGGAGTACTCTTCCATTCATCCTAAAAATATAAGCCTCTGGGAAAGAAATTCATGGAAGGCATTTAAAAGTAGGTGCTAGGTGGTTCTTGAAATAAATAAATAAAAGAGAGATAATCTAAGTGGGTTGAGACACCTCCCTAAGGCAAAGGAGGAGTCTGCATCCATCACATGGTGACATTATAAATCTGTATGCTTTGCAAGGCAGTGACATGAGAAATTAGACTGAAGAAGCCACAGATGCACAATTTGTCAGCCTCAGAGGAAAGGTTAATGCAAGTTAAATATTGACATGTCAGCAATAAGGATTACACCAATTATAAATGTATACCACTGCTGCTGTACTGTAATGACTGTGTGACACTGACAGGTAAGCATAGGCTGGAGAAATTACAACTGAAGGGAATGTCACAGACATTAGAGGACATTTGAACTTTTTAATATCTTATCTTGTTTTCTCCATCTTATCATTATATTATACAGGGTTCTCCCAAGAAATAGAGGCATAAGTTTTACACACACACACACACACACACACACACACACACACACACACACACCATGCACGGCAGTGATATAGACAGAAAGAGACAGAGATAAGAAGTTATATTGGGTCATTAGAAGAAGGCCAAGCAGTCTCTAATGTAAAGAATAACTTAACAAACCAGAGACCCAAGAGTCTGAGATGTCATTCGTATCCACAAACTGTCTACCTTGAGACCCAGAATTCAATACATCAGTTTTAGAAGAGAACAGAAAATGTCAATCTCCAACTTAAAATGAAGTTAGGAAGGAGAAATACTTTCTCATGTACACAAAAGTGAACCACTTGTTTCTAGGTAGCCTTTCGCTGACTGGAAGAGGCCTATCCTAAGAATTGTAGTCTGCTTTCCCCATCAAGTTCCATATTAACCTCCTCCAAAACATCATTGCAGAAACTCGCAAAATAATGTTCAAATAATAATCTAGGCATCACATGGCACAGTTCAGTGATCGTATGAAATTAACTATGGCAACTCTCAGTTAAACTTTAGTATGAATAAACAGTACAGTCTAACAATGACTGAACTCTTCTCATACACAGGATGCTGCATTAACATGTCACGTGCAAGTTTCTGAAGAACATCACCCCTCTCCAATGCTGTCAACATTGCACCAGTTCTATTACTTTCATTGATTTATCTATTTATTCACTTTACATCCCAATCTCAGACCCCTTCCTCCCAGTGCCCCCCTCACATAGTCCCTCTCCAATTTCCTTCTCCTTTGGCACATCAAGTCACTACAAGACTAGGCACATCCTCTCCCACTGAGACCAGACAAGGCAGCCCAGTTTGGGAAACAGAATCTATAGGTAGGCTACAGAGTCAAGGACAGCCCCCACTCTAGTTGTTGGGGATCCCACATGAAGACCAAACTGCATATCTACTACATATGTCAGGAGGGGCTAGGTCTAGACCATGTATGTTCTTTGGTTGGTGGTTCAGTCTCTGGGAGTCCCTAAGGGTCCATATTAGTAGTGTCTGTTGGTTTTCTTGTATAATCTCTATCCTGCTCATGTTCCTCAATCCTTTTCCCACTTCTCCATCAAAGTCTCTGAGAGATCTATCTAATATTTTGCTGTGAGTCTCTCCATCTGTTTCCAGCTTCTGGGTGGAGTTGATCAGAGGACAGTTATGCTAGACTGCTGCCTGCAAGCATAGCAGGGTGTCGTTAATAGTGTCAGGGGCACAAGTTCTATTTTTATGACAGGACAGATAACTTTCTAACTTTCTTCATCTCACAGAACTGGTAGGTACAGGGTTCTGAATTGGAATCATTGTATGGAGCCTAGCTGCTCACCTCATAGTATTAGAGAAGCACTCCTTTCTCTCTCTCCCTCTCCCTCTCCCTCTCTCTCTCCCTCTCTCTCTCCCTCTCCCCCTCAGCTAACAACTCCACAGGAAAGCTTAATGTCATGTGATAAAGCTATTTTAATACTGCTATTTCTGTAGCTTCTACCCATTCTTCCCACGGGCATTTTAAGCACTTTAGACAAGTGTTTTCTGAAAAATAGTGAAAAACCACCCTTTCAATTGCCCAGGAAATAAATAAAAACAAATAAAAATAGATAATTTCCCCAGATACTTAGTTATAATTATTTTTGAAATATATTTTCTTTATGAAGTAAAGAAAAGTTTAGTGTGAAAATGTTTAACCTAGCAAGCACCGAAATGAGTATACACAAGTAAGAATAGTGACACATGTCTGTTTTATAATAATTTATGTTTTTGCTAAAGTCATTGGATTTTATAAACTCAATAAATTTCTTTTATGTTTAAATTTTTTATTTTTAATGTATATATGTGTTTTGCCTGCATGTATCTTTAGTCAACAGGAAAGACTATCATATCCCCTAGAACTGGTGTTACAGAGGTTGTGAGCCACTGTGTGGGTACTGAGACTTGAACTTTAGTCCTCTGATAGACCAGCTAGTACTCTTTACATTTTAGAAAAATAAATTGTAAGCATTTTGGAACAAAGTTACAATCAATAAATATTTTCAAGATAAGAAACAACTACTTTTGAAGGATTTCAAGTTATTTAAATGCAGACATAATATGAGACTTTTAAAATTATAGAGAATTCCAGGTAAATCATCAGCTGATAAGGGGTTATATACAATTGATTTTCTCATATTGTGACCAAAAGAGTTAACATGATTCTCATAATGATCCACAAATTCCCTGCAGGTGAAAGGGAGTCAGTTTTCTTTAGAGCTGCCTTCCCTAAAAGGATACCCAATCTCCATTGGCTGGCCCCACACCCAGGACAAACAGACAGTATTAAAGTGACTCAGTGGGTTATGAGAGCTATGGGCAGGGAGGTAATAAACAAAGTTTGGAGAAAAAAGGGGGAAATATGCAAATTAGAGAAAGGCAGTGTTGTGTACTTGATTAAAACACTGTGTGTGTGTGTGTGTATGTGTGTGCATGTGTACGCACACCCCCTGCAAATCTCAAAAATAGAAGAAATTTTAAAACTGTGACAGTACTTTAACCCATACTCCAAAGTACTTCTGACAGGCCATGAGAGGAATTACTGAAGGCCTAAACATAAACAAGCTTCTTTGACACCAGCACTACCATGTTCAGCTTTTCCCTTTAGTGTACTGACTATAGCACATGTAAAACTATAAAAAGAGCAATAACTAAAGCTTAAGAGTACTATGAGCCAGCCTATTATGCCAGCTTATTGCTTTAAATTTTGTGTTCTAAACTTCAGGAAATGACATTATTCAGAAAGTGTTTCTTTAAAAATACTATATCTATAATTCTTGTAAACCTACTAAAATCAATAAGCAAGGATCTTCTTAGTGGCTGTGTTTATTTGCAGAATAAGCTTACCTGTTGATCTCTTCCCAAAATTTCTACATCATACTTAAGCACTTCAAAAAAAAAAATATATAAAAGGGCACTCTAATATGAAACTGTAGAGCAGCAGTTCTCAAGTTGTGGATTACAACCCCTTAGGGGTAGGGTCTTGTTGAGCAACCCTTTCACCCAAGTTGCCTAAGACATGTATATACCTGATATTTCCATTAAGATTTATAAGAGTAGCAAGAATACAGTTATTGCGTAGCAACAGAATAATTTTACAACTATGGGTCACTATAGCATAAGGAACTGGATTGAGGGACTACCACATCAGGAATGCTAAAATCCACTGGTCTAGAGGGTCATGATTTGGACTAGTAAGGAAAAAAGTAAAAAAATAAAATTCATCGGGATGTAAACCAAAACAGTCAGTCAGCCTAGATTTGTAAGGAAGGAAAAGCATGGACAGAAGGTAAGATTCCAAGGTTCACGTGTTGACTACACTAGAACTACTGAATCCAATCTGGAGGACAGAGAACAGATAAGACTTCATGCAAGAGTCTGAAATATGTCTAGTGGACAAATGTTAGAAGTAGTAGTAACATGAGAGGCTACTCAACTCAGGGAATCTGTCAAATATAGGAGTATTGTATTTAAACCTTGTTCTTTTTAGACTATTCTTTAAGAAAAAGAATTAGTATTCTTTGAAGAAATGATTTAAGTATGAGCTGTAAAAGGAAATACACTAAACCAATCAACAACATTGTATGATATTAGAAAATAAGGAAGTACTCAGAAAGACAATGAGTTAAGAACAGATCAATGGGGTCTGGGACTTTCTATGGTCCAAAAATGGCTTGACAGTCTCCTGCATCTTGATATGTTGACATTTAACTCACTACAAGATAACACAGCTTTATGGCAAAGCCCAGTGAACTGATTATAGGAACTGGTATAAAAGATACCCAATGCTCACATCTTGAACCTTCTGAACAATAAATTAAACAACATACAGATCATAGTCCAGAGTAATATTTAGCAAATCAGATAAAAGTTAATTAAAAGTGGAAAAGTCTTTCACTACTAACAACCAGGTTGGCCAGGTTTTGTTCGTCTAAGCAGGAATATTGAAAACCATTACTCTCCAAGGGATAGTAGAAGGTAATTAGGAGACGAGGGGGAAGCATTAATAAATGAGATGATTTACCTTTTTTAAAAGGCACAAAAGACTCTTTACCCTTCTCATATGTGAAACCACAGCAAAATGACACCATATCTGAACTAGAAAGTTTGTTTTCCCAAGACACCAAATCTACCAACATTTTCATCTTGGACTGTCTCATATTCTTGGCTTGTAGGGAAATAAAGTAGTTTACAAGCTATCCAATATAGCATGGTTAATTATGGCAGTTCCAATGGGCTGAGATATCAAGTCCAACTATGAGAAAAATATTGGTAAAATCCAGACTGAGAACATTCTGCCAAATGGAGTCCAATGCCTTTTAATTCTGTCGATAAAATCAAGACCAAAGAAAGCCTGAAATAACATTGCAAGTAAAAAAGTGGTAACAATGTTTATAACTAAATATCCTGGAAAATAATCTAAAAAGAGAAAGACAATATAGGAGAAAAAAGATGTCCTAATAATGTGTGGTAAATGATAATGTGCTAATATTGAGTCCTATTCTGACAAATGAATCCTCAGAACATAAAATATTAAACATAGAAGAAACTTGTGAAAGGCATACGTTGTCCTTTTTCTAGCTGTATAAACAATGCTACATTTTTGAAAGCTTATTCAAAATTTCAGAAAACTGTAAGAATGTCATTATGTCTAGATCTATCACACACACACACACACACAAGCACACACACGCACACACATACACACATACACACACACACACACACACAAGCACACATACACACACAAGCACACACACACAAAACAATACCAACAACACGAATCAAATATGCATTCACTTCCCTAAAAAGTGGATTCAGAGTTGCTATGGATAATTCGATGTAATATCCTCCAAAGAAATGCTTGACTGAACTTGGCCCTCAGCCTTTCTCTGTTGGGAGATGTTGAGAGATGAGGTTAATGGCCACATGCACTCATAATGGATTGTGGCACCCCAGTTTCTCTTGCCACTCCTTCCACATACTCCAACAGAAACTGTGGCTTAGCCATCCACTAATCACCACCCACAATACAGACTTCATCAGAACTTTCCTCATATCTGGGTTTTATCCTTGAATTTAAAATTGTAAGCTAAATAAGCCCTTTCTTTTTATTCTTCAAAGAATAACTATCTTCATGACCTAGTTAACCCCATATCTACCTGGGTAAAGTTGCCAATGATTCAACACCAACACATACTTTTCAACACATGAATTTATGAGGAGCATGTGTTAAACATATGCTCACGTCTGTAAGTAAGAGTGTCAAGCATTGGAGATATGAAGCAGTATTGAAGTGTTATGTATTCCACTGTTGATATAACAGTGAAGGGGAAGTTGAAGAGATGACTCAGTGATTCAGAGCACTTGATGTGATTGTGAAACACACAGGTTTTGCTTCCAGAACCCATTTGTATCTACAGTGTCAGTACATCTGATGTTCTCTTACTGCCTCCAGGGCAGTGGACATACACATGGTATACCTACATCCACAGAGACAAAACACTTGTACGCATGAAACAAATTACTTAATATGTTTTAATTGAGTGAATCTGTCTGCATATGCCCATCAGAACAATGTGTCTCTCAAGCTTTATTGGAGAAAATTCTATTTGCAGAGGCACAAAACTGGTCAAGGTGCAGAAAATAAGAAACTATAGAATTCTTGTCCCTAAATGTAATATCTATGTCTATGCCTATATCTATATATAGAATGACGGATGATAGATAGGGTAGGTAAACAGATAGATAAATGATAGATAGATAGACAGATAGATAGATAGATAGATAGATAGATAGATAGATAGATAGATAGATAGAATATATATTGTTTCATTCTTACACAAGGGGCTTCAAAGACTGTAAGAACCAGAGATGGATAACTACATAAAAAATCTTCTAGACACAACAATTTGTGCAGTACAACTGCACAAATAAACGTACCATGGTTGTTACAGCATTCACAAAACCTTTGTGAGTTTAAGCTAGAACAAACCTCAGCATGGACAGAATAGTTGGAGACACAATCCTACCTCTAGCCATGAAACTATTAGCAATTGTTAGCTGATAAAAAGGAATGATCAATTTTCTCTAAGAGTTTAGTTCCTAGTAAGTTGACCATGCACCAATAAAAGATGACACATTATTCAAGTATATTTTGGGCAACACAAATTGACCTTAAAGTCTTCTTTACATAATGACACAGAATTGTGTGAACTTAAAACCAATTTGACCAAGTAATTCTTATTCCTATGAGTATTTTTTTCCAAATGAAACAACAGAGAGTTAATGTAAAATGTTCTCCAAGAAAGAATTTTCACTCTCACAGTATTTGTTGTTTAAAAATACAGATTAGACATTCCTAAAGATAAAAATGTATTGTGAAGCAAGTTATGCCATATGTATATAATTAGCTTTTAACAACTATTAAAATACTGGAAAGAGTTCCTTATTCACTGAACTGTGTCACCCTACTTTTGATCTTGAAGCCCTAACCTCCAAAATGAGTGTTGTAGGGAAACATGGAGCCTTTCGAAAATGATCTGTCTGATCCTCAATTTTCTGTTTCATGCCTTTCTTTCTTTCTTTCTTTCTTTCTTTCTTTCTTTCTTTCTTTCTTTCTTTCTTTCTTTCTTCCTTCCTTCCTTCCTTTCCTTTCCTTTCCTTTCCTTTCCCTTTCTTTCTTTCTTTCTTTCTTTCTTTCTTTCTTTCTTTCTTTCTTTCTTTCTTTCATCTTATCTCCTTGCTCCTCATCTCTTTCTCTCTCCAGAGAAAAGTTGGTAGAAAGATGTAATAAAGAAGAAGCTATAAGAAGATGGTGGGCAAGGTCTTATTAGTAAATCAGTACAATGGCACCCATTGTACTGGGACAGACTTCTAGCTCAGAGAACTAAGAGCAGAATGGATTTTGCTATAGATACTCAGTCTGGGACATTGATTAAGATAGACAGTGTTCACTAGTACAGAGATTATTCTTCCATTCAAAAAGAATTTTTTAGCACATTATTAGAATAATAACTACAAGTAATATGTATTTAATTTCAGTTTTGAAGGTAGTTATTCCTGTTATACATATCCATTTTTAATAAAGGTTGAGACTGTATTTTCCAAATCATTAAATAATGTTTATGTCATGTGTAGAAATAATTAGCAATTTTATTTTTACTTTCTCATTTCTAAATTTTCATTTTTATTAATGATGGACAGGAATTACTTTTTATCAATTTGTTAAACAATTATAACAGCCAATTTGAAGTAAATAGAGCAGAGTAAAAGTTGTTTTGAAGTGTAAACAAGGAAATGCCAAAATGCTGGTCTATAAAATTTGTTACTAGAAACAATGAGATGCTCCTATGAGCTATGGGCTCATATCCCCCAACCATGTTGAAAAAGGAAATTAAAAGAGTTGAGTTATGACTGTAGTGACTTCCTGGTATATCAGATGATTATGAATCTTTTCCTCTGGAAAAAAGGTAAGTGATTAGTCTATTCTGCCTTGATCTAACTTGTCCCATGAATAAAAGCAACCTTGAACTTGCAGATAGCAATGCCACAAGGTCAAGCAATGAGATTTGTGTATTTAGGAGTAGGATGATTGAGTACAACAGAAGCACAGGGGCAGTTCAAATGGAACAGCAAGCATTTCTCAAGCAGCTACCAAGTCATAGCTACTAAGTCAAGCTCACAACATGAAGTTGTCATCCTGAAAATGATAGAAGTAAGAACTATATTCAAATAAGAATGATTAAAAACAAATATAAGTCAACAAAGAGGAAGAAAACAAAAATTTTTATTCAATTGAGAATAAATTGAATTTTATTTAGAATTTTAGTAATTCCTGGTTGAAAATGGAAGTATCAATAAATAGGACTATAATAAGCTTCCCACCTTTTGTGCATGTGTGTACATGTGTATGTCTCTCTCTCTTTCTCTCTCACTCTCTCTCTAAGTGTATATGTGTGTGTGTGTGTGTGTGTGTGTGTGTGTGTGTGTGTGTGTGTGTGTGTGTACAGAACAGGAAAGAGATTCATTTCTAAAGAGTCTGTTTAGCACTCATTATAATCCAAATCCACCAAAAGCTAAACACATGACTTTGGTGTTCAGACTCTGTTCCATTTAATTTCCATTTTAATTGGAAATGGCACACTGGAGAACAAAAAAGATGATAAGCCATCAGAAAAGTTATTAATTCCAGGAGTAAGGAAGATAATGTTTGTATTTGCCAGAGAAGAAGCAATTAAAGTGAGATTATGATTGAAGGGGATAAGAGGCAAGGCACACAAAGAGAAGCATTGAAAAGATTCAGAATCATAGCAGCAAGGAGGAGCATGTGGCACTGGGATAGGTTATGATAAAGATTTTCAGAACTGTCATAACATGTCATCTCATTTGTCCTAAGTGATGATATTATTAGTTTCAATAACTAATGATACAATACAGGTATCATTATAGCAGATGGACTGATTAATATGTCACAAGCCCTATACTAAAGAATGCATGGGGTAATAAATCTGTGGCACTGTATTATTGGTGATATTAATAATAATATAACAAAATCTACAATGAAAGAAGCAATAACTTGTTGATAGCACTCACAATTTAGCACATATCTATTCTATCATTTTATTATCACTTTGCCATTCAGCTTGTTCTTTTACTGGAGAAGGTTTTCTGATTTACAGATGGATATTTAAACAGATCTGTAACGATCAGCTTTAATCATTGTAACATGTACATGTCTGTAAGCAATTGTGTCATACACATTAAATACCCCATTCGATGGCTTAAATTACTTGTCTATGGGGGGTAAAAGAGTTCATCTTTTATAATTTCTGTATTCCAAATGTCAAAAATTAAGCAAGACATTTAACACATCAAGGCATAAGGGATTGGATTCTGGGGCTCAAATTTCTATTCAAAAGCAAGTTGTGGGTTGTTTTTTTTTTTTAATCTTTAGGCTTTCTTCCCAGAAAGGCTATCATCTCTCATTAAGTGTGTTTACCGCTAAACACAAAAATGCATTTTAATATAATCTGAGGATACCAACAATATTAATCTATTGTGATCATGTATATATATTTAGAATTGTACATAGAAATATTGCTTTATCAGGAATCCTGGGTAATTCAGTTATTGCAAAGAGCGACAAGATTTATCACCATTGATACCCCATAGAGAGAAGAAATTTTTTTTCTTATAAAAAATGCAACACACACATTTATATTTGTTAGATATACATATTTATACATGAGATTTGTGTGAATGCAAAGTTGATACTTTTCAAAAATGAAATCAATTAATGTCTGATTCAATGTCTTGGGACACTGAGATGCATTAGTTCTCTTATAAAGGCGAAATAAAATGAAAGAAATTATAACCTCTAGGAATAAGAAAATACTATAGTAACAGAATTGTAACAAGCACACACCATGTTGAACACATAAGAGTGATATTTAGGTCATTAAAGTAACAACATCAAGTATTGATTTTATAAATAATAATGCTATAAAAGTTCAGTATTTTCCCCCAAATATGAAACAGAGCAGCAGCAATGGGACCACTTGAAGAGTTATGCCTATGACTTTTTTGATGTGGAAAACAAATTATTGTCTCTCACTTCAGAACTACTAAATCAGAAACACTGAGGAAAAAAAATCTGTGCTTCTTCAGCCTATACCACCCTGAGGCATGCTACCACTTGCAAACCTTTACTGTTAGGTTTCTTTTTCATGATGCAGTTATAGGTCATGAAGGCAATTCTAAAAGATAGAAGTCCTTTCTTAAGTACAATTAATGGAAACAGAAAATATAAAACAGTAATATAAAAAGATTCTTCTTTTTAATGATTTATTTTTATTTTATATGCATTGGTGTTTTGCCTGCATGTATGTCTGTGTGAGGATGTCAGATGCCCTGGAACAGGAGTTACAGATATTTGTGCACTGCCACGAAGATGCTAGAAATTGATCCTAAGCCCTCTGAAAGAACAGCTTGTGCTCTTAACTTCTGAGTCATCTCTCCAGCCCCAATCTTAGAGGACTCTTAAGAAATATAGAACTGAGTCTATAAAGAAAGAAGGATTTACTAATAGTGTGCTGTTGCATATTTTTCAAAACAGTAGAGAGTGGCAAATATGACATAGAGAACATTTTTTTCAATGACACTTTCATTACAATTTGCCTTTCTAAGATATATAATGTTAGATGATAAAAGCAAATATTAAATTGTCTAGTGATAATACTGGGGGAAATAATAAGTAGTTTTTTAAGAAGCCAAGATATCTTATGCATACTTGTGCAAATAAACTGTTTTACATATAATATGCAGCATATACTTTTATAAACAGGTAGCCTCAACTTTGTAAATTTTGTGACTTTTAGAAGCATATGAATTTGCTTCTTATGTCCATATGTTTTGAAAATGGGATGTCACTTCTGAAGACTAGGTGACAATTTCAGAAGTACTAAGATAGAGGTACTAAGAGGTATGTGACTGATATTTAGCAGTGAACTAGGAAGCATAAAGATCAATTGTTATTGCTTGAAGACTATTTTAATTTGTGTGTATTACTGTGTTTTTATTTGTATGTTCACATATATGAGAGTTCCTGTAGAAGTCATAAGAAAGTGTTGGCTCTCTCAAAGCTAGAGTTACAGGCACTTCTGAGCCAACCCATGTGGATACTGGAAAGTAAGTTAGGCCCTCTGCAGAGCAGCAAGTGATCTTAACTACTGAGTCATCTCTCTGACCCATTGGCCAATTGTTATGAAGGAAAAGAGAAAACTGGAATCAGACGCATCCATGATACTGGAGCTTTGGGAACTGGAAGAATAACAATCTGAGTACAGAAAATACAAGGAATGTTCAAACTGTAGTATGAAAAGAGTAAAAATCTTAGACTATGGATTTGACAGATATACATCTCTTCTGGAGCAGAGGTTAAAACAAAAGGGTTGATTAATATAGAGAGAAAGAAAAGGCTTTCTTGAGATGCTTGACACTGTAGATGTGGAGGCTTCTTCCCCAGCAGGCTATGATTGAATGGTTAGCATTGTGGAGAATAATCTTTTGCTTCTTTAGGGCAATGGCTAATCAGTGTCTGATATTATAAAGCCAACCTAAAACAGCGATTTATATTTTCATTACTGCTTGACGGTTAGCTAAAGAGAATGCCTTCACATCTATGCAAATGAATTGATTAACCAGTCTCACTTCGCAGATGAACTCTGTTTTGTATTCTGCCTTCACACAGACTCTTTGGATTTGTCAGAAGATTTAACTGTGTACATACAGTATTTGTGTTTACATAGAGCAGGTTGAATTTTAATGAAAATCATTCATCATCTTCAAGGAGTTAGCCAATATATGTCTAAACCAAGTCTGTTTCTCTTGCAGAGTTCAGCATGTGCAATGGTATTACAGCTACTTCTAGGACAAGAACTTTGAACTCAGCAAGAAGAAAACATCAGCACCACAATGGAAACTCTTGATGATAATAATGGTTGATCTCAAAAGTGAAGATATACTCTGAGTAGTTTTGTAACACAGATTTACAATGATAACATTAATAGTAATAATAATTACTTATGAATAGCTAGAGTGTACCAGATTCTATGAAAATAGTTGTGATATGTCCTCATTGATTTTTCTCTAAAACTCATCCAGGTTGTTCTATTTTACATCTACAAAAATTGAAGTTAGGAGACTGTTTAACATTAACTTATAGAATGTGTGGCTAATATGCCCAGGAGCATAAATTCTAAGTGAAGTCTCCTTTTCAGAGTTTTACCTAATTCCATCATTCTTGGCTATATTTAAGCTTACTTTCTTGTTTTATATCACAAACAAATTAAGCAAATGTGGCATTATAAAGGTACTACATAAAATGTTTGGGATCTATACAGGTTTATTTTTTGTTTTAAATATGCTACCCTAGAAGATTTTCTTTTTTATTTTATTTTTTATTTTTTGATACTTTATTTACATTTCAAATGTTTTTCCCTTTCTAGGTTTCCCCTTTGGAAACCCCCTATCCCATCCCCCCTCCTCCTGCCTCTATGAGGGTATTCCCCCACCCACCTACCCACTCCCCTCTTCCCTCCCTGGCATTCCCCTATATTGGGGCATCTAACACCCTCAGGCCCAAGGGCCTCTCCTCCCACTGATGGCCAACAAGGGCCTCCTCTGCCACATATATGGCCAGCACCATGGGTCCCTTCATGGGCATTCTTTGGTTGGTGGTCCAGTCCCCGGTTTCAAATTGAGTTCATGTGATAAGTTAACATATGTTTACACACACACACACACACACACACACACACATACACACACACACACATGTATATATAAAATAAAAAAGTAAGTAGCTATTATAATATCTGACAACATATACTTCAAACCAAAACTAGTCAGAATAGGTAATTACTGAAGTTCATTTCATATTCATTAAAGGAACAATCTACCAACAGGATAGTACAACTTTAAGCAAATATACACTATGCACAGATTGTATTATTACGTCTAAAACTACACAATATCCTCAACACAGTGAGCATGGGTGACATAATAACCACCAACAAGTAGGTCATCTATATCAAAAATTGAACCAAGAAATATTGGCGTTAAATGAAACTAATAGACATTTATGAGGCATTCCACCCAAACATTTATATTCATTTCTTTTTGGTAGCCCATGGAACTTTTTCTGAAACAGATGATATAGGAACTCATCTAAGTTTCAAAAATATGGAAAAATTATGATGAAATCCTAAGTTCTATCTGGCCCCAACTGAACAAAACTAGAAGGCAACAGCAATAGAAACTACAGGATGCACACAAACTAAGAGAGACTAACCACCCTACTGCAAATTATGGTGCAGAAGAGAAATTAAGAAGACAAAGAAATTCTTAGAATTGAACAAAAGTGAATATACAACATACTAAAATTTTAAGGACACAATGAAGGGAGTCCAAGAGAAAAGTACCAACATCAAAATTGAAAGATTCCTGTGGAGTTCCTATCCCCTTTGGGGCCCATAATCCTTTCTGATATTCTTCTATAAGAGTCCCCAAGCTCTATCTGCTGTTTGGCTGTGTGTATCTTTGTCTGAGTCAGTTGCTGGGTGGACCCTCTCAGAGGACAACATGCTTCTATCTGCAAGCATAACAGAGTATCATTAATAATGCTAGGGATTGGTGCTTGCCCATAGGATGGGTCTCAAGTTTGGCTGGTTATTCGTTGGCCACTCCCTCAGTCTCTGCTCTATCCCCTGTGCCTGTATTTCTTGTAGACAATAAATTTTAGGTTGACAATTTTGTAGGTGGATTGATGTCTTTATCGTATCAGTGGGGTTCCTCCTTGGCTACAGGAAGTGGCCTCCTCATATTCCATATCCACAATGTGGTGAGTCACAGCTAAGGTCACCCACATTGATTCTTGGGTGTTTCCTTTATCCCAGGTCTCTGTCTAGTACTGGAGATGCCCCCTACCTCCTGACCTCTGTCAGTTACAAATTTCCATTCATTTTTATGGCCATCTAACCATCTCTCCAGTCCTTCTGCACATCTGGTCCTGAACCCCCCATTCCCCTCCCCATTCCCTCTCTCACCCAGTTGTCTCCCTCCATCTGCCTCTTTTATTTTATTCTACCTTCTATGTGAGATTCAGACTTCCTCATGTGGGCCTTCCTTCTTGTTTAGCTTCTTTGGGTCTGTGGAGTTTAGCATGATACTTGTATTTTATGGCTAATATCCACTTATAAATGAGTACATACCATGTATTTCTTTTTGGGACTGGGTTACCTCACTCAGGATGATATTCTCAAGTTCTATGCATTTGCCTACAAAATTCACGATGTCTTTGTTTTTAATAATTGAATAGCGGTCCATTGTGTAGATGTAGGTCATTTTCTTTATCCATTCTTCAGTTGAGGGACATCTAGATTGTTTCCAGTTTCTGCCTAATACGAATAAAGCTGCTATAAACATGGTTGAGCAAGTATGTTTGTGGGATGTTAGAGCATCTTTTGGATATATGCCCAGGAGTGGTATAGCTGGGTCTTGAGGGAGAGGAAGACCAACAGAGTCAACTAACCTGGACCTTTGGGGCTCTCAGATTCTGAACTACCATCCAGAAAACATACACGGGCTGAACCTAAGCCTTCCAGCCCATATGTAGCAGATGTACAGCTTTGTCTTCATGTGGGTCCCAAACAACTAGAATAGGAGCTATCCCAAAGGCCAAAAAGCCATTGCCTATCTGTGGGATATATTCTTCTAGCTGAGCTGCTTTGTCTGGCCTCAGTGGGTGAGGAAACACCTAGCCTTGCAGATACTTGAAGTGCCAGAGTGTGAAGATATCCAGGGGACTCCCATGTGCTCAGAGGAGAAGGGCAGGAGGATATGGGATGAATTGTGTGAGGGGATGACCAGGAAGGGGGCAGTAAACAGGATGTAAAGTGAACAAGTAAAAAAACAAAATCTAATTTTAAAAAAGAGTAAAAAAATTGAAAGATCACAAATTAATAATTTAATGATATACCCAAAGTTCTTGCAAAAGCAAAATAAAAAGAAAATCCTACAAGAGTAGACCAGAAGAAATAACACTTAGAATGTTTTAAATGTTGCTTAATTGATAATTAAATAAATGTCTCAATTATTACTTATTATTACCTTTTCATACAAACAATGTATACACAGAAATTAAACATAATACACACATTATCTATTAAATATCATATATAATAGGTGCTAAGTAAAGTTAAAGCTGAAATATACATTTAGGAATGTAGGTGATACAGGGGAATGTAGCCTCATAGGGACAATTTGAAGTTCAATGATTTAGAATTTTACCACTATTGCAGGCCTTCAGGGTCCTACTTGTGGCTTAATAATAAAGACGTGGACACATCTATATAGTTTAAGGCTGTCGGCCTTTTTGCTGGGAGAGTCTCTCAGCTTGCTTCTAACTAAACCCAACTTCTCTGCCACTGCATCTCCACCATGCAGCTCTCTCTCCCTCCCTGCTTCACTTAGTTTATGCCTCTGTCTCCTGCTTCTGTCCTTCTGCCTGATTGACCTTACCATCCTTCTGCCTCAGCTCCAGCCATCATCTCTTTATTTAATGAAAGCCACATTTCTTTCCCATACAAAGAAGCTATTTGCATAGAGGTTGAGGTTCTACAGCTTACTCATTTTGAGACTGTCAGCAGCAGGACTATGCCCTATTCATATCTTAGTGTTGCCTTTTGGCCAGATTGAGGGCAACATGACCTTTGGTAGCTCCTCCATGGCAGCTGGCTTTTACCTCTCTTTGGGGCAGGCAAGGAATTGGCAAACATTTTATACAGAAAGCAAGTAAATTGAGCTACATCTAAAGCATGACTGTGTGGTGTGAGTGTGTGTGTGTGTGTGTGTGTGTGTGTGTGTGTGTGTGTGTATAAGGACAGTAGCAAAAGCATTCTTGAAAAGACAGCCATATTTCCATTATGTTTTTCATTACAAAATAAGAAGATGATTGTGTGAAGATGGGCATTTATCTCTGGTACATGATGATAATTATCTTCACTGTTCATATTTTGTTAAAAACTTGAGGTGCATGGTTATTGAATAATTTGCCCAAAGACCCAAGGGTATGAACTAGGGGTTCATGGAGATGAGCTAACACTCATCAAATCATTTGAACTAGGCCTGCCATCTTTTTCTAGTCAAAATATTATTGAATAACAGCCATGTCAATTTATTTTCGTTCTCTGTGTCTCCTATTACACTAGAGTGGCAATATTTTTAGACTGTAAGAAAAGTGAATATAGCTATCAATGTCTCTACCATTTTCTGTCTGGCTCTTAACCAAAAATATTTGCTTACTGTGTAAGTTTTCAGCTACATCTATAACAAGTTTTCAAAAATGTAATGGCTTTCAACAATAAAAATGTATCATCTTATATGTACAGAACTCAGAAATGTCAAATGGATCTTACTGCACTAAAGCCAATTTTTAAGAAGCTTCACACTGCTTTTGGAGGGTTCAAAACTCCTTGAGTTTTTTTCAGTTTAAATAACTTCTCTGGTGTTGGGTTCCTCTCTTTTAGAATAGTTATAGCGGGTCAAGTCAAAGCCAAGATCACATCCTTGTCAATGATACATACTCTGACCTTCTCTTCTGTTTCCTTTTTGACAGTGATCCTTCTGCCTTATTCTATGTAATAATCTTGTCAATGACAAGTAGAATCAGAAAATTCTCTAACCCAAAGTTAGCAGATTAACCAGGTTAATTCATCTGTAATCTCGATTTTTGTTTGCCAGCTAATATAAAATGCTGAGTTTCTATAGTTTTGAATGTGAAAGTCTTTGGAATGTCATTATTCTGACTATTGCGCTGAGCCTTATTCTACACACTCCAAACAATTCATTGTTTCCATTCATTTCCTTTCTGTTTCCAAAATTTAAGGCTTTCTTACAGTTAGGACCACTGAAGCTCTGAAGCTGTGTTTCAAAGGAAATCTAAAAGATGGATTGGTATAAATATGTAAAAGAGTACTTCTGACTGACATAAAAAATGTTTAGAGTCCAGACGATGGAGTGACCAAGAGTCCAAAGATCTTCATAAATGATAATACCTTTGCCTGCCATGGCCCCATTTCTGCTTCAACAACATGATATGAATTATCATGGACCCAGAAAACCTGACCAAACTGCAGAAATACGCGTTCATTTGTAGGAAAAAAAATGTTGTTAGGAAGTAGAAGGTGGTTCATAAAACATCACCAGCAGAGGAGACAATACTTGAGTGATTTTTTTATTTTGTTCTGTTTTGTTTTTTAGCTAAAAAGGCAAGGATAAACAGAATCTTTAGTATGGAAAAGATAACTATGTTTACAAACCAAAAAAGAGTAGAGCACTTTAGTTACCCTAAAACTCAAGCATCTTTCTCAGATAGCATACATTATCATCAACAAAGGCCATGCTGCAAGAAACAAAACAAAAGAAAACAAAAAACCAGTTAACAGCCACGCATGCCAGGGTCTTAAGTCAGCTAAATTCAGACAGCATACATAGTCAAAGGATCCTGGCCGCAGCTTGTCCAAATACTCTGTGGATAGGGCTAGTAAGAATGAAAATGAAAAAGGTCCAGACTTCGCTGTTCCAAATGTATAGCTACAGGATTAAGATACAGAGCAATTGGTTTTCAATTTGAGTAAACAAAGCTGGTAAACACTGCACTTAATCTTTGAACCAGCAGATCTCTGCAACCACAGCAACCAGGGTAAATATCAGAAACTCCTCTCTGTTTTGTCTCTTAGAGTTTGAAATACTAAAGGTCATTGTAGCTCACATCAGGCCTATCTAGCATAACTTAAACATGATGTATCCTTTGGTGTTTTCCCTTACTTTGATTACTAGCATTTTTCAATAATAAATGAACATCGTGATTAAAAATAAGGGACTTTTAATGATGTATACAAGAATGTATTTGCAAGGCACATCTGCAGAACTGGCTTCATTGAATTCCGCGTGCCCTCTTACCACTTCTGCAGGTCAGTGTGAGAACCCTCCACCTGTCCTAAATGCAGAAAAGAATAAATTGCATTTTCAGTCCTGTGGAAATAATTATATTTCAAGGTCACAATCAATCATCATAAACTCAGTACCTCTCCCAAGGGAAAAGAAAAATTTAAACCCCTGATGTATTGCTTTTGTCATTTTGAAAAAAAATATATTTTCCAACTGACACGGTCAGTTATGAAACAATCTGCAAACAAGTGGACTCTATTGAGTCTCCACCCTTTCTTTTGTTCTAATAAATAATAACAATCATGAAAGTAACTATAATATATACAATTATTCTTGTTATATTGAAAATTCCTTTAATTCAGGGTCTTGTTTAGTTTTGAGAATCATCTTCTGAATCAAACACTAACAATAAATCATTTCTATACAACAGAAATAGATAGCATGGGAGGTTTAGAATTTTCTCCAGGTAAAGCAGTTAATAAGTAAAAGAAATGGAAATCAAACTCATGTCACAATGACTCCAGAGCCCATAAAAAAAAAAAAAAAAAAAGGAACATTCAGGCATATGCAACATGTCACAATTCACATAAACAAGCAAGACATTTTAAAATTAGCATACAAACTACTACTAGACACCATTATACCATTTCTAAACAGAATGCTGCCATCTCACCATCCCAGTGTGCATCTTTGTATCTCCTTCCTGGTCCCTTGCCATTCCCCACTCCCACCTCCAACACCACTTCATGCTCCTTTTTGCAGTCTCTTCATCTCCTTTCTAGTTTCTCAAGTTTTCCTTACTTTTACTCCCATTTATACACTTGTACAATGTAATCTAGGATATTCATATGAGAGACAACATGCAGTTTTCAAGCATGACATTTTTAAAGTACATGAATCTGTTAATAGAGTTGACCTAAATATAGCTACTATTTCAGTTTAATTTTTTTAGTAGCATCTAGAATAGGTAAAAATCTGTTCATCTTCAAGTTTTTCTACTCTCTTGATACAAATGCTTAATATATTCTCTGTCACAGAGAACTAGACCTGATTTCTTACTCTATCTTTAAGGAGAATGATCTCTGTACTTATCTATGTTTATTTACATCAATGGTTTCTTGTCCTTGACTGTGGATTAACTGTGGTGGTAAATTTCTTATCATGAGTTAAAAAAACAAACCAACACGGGATGGTATACACCAGAAGAATCAAAGAATCCAGGGCATGCGGAAAACAGACTAGTTATCCTGAGTAGGTTACACAAGTGTTTGAGCTTTTGGGTCCATCTGTCAGAGCTGACTTGAGGACTGAAAATTTCCTTCTTGAAGAAGAACCAAAGGTGCACCTTAGAAATAACTGAACTCAGCAATGAGACAGCTGGATCAGTTTCTGATGAACTTTGCATCTTGACCAACCTGCTGACTTGAAAACTCTTGGTGGAGCCAGTGGCTTATAGTGTTTTGGGACATACAACACCTTGGTGAAACTAATGACAAATTCAGAAGCATGCTTTTACCAATTTAACAAAAATGGACATGAAGTGTTTGAAATCTCTCAAATGTATTGACAAGATCTATTGCTGTCTGCTTTTCAGGTCAGTTTTATTCAATCTTGACTTCATTCTCAGGAAGGAAACCTATACTGGTAAACTTTACATTTCATAAGTTAAAGAAGTATCTCTTCCAATAAATTTGGTAAAGACATGAGGAACAGAGTGACATTCACAAAGTGGACAGAAGTAAGTGAATCATTGGAATTCTTCCTCAACACATGTCCATTAGCCCATACCTGGAGTCAAGATATAAGATCGCACCAAAGATTGCAAGTAGGAAGAAATTATGCTCCTGAGTACAATTAATATTTTTATTAGAAGCTAGAACAGGTAATGATTAGGCACAGAATATTAAAATGTTTTACAGAAAACTAGAGGTAGAATTGACTGCTGTGTGCTAAGAGCTATCACAACTACTTTGTGTCTAAAGAATAGTTCAAACAATAATGTTGTTACATTATACTTACTAAGGTATTGTATAGAGAAGTCGAGCAACTCCTGAAATATATATATGGAACTAGGACTGTTAAGCTTATGGGATTGGTAAATGTTTCTGTTGTAAAAGGTAAACTGTACAATTTTTAGCTTAGACAAAGGGAGGAAATGTTCCAGGATATTTGATCTCACTGGGAAGCCTGATATTGTGTTATGTACTGAAAAAAATATCTCTCGAGTTGTAATATAGCTCAGCCCTTAGAATACACCTATAATCCTTCTGGCTAAAATACAGAAATGCCCTTAGTATACACCTTAATCTCACACAATCAACATAAAGTTATTTTGTAGAAGGAAGCAACCATGTTTGAAAGTGATGTCTAATTGAGTAGCAAAGTGATGAATCAGAGAAAGATATGCCAAAACAGAATATGCCCAACTCTCATGAGAAGAGTCAGAAAAGGGAAGCTACTTAAGAGAACAGTGCTATGTCCTATGTTCAGCCCTTAATTCCAAAGTGATGGCGTTTAACATATGACTCTGTTGGGCTGTGTGGTAAGATACTAGCCAGTTTCTTTTGACTCTGACATTCAAAGCCTTCCCAATGTCATGGCAGTCACTCATACTGTGTGTACCCTTAGTGTCTTTCTCACGCATGGGCTTCTACTCAATTTCAGTATTTCCATCACAATAGTTCTTGAGAGCTCTAAAGTAAACCTTATTTTTCTTAGCATGTAATGCACCTTAAATTTGCCAATATGCACAGATCAAATTTTATAGAAATGCTTAGTGTTCAACACTACTGCTCACAAAAAACTCTCATCTAAGTATTATTTCAGCTTTTAACTGCAGGATGGATAGGTATTGGTCCCAGAATTTAATATTCCCTGATTTATAATTTAATATATTCATTAGTGACAAAACAAGCATCAAATAGTCCCTTTCCTCTGTCTCTCTCTGTCTCTGTCTCTGTCTCTGTCTCTGTCTCTCTCACGCATGCGTGCGAACACACACATACACACACACACACACACACACACACACACCACCACCACCACCAACAACAACAACAACAACAACAACGACAACAACAATTCCTATTAGGGAACAAGGCAAGATGCAGCGTATGCTCCTCCCTCTGTTTCACTCGAGACTGAAAGGTGTGATGGCACCTAGTAATATCAGCAAGCACCACTACCAACTCTATCATATCAGCATCTAGAGCTGATTAGTACAAACCAAGAATGTTTAATAAAAGATAAGGTGAAAATAGGTAGAAGACAAAAGGACATTTTAACTCTTTGCACTTTTAAATATCTTCCCCTTGTCATGCTCCATAAGACAGTGAAAATTAGAGCAATGCAAGTATAAAAACATTAGTGGATAGAACGTTATTCAGAATGATATTTTAGTATGAAAATCATATTTTCCTTTTCCAAATCTGTTTCTTGAAGAGCAAACTGTGGTGGTCTATATATCTGGTTTTGCCCAAACTTTATGTGTTGAAACTTTAATCCGATAGCCACCATATTGTAAGGTGGGGTATTTAATATAAGTAGATCATGAGAGCAGAGTCCTCATGTATGTCATTAGAAATGGCTAGGGAGGTTTTGGTGTTTCTCTCACCATATGCAAAAACAAGCTAGCCATTTGTAACCTGCATGAAAACCCTCACCAGAACATGCTGACTCTGGCACTCTGATATCAGATTACCAAGCCGTTAGAACCCCGAGAAAAATGTTGATTGAAAGTCTGTCTATGCTGTTTTCTTACAGCAATCCAAACTTATATAAAGAGCCATGCCTTGAGGCATGGGCATCACATGGAAAGGTGTGCACAGATTTAATTCATAACTAAACCAGGAACAGAATACTATAATACTGAACAACTATTAATTTTGGAGAGTGTTTGCTATTTGGAAAATGTGTTTTGGAAGCCCACTCCCGAAGTCTTTCAAGAACATATGCTTAGTCAAAAAAATGTTTATATTATTTATTCTACTTTAGAAGAAAGTAAAAGTATGGCCCAGGGGATGCTAGGGAGCAGCAGATAATGGGGATAGGCTTCCTACAAGTCAGCCCTGTATATCAGTACTAGAAGTGACAAGTCTTGATTCAATAACTATCAAACCTCAATTCAGTTTCCCATCGGTCTTTGTCATTTTTTTGGTCATTAGGAACTTTTTCTATATTTAATATACATATAGCCAGACTGGTTGAGGTCTGCCTCATTTTGGCATCACAAATGTTCTGTGAGGAATCCCACCCTCTGGATTTTGGCAATCATAATTTGTCAAAGTCAATAGTTCGTGATGGAAATACTGAATGAGATTTTTCATTCCTCATCTTATATTCTGTTTGTCTTCTTTATCTGATCTCGGGGCACTGTCTTAACATGTTAATGTGATAAAAGCTCACCCTCTAGTACAGTACAAATTACAATAATCATGATTATTGAAGAGAGTCCTGGTACATTATCCCATATAAAATTTCTCTATTTCCTTTCCACTCTAAGTGCGGGAAAGAGTATAGTAAAATAAAGCGGCTATTTATTGGATATATGACTCATTTTCTATCCCAACCCACTTACTCAATTTGCTAGCAAATGTTTCTGGTTTTTTATCCTTTTTTTTAATTTAATTTTTTTAGTGGATTTTTTTATTTATATTTCAATTGTTATCCCCTTTCCTGATTTTCCCCACAGGAAACCCCCTCCCCTGCTTCTATGAGGTTGTTCCCCCAACCACCCACCCACACCCTCATCCCCGCCCTGGCATTCCCCTACAATGGGACATTGAATCTTCACAGGAACAAGGGCCTCTCCTCCCATTGATGCCTGACAAGGCCATCCTCTGCTAAATATGTGGCTGGAGCCATGGGTCCCTCCATGTGTACTCTTTGGTTGGTGGTTTAGTCCCTGGGAGATCTGAGGGTTCTGGTTGGTTGATATTGTTGCTCTTCCTATGGAGTTGCAAACCCCTTCAGCTCCTTCAGTCCTTTCTCTAACTCCTCTATTGGGGACCTCATGCTTAGTCCAATAGTTGGCTGGGAGCATCTGCCTCTATACTTGTCAGGGTATAGCAGTGCCTCTGAAAAGACAACTATACCAAGCTGGGGTCAGCAAGTACTTCTTGGCATCCACAATAGTGTCTTGTGTTTGGTGACTGAATATGGGATGGACCTCAGGTGAGGCAGTCTCTGGATGGCCTTTCTTTCAGTCTCTACTCCACACTTTGTCTCCATACTTCCCCCATGAGTATTTTATTCCCTCTTCTAAGAAGAATGAACAAAGCATCCACACTTTGGTATTCCTTCTTCTTGAGCTTCATGTGGTCTGTGAATATTATTTTAGTAATTCTGAGCTTTTGCACTAATATCCACTTATCAGTGAGTGCATACCATGTAAGTTCTTTCGTGACTGGGTTACCTCACTCAGAATATTTTCTAGTTCCATTCATTTGCCTAAGAATTTCATGAAGTCATGGTTTTACTACTTTTTTTTTGGTTTTTTGAGACAGGGTTTCTCTGTATAGCCCTGGCTGTCCTGGAACTCACTTTGTAGACCAGGCTGGCCTCGAACTCAGAAATCCGCCTGTCTCTGCCTCCCAAGTGCTGGGATTAAAGGCGTGTGCCACCACTGCCCAGCTGAAGTCATGGTTTTAATAGCTGAGTATTACTACATTGTGTAAATATACCACATTTGCTGTATCCATTCCTCTGATGAAGGATATCTGAGTTCTTTCAGCTTCCGGCTATTATAAATAAGGCTGCTATGAACATAGTGGAGCATGTGTCCTTGTTACATGTTGCAGCAGATTTTGGGTATATGCCCAGGAGTGGTATAGGTGAGTCCTCAGGTAGTACTATATCCAGTTTTCTGAGGAACTGACAGACTGATTTCCAGCATGGTTGTATCAGCTTGCAATCCCACCAACAATGGAGGAGTGTTCCTCTTTTTCTACATCCTTGCAAGCATCTACTGTCACCTGAGTTTTTGATTTAGCCATTCTCATTGGTATGAGGTGGATATCAGGGTTGTTTTGATTTGCATTTCCCTGATGACTAAGGATGTTAAACATTTCTCTTTTTTTTAATTTTTGGATATTTACTTTATATACATTTCAAATGTTTTTCCCTTTGGAAACTCCCTATTCCATTCCCCCTCCCCCTGACTCTATGAGGGTGCTCCCCCACCCACCCACCCATGTCCCTCTTCCCTCCCTAGCATTCCCCTACACTGGGGCATCTAACACCCTCAGGACCAGGGGTCTCTCCTTCTTTAGGTCCTTCTCAGCCATTTGAGTTTCCTCAGTTGAAAATTCTTTGTTTAGCTTAGTACCCCATTTTTAATAGGGTTATTTGGTTCACTGGAGTCTAACTTCTTGAGTTCTTTGTATATATTGGATAATAGCACTCTATCAGAAATAGGATTATTAAATATCTTTCCCCAATCTGTTGGTTGCTATTTTGTCCTATTGACATTGCCCTTTGCCTTATAGAAGCTTTGCAATTTGATGAGGTTCCTTTTGTTTATTTTTAATCTTAGATCATAAGCCATTGGTGGTCTTCTATTCAGGAAAATTTCCCCTGTACCCATGTGTTCAAGGCTCTTCCCCACTTTCTCTTCTATTAGAATCAGAGTATCTGGTTTTAAGTGGAGGTCCTTGATCCACTTGGACTTGAGCTTTGTACAAGGAGATAAGAATGGATCTATGTGCATTCTTCTGCAGGCTGACCTCCAGTTGAACCAGCACCACTTGTTGAAAGTGCTGTCTTTTTTTCCAATGGATGGTTTTAGCTCCTTTGTCAAAGATCTGGTGACCATAGGTGTGTGGGTTCATTTCTGGGTTTTCAACTCCATTTCATTGATCTACCTGCCTGTCTCTGTACCAATACCATGCAGTTTTTATCACTATTGCTCTGTAGTACAACTTGAGGACAGAGATGGTGACTGCCCCAGAATTTCTTTTGTTGTTGAGAAAAGTTTTCATCATCCTTGGTTTTTTTGTTATTCTAAATGAATTTGCAAACTGCTCTTTCAAGCTCAATGAAGAATTGAGTTGGAATTTTGATGAGGATTGCATTGAAACTGTAGATTGCTTTTGGAAAGATGACAATTTTTACTATATTCATCCTGCCAAATCATGAGCATGGGAGATCTTTCTATCTTCTGAGATCTTTGATTTCTTTCTGCAGAGACATGAAGTTCTTGTAAAAAAGATCTTTCACTTACTTGGTTAGAGTCAAAGCAAGGTATACTATATTATTTGTTACTATTGTGAAGGGTATCATTTCCCTAATTCCTTTCTCAGCTTGTTTATCCTTTGAGTAGAGGAAGGCTACAAATTTGAGTTAATTTTATATCCAGCCACTGTGCTAAATTTCTTTATCAGGTTTAGGAGTTCTCTGGTGGAATTTCTGGGAACACTTAAGTACACTATCATATCATCTGCAAATAGTGATATTTTGACTTCTTCCTTTCCAATTTGTATCCCTTTGACCTCCTTTTGTTGTCTAATTGCTCTGGCTACAACTTCAGGTACTATACTGAATAGGTAGGGGGGAGTGGACAGCCTTGTCTAGTCCCTGAGTTTAGTGGGATTGATTCAAATTTCTCTACATTCAGTTTGATGTTGGCTACTGGTTTGCTGTACATTGCTTTTACTGTGTTTAGGCATGTGCATGAATTCCTGATCTTTCCAAGTCTTTTACCAAGAAGTGGTGTTGAATTTTGTCAAATGATTTCTCAGCATCTAATGAGAGGATCATGTGTTTTTTTTTCTTTAAGTTTGTTTACATAGTGGATTGCGTTGATAGATTTCCATATATTGAACCATCCCTGCATCCCTCCTATAAAGCCTACCAGATCATCAGGGATGATTGTTTTCATATGTTTTTGGATTCAGTTTACAAGAATTTAATTCAGCATTTTTGCATCAATATTCATAAGGGAAATTAGTTTGAAGTTCTCTTTCATTGTTGGGTCTTTGTGTGGTTTAGGTAGAGGCATAAATGTGACTTTATAGAATGAATTGGGTAGTGTTCCTTCTGTTTCTATTTTGAGGAATAGTTTGAAGAGTATTGGTATGAGGTCTTCTATGAAAGTCTGATAGAATTCTGCACTAATCCATCTTGTCCTGGGCTTTTTCTTCGTTGGGAGACTTTTAATGACTGTTGCTATTTCTTTAGGCATTATGGGACTCTTTAGATGGTTTATCTGATCCTGACTTAACTTTGGTACTTGGTATCTGTCTAGAAAATTATCCATTTCATCCAGATTTTCCAGTTTTGTTGAGTATAGGCTTTTGTAGTAGGATCTGATGAGTTTTTGAATTTCCTCAGAATCTGTTGTTATGTCTCCCTTTTCATTTCTAATTTTGTTAATTTGGATCCTGTCTCTGTGCCCTCTGGTTAGTCTGGCTAAGGGTTTATCTATCTTGTTGATTTTCTCAAAGAACCAACTCTTGGTTTTGTTGATTCTTTGTATAGTTCTTTTTGTTTCTACTTGGTTGATTTCAGCCCTG
>CM052712.1:36765990-36783724 GCA_028551405.1 Uromys caudimaculatus | reverse complement strand
CTGATAGGAGGCATGGGATTATTTCAATCTTCTTATATCTGTGGAGGTTTGTTTTGTGACTGATTATATGGTCAATTTTTGAGAAGGTCCCATGAGGTGCTGAGAAGAAGGTATATCCTTTTGATTTAGGATGAAATGTTCTATAGATATCTGTTAAATCCATTTGGTTCATAACATCTCTTAGTTTCACTGTGTCTCTGTTTAGTTTGTGTTTCCAAGATCTGTCCATTGATGATAATGGGGTGTTGAAGTAGCCTACTATTATTGTGTGAGGCACAATGTGTGCTTTGAGCTTTAGTAAAGTTTCTTTTATGAATGTGGGTGCCCTTGCAATTGGAGCATAGATGTTCAGAATTGAGAGTTCTTCTTGGTAGATTTTTCCTTTGATGAGGATGAAGTATCCTTCCTTATCTTTTTTGATGACTTTTGGGTGAAAGTCGATTTCATGCGATATTAGAATGGCTACTCCAGCCTGTTTCTTGGGATCATTTGCCTGGAAAATTGTTTTCCAGCCTTCTACTGTGAGGAAGTGTTTGTCTTTATCACGGAGATGTGTTTCTTGAATGCAGCAAAAGCTGGGTCCTCTTTATGGATCCAGTCTGTCAGTCTATGTCTTTTTATTGGGGAATTGAGTCCTTTGATGGTAAGAGATATTAAGGAATAGTGATTGTTGGTTTCTGTTATTTTCGATGTTAATTTTACGTTTGTGTGGGTGTCTTCTTTTGAGTTTGTTGAAAGATTACTTTCTTGCTTTTTCTAGGGTATAGTTTCCCTCCTTGAGTTGACATTTACCATCCATTATCCTTTGTAAGGCTGGGTTTGTGGAAACATATTGTGTAAATTTGGTTTTGTCATAGAATATTTTGGTGTCACCATCTATGGTAATTGAGAGTTTTGCTGGGTATAGCAGCCTGGGTTGGCAGTTGTGTTCTCTTAGGATCTGTATGAGTTCTGCCCAGGATCTTCTAGCTTTCCTAGTCTCTGGTTAGAAGTCAGGTGTAATTCTGATAGGTCTGCCTTTATATGTTACTTGACCCTTTTCCCTTACTGGTTTTAATATTCTTTCCTTGTTTTGTGTATTTGGTGTTTTCACTATGTGACATGACGAATTTCTTTTCTGGTCCAATCTGTTTGGAGTTCTGTAAGCTTCATCTCTTTCTTTAGGTTAGGGAAGTTTTCTTCTATAATTTTGTTGAAGATATTTACTGCTCCTTTAAGTTGGAATTCTTCACTCTCTTCTATACTTATTATTATCCTTAGGTTCTGTCTTCTTATTATGTCCTGAATTTCATGGATGTTTTGGGTTAGAAGCTTTTTGCATTTTGCATTTTCTTTTACTGTTGTGTCGATGTTATCTATGGTATCTTTTACTCCTGAGATTCTCTCTTCTATCTCTTGTATTCTGTTGGTGATGCTTGCATCAATGACTCCTGATCCCCTTCCTAGGTTTTCTCACTCCAGGGTTGTCTCTCTTTGTGATTTCTTTATTGTTTCTATTTCTATTTTTAGCTCCTGGATAGTTTTGTTCATTTCCTTTGTCTGTTTGATTGTGTTTTACTGTAATTCCACCTGTTTGATTGTGTTTTTCTGTAATTCTTTAATGGATTTTTGTGTTTCCTCTTTAAGAGCTTCTAGTTGTTTATCTCTGTTCTCTCTTATTTCTTTAAGGGTATTATTTATTTATTTATTTCTTAAAGTCTTCTATCATCATCATGAGAAATGATTTTAAATCTGAGTCTTGCTTTTCTGGTGTGTTGGGGTATTCAGGGCTTGCTGTGTGTGGTGGGAGAGCTGGGTTCTGATAATGCCAAGTAGCCTTAGTTTCTGTTCTTTATGTTCTTACCCTTGCCTTCTGCCATCTTCTTAACTCTAATGTTAGCTGATCTTACTCTGTTTTGCTGTGGCTTGCCCCTCCTGAAAGCCTCTGTGTCAATCCTCCTTCAAGACCAGCTCTCTCTGAGATGTATTTGGGTTTGGAGAGCTGTAGCACAGGGTCAGCTCTGGGGTGCAGACAGAAACCAGAAGGATCTTGCCCCGAGCTTTCCCTTGGTTCCTGTGTCCTGATGGCTCTGCAAGGGTCCCTCTTGATCCAGCAAGTTTGAACAGAAGTGGTGGTTTTACCTGTGCTCAAAGGTGTGTCAGCACTCCTAGGATGCCAGCTCTCTCCTGGAGTCCTGTGGCCCAGGCTGAGGCCCCCAGGCACAGATGGAAACCAGAAAGTTCCTGTCCCCAACTGTACCTCAGTCCCTGTGTCCTGAGTGTTCCTGGCCAGTCCCGGTGAGCAGTGGTGCTCTCCTTAACCCCACTCACAGCTTTTCCATACTCTTGGGAGGGTAGTTTTTCCTGGCACTAGTTGGATATGGAACCCTGGTGACCCAGGCAGAGGTCTCCAGCCACAAATACAAACCGGAAGGTTCAGAAGTTTCCTGTCCCCGAGTTTTCCTCAGTCCCTGTGTCCCGCGGGCTCCGGGCCAGTCCAGGTGAGCAGTGGTGCTTGCCTTAACTCCACTCACGGCTTTTCCACACTCCTGGGAGGGTAGCTTTCTCCTGGGGCTAGTTGGCTATGGAACCCTGGTGGTCCAGGCAGAGGTCTCCCTTGTTTATTCTTCCTATAATCTTTTTGATGGACTGATTGTTTGATGGACTGATGGTTAATTTCAGCCTAGAATTTGATCATTTATGTATCCAGTCTGTCAGTCTATGTCCTTTTATTGGGGAATTGAGTCCATTGATGTTAAGAGATATTAAGAAAAAGCAATTGTTGCTTCCTGTTATTTTTGTTGTTGGAGATGGAATTATGTTTGTGTGGTTATCTTCTTTTGGGTTCCTTGAAAGAAGATTACTTTCTTGCTTTTTCAAGGGTGTAGTTTCCCTCCTTGTGTTGGAGTCTATCTATTATCCTCTGTAGAGCTGGATTTATAGAAAGATATTATGTAAATTTGTTTTTGTCATGGAATATCTTAGTTTCTTCATCTATGTTAATTGAGAGTTTGGCTGGGAATAGTAGTCTGGGATTGCATTTGTGTTCTCTTATTGTCTGTATGACATCTGTCCATGTCTTCTAGCTTTCATAGTCTCTGGTGAGAAGTGTGGTATAATTCTGATAGCTCTGCCTTTATATGTTACTTGACCTTTTCCTCTTACTACTTTTAATATTCTTTCTTTGTTTAGTGAATTTAGTGTTTTGATTATTATGTGATGAGAGGAATTTCTTTTCTGGTCCAGTCTATTTGGAGTTCTGCAGGCTTCTTGTATATTCATGGGTATCTCTTTCTTTAGGTTAGGGAAATTTTCTTCTATAATTTTGTTGAAGATATTTACTGGCCCTTTAAGTGGGGAATCTTCACTCTCTTCTATACCCATTATCCTTTGATTTGGTCTTCTCATTGTGTGCTGGATTTCCTGGATGTTTTAGGTTAGGAACTTTTTGCATTTTGCATTTTCTTTGACTGCTGTGTCGATGTTTTCTATGGTATCTTCTGCACCTGAAATTCTCTCTTCTATTTCTTGTATTGTGTTGGGGATGCTTGCATCTATGTCTCCTGATCTCTTTCCTAGGTTTTCTATCTCTAGGGTTGTCTCTCTTTGTAATAAACAATAATTTCATTATTGTTTCTATTTCCAATTTTAGAACCTGAATGGTTTTGTTCAATTCCTTCACTTGTTTTGTTGTGTTTTCCTGTAATTCTTTAAGGGATTTTTGTGTTTCCTCTTTAAGGAAACCTGTTTACTTATGTTCTCCTGTATTTCTTTAAGGGAGTTATTTATGTCCTTCTTAAAGTTCTCCATCATTATCATGAGAAGTGATTTTAGATTCAAATCGTGCTTTTTCTATTGTGATGGTATTTCCAGGACTTGCTGTGGTGGGAGAACTGGGTTCTGATGATGCCAAGTAGCTTTGGTTTCTGTTGCTTATGTTCTTGAGCTTGCCTCTTGCCATCTGGTTATCTCTCATGCTACTTGCCCTTGCTGTCTCTGATTGGAGCCTGTCCCTCCTATGATCCTGTTTGTGTTAGAACATCCTGTGATCCTGTGATCCTAGGCATGTCATAGCACCTGGGAGTCGGTTCCCTCTGGGTATTTTTAGAGTAGGTACAGAGCCATCATCCCAGGTCTGCTCCCAGTGCAAGTTCAGAATGAAAGGAATCCATGCCACTGGCTATGTGGGGGTTCCTGCATGCCTGGATTCTGGGAGATTCAGTTACTCTGGGTGTTGGGGCAGATGTTGTGGCCACCTCACCTCTGATTCTGAGTGTGTTAAAGTACCTGGGAGTTGAGATTCCTCTGGGTGTTGTGGGGCTCAGTGTGGAGCCAGCACCCATGGTCTGCTCAGGATATAGGATTCAGACTGGAAGGACTAGCAAATGTTTCTTTTTTATAAATTTAGTTATTTCTATTTCATGTTCATGTATGAGTTTCTGTGTTCCCTGTAAGTACCATGTGCACACCTAGTGACTTAAGAGTCCAGAATATGAAGTCATGTTCTCTGGAATTGAAAATACAGATCCTTGTAAGCAGGTCATTATATGGGTGCTGGGAACTGAGTCTCCCAGCACCCACATGAGATCAATAATCTCTATTAACTGTTGAATTATATCTCCAACTCAAATGTTTTCAGTTTTAGCCAGATACTCTGCTGTTGCTATTTGGATGGAGGTGGGAAGCGAGTAGAAACTGTCTAGCTGAGAATGGGGAAAACGTCCTTAAGTGATACTTGTTTTAAATGTGACATGTAGGTCATTCTTCAAATATCCATGTTAATTATCTGAAACAAAAGAAGAGTGAGTTTTAGTCTATTACTACCATGAGACTTAAATAGCTTACTAAATGGCATGCTTTGGTAAGAAAAAAAATATAATCAATTTTAATGTGACCATTTACTATTGATTGAGATTGACTCTAGAGTCAATTTTATTAGGGTATCAGTGAAGTACAATACTTGCTTTTAGTACAATATTTGACACACATTGAAAACACAGTCACGTGTGCCAGTGAACAGAATTATGATTCAGACCAAAGGACTGAGACATATCAGAAAAATCACTGCCAGGTAAAACAATATGATAATTAGCTTTATTTATCAGCTTGACAAAACCTAGAATTACCTGCAAAGAGAGTATCAATAAAGTACTGCATTGGGCTGGTCTGAATGGGGTGCTTTTGAGGACTTTCCTTCATTAAATTCATTGGCAAGGGAAAACCATACTGTTATGGGTTGTATATTCTTGACCCAGGGAGTGGCACTATTAGGTGTGGCCCTGTTGGAGTAGGTGTGGCCTCATTGGAATAAGTGTGTAATTATGGGTGTGGGCTTTAAGACCCTCATACTAGCTGCCTGTAAACTAGTATTCTGCTAGCAGAATTCCGATGTGGAACTCTCAGCTTCTGCTGCACTCTGCCTGCCTGGATACTGCCATGTTCCCTCTATCATAATGGACTGAATCGCTGAACCTTTATGCCAGCCCGAATTAAATGGTGTCCTTATAAGAGGTGCCTTGATCATGGTGTCTGTCCACAGCAGTAAAACCCTAACTAAGACACATACCTACCATGGGCAGCACCAGTCTATTAGCAGGGAAGGCGTGGAATGGAGTAGAGTGGAAAAATTGTCTTTACCATAAGCAAGAAAGCAAGTCAGCATTCATACATCCATATCTCACTGTTTTTTGACAATGAATTTGATGTTATTAGCTATTTAAAGTTCCTGCTTGGACTTCCCCACAATGGTGAACTCTGACTTAGAACTGTGAACTAAATTAATCTTTTCTCCAACACGTTACTTTTTGTACATATATTTTAACCATAGCAGCAGAGATGAAACTGAAACACAGGAAATTTTACTTGTAATCACACACAGACATAAACACAAACACAGACACACATATACCATAGGTGTTCTGCATTCTACCTGAGAATTGGATTTCTCAAGGTATGCTTAATACATAAAAAATAGAGCTGTATGGGTAAAATTGTTCAGCTATCATGCTTCTAGTTTAGTTGTGGTAATAATAGCATCTGTTCTTCTGTCATTTAGTTAGGATTCATATTTTGAATGTCTTCCACCTACCAAACAATATAAAGGAAACTGGAAACTAAATATGACTCCTTTCCTTATGAAACATTCTGACATTACTGATGTTGGATTGATAATGTAACATTTACATTTTTGTTATCAACATATGTGGATATGCTTTAGGAAGTATTTGAGGAGGTCTTCAGGGCAGGGGGTATATTTCATATACTGATACCACAAGCCATAGAGCACTAGGTAAGGTCTCTGAGTGCCAGAGCACCAAGATTCAAAGTCAGGAGCAATGACTGATAATGTGCTCTTGCTGACAAGATCAGATCACTGGCTACCTAAGATGCAATCAGAAATAAGAGAGACAACTTGATAGTGACTTTAAGAGAAAGTTATTTTTCCTGCTGCATTGAAGTCTATTTAGGTTTTGCTTAGAAACAAAATTGAGCACACTGAATGACCTCTGGATATCCTCGCCAGCATTAAAGTTGTAAGGAAGACTGAAATAATGAAAATTTCATTTTCCATAAGGCTCAGAACCAATCACCATTAAGGCTCATTGATTCTGGTTTTAGTAAGAAATGTCATTAAGTCACCCCCTACCTTTGTTTTTCAAGGATTTGTACTTGTTGTACTAATTGAAATTCAGTACTATGGGTGGCTATAATAGAATGTCACACAAAGGATTGTTGGCTTGTATGGGGAATGTGATGACTAATATTATCAACTTGACAGAATTGAGTATGATCTAAGACAAGACTCTGGGCAGATTTGTGAGGAATTATCTCCATTATATGAACTGAGGTAAGAAAACTATCCCCAACTGTGCATGGTACCATTCCCTAGGGCTTGGGTACAACAGTGACTAAAAAGGGGAAAGAGAGGTAAGCTCCAGTATTTACTCTCTTATTGACTACACATGCAACATGATCTACCACTTCCTTCACCTGCCATGATGAACTATATCTCCTGGCTTCATCAACCAAAATAAACTCCTTCCTTAAGTTGTATCTTGAAAAATATTTGGGCTCATCATTAAGAATTGTCAATAATATCCTGTAATAGAGACACAATTTAATATCCAGAATGCCACAAAATCACACAAACATCCAATCTTCTCTTTTACATTAGCTTAAAAATAACTTGTTCAAGCCATTCAGTATCAATGGTTCCTAAGTTTCCTAAGAATGAAAATAAGAGTTAGTAATATATTCTCATGAGAAAATTATGAAAAAGATGTATGATAGGCTCAGATGTTCTAGATATGCCAAGCATTTTCAGTAATTACCAAAGGGCATTTAAACTGAGTCCAGTGATACAAGCCTATAATCCCTATTTCTTTTGAGGCTGAGGCAGGAAGAATGTAAGTTCAGGCTACTGAACAAATTCAAGTCAAGCCTGAACAAGTCACCAATACTCTGTCTTAAAAGGAAAATAAGGCTGAGGCTATAACATAACTGTTGAGTGCTTTCTTGAATATGAGGACCGAGGTCAAATTTCCAACACTGGAAAGAAAGATAAGATGAAGGGGATGGGAAAGAGGAGGAGACAAAAAAACACTTGACTTTATCAAGTATCCTGGTACAATGTCCTATCAACAGCCCATCTGGATAATGGATAGTAACAAGGTTCTGACTACCCACCATTGCTGCTAGATTAAAATCAATAGAGCATTTAAACTTTATTGATTTTGTCTCAGATTTAAGGGCTATCGTAAGTAAAATACATTGAAACTGAGCTGAAAAATATGTAATGATAGACAGTTCAATGACTTTTGAAGTGAGGCTGATTTAAAGAATATTTCAGGGAAAGGGAAAAATAACATAGAAGTAAGCATTTCAACTCTTCCCCATATTAAATATTTACTGTGTAAATTATAAGAACAATGTAAATAACTGCTATCATTTCCCAAGGAACTTATTTACAGCAGAAGTCTTTCCAACTTCATCATCAGTAATCAGAATAACTATCATATAGGTAGGTCTTGTTACTTTCCTTTATAGAAATTATGAGGTTATAAACATAATATATAGCTAACAGTACTAACAACCTATGAACTCAGGTGTAGCTCATCTGAAAATTTCTGGAGACCATGTGACATTGTTCCCTTCTACTGTGACCTATCTGAGCTGGCAGAAAAGTTGAAGATGAGGTTAGTGATATGTCTTGAATATCCTTGTCTTCATTGCTGATATGTCCATGTATTCTCTTATCAATACTCTTTCTTAAATCAGAGTTTGCCTTGTTATTGTTGGGCACCCAGATCAACTCACAAAAGAGCTTTTCAATGACTATCCATTCTTATACAAAGCTTCAATCAAAATTAATTACTTCTGCTTTTTGCACAGGGGCCACAGCTGTCTTATCAAGGAGTCACCAAATATGCCATAATCATTGTGGAAGTGGGTGTGCATTATCTCTTTTATTCTTTATGAATTTAACAAAGTGGTTCATGCATTTGAGCCAGTGAAAAGAGTCAGAAACAGCTAAATGAAAGCATGTACAATAACAGATAATAAGATACACTTTACTCTTTGTTGTATAAGATTGGGAACTACCAGTACAACATTGACAAAATGGCCTAGTAGATAAATCAGAGCTAGCAGAAATAAAATAGTGATAGCAATAAATAGTAATAGTGACGGCAGTGCCAACTGGAGAGATAAATGGAAATCTCTACTTCTTCAATAAAAGTAAATTTCTAACACAACATGAATTGATCCAAACAAGTGATGATTAAAATGAGAAATAATCAAAAATGTTTAATATATGTCACCTTATAATTACAATTTTCCTGGAAACAAGAATATGCTCAAAATAGTAAATTACGTTGCGTAAAATTAAGGGTCCTTGTTTACCAAATGATGACATTAATACATCAATAATTTATATAATCACACAGTTTCTCCACCAGAATATATTCTAATACACACACACACACACACACACACGTACACGTACACATACAAATACACACATATAAAACTTAAAATTCAAGATGAATGGTAGACACAATCATATGGCATTTATCTCTCTGTTTCTGTGATATTTCACTTAAAATAATAAATATCTAGATCTATTCAACTGAGTAGTAACTGATAAATATAAACCTAAAAAGTGCACATATTAGGGTTTACCAAATGAGATTTCAATACACATATGCACTATGTAATGTATGTCAAGTTAAGCATGTATAGCTCATATATGTAATCATTTTGGGGGTGAAAACTTACCAACTCTTTCCTTGAAATATACATCGCATTGTTTATCTATCACTGTACTATAATGTGATGGCACAACAGAACCTTTTCTTCCTGCCTATCTGTAACTTAGAACAGACTAACCCACTTTTCCCAAAGTAAATCTAAAGTGTTTTCATCTTTGCAAAGTCCTTGCTAATCTGCACTATTTACTCAGAAGTTACATGTCTGCAGCCATACTTCTGTCATGGAACAGGTTAAGCTGTCTCAGTTACTGACAAGTGTTTCTCCTCCACTTTAGAAAAGTCAATATATAGATGCTCTGAGCAGTCATCAAAGCACTTAAGCGCTGGGACATGCTTATTGAAACAATTAGTGTAATGTTTGTCGTTCGTGTCATAGTCCATGCAACATGAAAAGTACCTGACTTCCTTCTTTTATTGCTGTGACAAATACTCTACAAAAGCAACTTATGAAAGGAAAGAAAGATGTCATCACTTGTAGCATAGAAGGAGTAGTGGCAGGAGGTTAAGTCATCCAGAGTCAAGCAGCACTGAGAGGTGAATATGGACAGCTGGCTTTCTCTTTTTCAAGGTGTCTGGAATCCGAGTCTAGAGAATGGTGCTTCCTAAACCTAGGGTGGATTTTCCTGCCTCAATTAACCTAACATAGTGACTCCTTCACGCTTGCCAGGAGGTTTGTCTCTAAGGTGAATTTACATCCCATCAAGCTGGCAATCATCAAAAACCATCACAAAGAGATGCAATCTCCTATACCTATACCAGCTCCAGGCATACTGTCTAAAGCGGGATTCTACCTTTCTATTTGCATGGTAAAGAGGGGCACATATCATGATTGAGTGGGAGGATTCAGGATTATGAAACCCACAAGCTTGTGATTTCTAGACCTATGAATGTGAACTTAAATCATTATATAGAACTCTTTAATCATGATACATTTTTTCTCTCTATAATACACCTTTAATTTTCTGTTTGCAATTTTGAGTCTTAAAACCAAGACAAGCTTAACTTTCCCATATGCTCTTATATAATAAAAATAAAAGAATAAGTGACAGACATTCAGCTTTATAAAAAGAAGTATATAATGGAGGTTGTTTAAGAGATAAGGGAGCAGAAGAAGAGAAATAGGAGAGGTACCAGCATGGGCTGCTCAAAGAAATATGAAAAAATGGAGCTCCTTCAAGAAAGGAAAAGTCATGCAACACATGAAGCCTGGATGTCAACTTCTGAACCAAGCATAGATTACTTAGCAACAGTTTGTGAGTTTGGAGGAATTTTGTCTGTAGAGTTGAATTGGAGAGAAGACGTAGGTCCTGAGATGTAGAGATACTGATAAGTTAGAGTTCAGTGGAAGCACGAAGAACACAGAGGTAAAAGAGACTATAAGTGTATAGATGCTACACACATTCCATAGAAGCAATACATTTTCAAGAGATGTGACAGGATAGTGAAGATGAAGTTAAGAAAATGTCAAAAGGATGAGTGACCTCAGTGTCAAATAACAGGGAATGGTGTGTTAGGCTTTTTTTTTCTTTTTCTTTTTTTAATCTGTGTGGCCAAACATTTATCTGAACAAGAGAAGAACAATTTGTTTTGGCTCATGGTGTCAGTGCATCAGCAAATCATGGGAGAAATGATATCACAGGGCAAAGGATGCCGGGAAATGATGTGCAGAAAACAGGGGGGTTTAGGACCATAAAGAGATTTAGCTCAGATGTCCCTCATCAGAGGAATGGATACAGAAAATGTGGTACATTTACACAATGGAGTACTACTCAGCTATTAAAAACAATGACTTAATGAAATTTGCAGGCAAATGGATGGAACTTGAAAATATCATCCTGAGTGAGGTAACTCAGTCACAAAAGAACGAACATGGTATGTACTCATTGATAAGCGGATATTAGCCCAAAAGTTCAGAATGCCCAAGTTTCACTTAACAGTAACCGCTGGACTGAGAGTGAGGTCCCAGATGGAGGAGTTGGAGAAAGGTCTAAAGGAGCTGAGGGAATTTGCAGCCCCATGGAGGGAGCAAAAGCGTCAATGGGCCTGACCCCCCCACCCCCGGTCGTCCTGGAGTTTGGACCACCAATCAAAGAATACACATGTATGGACCCATGGTTCAGACCACATATGTGGCAGAGGACGACCTCGATGGCCGTCAGGGAGAGAGGAGAGGCCCTTGGTCCTGAGGGTGTTAGAGGCCCCAGTAAAGGGGAATGTCAAGGTGGGAATATGGGAATGGGTGGGCAGGTGGGTGGGAGGTGGAATTCCCTCATAGAGGTGGGGATGGGGAGGGGATAGGGGGTTTCCAAAGAGGAGACCCAGAAAGGGGGGAAACATTGGAAATGTAAATAAAGTATCAAAAAAGAAAAAAAAAAGAGATTTATTATAAATTACTAGGCTTTCATTAAGTGATCTCCCTTCTCCACACAATTCCACTTTCCAAGGCTTCCGTGATCTTCCAAAAGTACATCACTAGCTGGGCACAGTATTTAATACACTAGCTCTTCCAGGAAATGTTTTCTATTTATACAATAATAAGGATGAAAATCTCTATAGTTCTTAATACATTAGAATAAATTTCTCGTGATTATCTTATTAAATTCTTATGAAGATTATAGAGCAACTCATAGACTATCAGCCTTTTAGAAAACTTGAGGCTCTTGATGTTTAAAATAACTGTAGCTCAATTGAATAACAAATTAACCAGAAGTTATTTATTTGTGGGGGTGGGGAATGTGTGTGTGTGTGTGTGTGTGTGTTTACAGGATGCCATAGTCTGCTCCTTCATCCATCCCTACCTCCATTCCCTTATTTCCTCCTCTTCTTGTTCTTCCCTCTTCCTTCTCCCTCTTTATTCTTGTTGGTGGTCTACTACTATTTCTATTGTATTACACTGTAAATGCATAAATCAATTATTAGTCTTGGATTTTGGGTCATATTTTTAACATTAATATTTAACATTCACAGCTGTAGATAAAAATATAGGAAGTAAAAAACACAGAAGCCATGGTTTTATAACAAAGACATCTCAATATATGACTGACTTTCTGAAATAAATGTATATGATAAACAACATGTCACCACTGATTTTTATGTTCATGTCCCAGGAGCTAAACACAATAAAAAAAGTCTGGTGACTTAGGTCTGCCTTATGTAGCCTTGATTGCTTAAACTTTAATTAAAATGTGACTTCTTGGAAATTTGTTTGTATGTATCAGCATGGTAGATTGTATATAGACACCCTGTGTGAATACATCTCTATATACACAAAATCACAAACTTAATTTTAAATGTGGAATTTTAAACTAAACAAAAGAATCCCCTTTCTGTTTTTGTGGTTACATGACTGGGTTAGGAAATAATGTTGCAGTGTAGATAGGAAACTCCTTTCTTCTTTGATGAAGACAACTTTTCCCTTTTTGGAGGAAACTAAAATATTCTCTAACTCCCCTAATGGGACATGAATTAATATAGTAGAATACAGTTTAGCTTCAACAGCTGCGACATGCACCTGTGCAGTATTTTTTTTTTAATCCTTTTTCACTGCAGTATGATAGAGTAAAAAGCAGAAGGGAAATGCCTAATAGAACTTTCCAACTGAGATGCTTAATGCATTATTAGGAACAGAAATCCTCAGTGGGATTTAACCATGCCTATTAGGAATTAGGCTTAGGGAACCAAATATGAAAAGAATACAACATTTCCCCGAACTTGAGCTAAGACTGGTAGTGGAATCTGCTGCGGTCATTTTCTGGTTTCTGTCCAATCTGTCACACTAGCTTTCCCCCAGATAATGTCCCCTTCTGCTCTCTCTGATTCACAACGTAGCAGGCAAAGGCTTTCATCACACTGCACTGGCATCATGTGAGGATCACTAGCAAAGACAGAGCTAGGCAATCAGCTCTGCTCTACGCCTGCTTTGCATCATTAAGCATTAATGAAGTGCTCTCTAATTGTTTCTCTCTTCCAGCTCACACACTCTCTATTGCTCAGTACTTCTGTGCAGCTATCCTTGGAAGTAATGCTAACTCTGCCAGTTGTTAAGATGGCGGACACATCCTTCCGGTGAAATGAATGCTGTTAGCCTGGCATAAATTGGAAGGCAAGAGAGGAGAATGTTCCTGAGCATCAGCAATGGAAAACATCTTCAGCTTTTAGCTGCCCATTCTTTCACCTCAAGATGGCAACTGTTGTCCTCCACTCTCCAAGGAGAAGACCTACTCCAAATAGCCGAAGCATCTTCGTGGCATTACTGAGTATTTTGAGACTATTTCAGTGATGAGTGACTAAATGTTTAAGATTTCTAAGGTAATTTCTTTCGAGGAAACTATAAACAACGTGTATGAAGAGAAAAGTGGGAAATACAGACAATTCTAAGTAAAGAAATCAACCCATTGTTAGCATCCCACAAAGACCAAGGCAGTCTGCAGTCCTGCTACCTACACTTTGAAACCATGTTTGTTCCCTCTCTCTGAAACAAACCACTTCCGTTTGCTGTCTCTGGTTCACAACCTAGCATGCAAATGCCTTTATAACACTGCATTGACATCATGTGTGGATAAGCTAAGATAGAGCAACATAATCAGCTTTGCTCTGTGTGTGTGTGTGTGTGTGCGCACGTGTATGAGTTGGGGATAGGAAAATAGTTTTTGCTGACTGTTGGAGAAAAAATAAAAACTATTGCCACAACTGACAACTTAAGTAGAAATTATATAAGAACTATGATATTAACAGAGTATTCTGCCCTACCCAGAATCTCCCCTCTAAGGCCCAAGTGGCAAATATAGTTTAGACTTAAGTTCCAACATTTATATGAGATAGATTTAGGGACCTTCAGTCTCCAAAAGCGGCAAACAGTTCCTGTTGATCACGTAATAAAATTAAATTCAGGAAGAGGTAATTGGTGAGTGTGTGAAATTCAACAAACTAAGTAGTTATTAGACAGTGACTTTTCCTTTTTAATGAGGGCTGCAGGGATTTAGGGAACAGAAACGAATGTGGTTCTGATTTTAAAAATCAGCTCAAATATACATGCAAACATTTAAAGCAAGACCAACTTGCAATAAATTTCTTTGGGGTCAGGCCATGTCATATTGCCTGTTTTTACGTGCCACATACTCAGGCCCAGGGCCTCAGGCATCCTAAGAAAGCAAATCTTTTATAAGTAGACTACATCTCCAACTCCTCAATTTGCATTCTGAAGAAACCATTTGACTAACTCCACTGTACAACAAAAGAATAAGCATGTACCGTCCAGTTTAGATACAAAAGAATGGAATATGAACTGGGTTCATTATCTTAGCTAACATAATTTAACATAACCAGATTTCACCTTTCTTCCCATGATTCCCCATTAATGTACCAAAAAGAAGTAAAACATTTTATTATTTTATGAAATAAATGGACCTAAGCATTTTACTTGGTCTGTTACCCCATGGCTCCAAAGGTTGAGTACATATGGAAAGAATCCAGTAAGAATGCACCTTAGTGACCAAGACTGTTGTCTCCCTGTCACTTCTTTTTGTCTTAATTTGCACAGTTGAATGGTTTGTCCTTTGAGAAATGTTGGGAACAAGACCTGAGAGAAATCAGAGTGACAGTTAAGTTTCAGACGGACCCCGACCCCACCCCCATCACAGAGGGATGTGCCTCAGAGAGTCAATGCCTGTAGCTGACATTTATACAATGGCATATATATATATATATATATATATATATATATATATATATATATATATATCCTTAAAGTCACAGCATTTGCAGATCTGCATGAAAATTTAGAATCCTTATACTTTTCTAGGCAAAGAAAATAGAACTTGTTTAAGAGAAGGGGATCTCTTGGCTGGGAAGAATCATGATTGACCTGTCTACATCTTGGCTCTCAGTATTCCTAGGAGACAGACTTTTGGTATGTATCCTCAATGTAGATGAATTTTTAGTAACCCTAGGTCAAGGCAACATGGTTATTGAGTGGATCCTTACTCATATTTTAGATTATGTTCTCTCCCTTGTGACTGAAGTCACCTTGAAAATGAGGATGGCTGGTTTTAAAAAGAGCATTTTAAATAAGGATATAATTCATTCAATGTATTTTGCCACCTCTAAGGGTATGGAGGAGGCAATTTTCAAAGCCTAGCTTTTGATGTTTTATCACTCAGCATAGCTATCTCTGTGTATATACAAAAATCTCCACACAATGAATTAAATTTGACTCAGTGTTTTCCTAGGTTGTGGATTATAGGAGAGCTGGAAGGGGCGGGAGCTTGGGTTGCTCTTAAGTAAACTACAGTGTCTAAACTAGCAAGATTCAAATTTGGAGAGAGTATAAAATAACTCTTCCCACAAAAAGAGATGTGTATACAATCAGCAAGTATTTCCATCTGTTTTGTCTTGCTTGCCCTTCCATGTACCCCTCCCTGGCCTATGCTGAATAGAGAGGAAGGTGTTAAAAGGCTGCTAACATTACAGCTGAGAAGAAGGGTTCAATTCATCCCAGATGTAGTAGTTGACACCTTGTCTTAACTTTGTTCTTGGCCTAATGCCTCATATATTTTGGACCAGTCAAGGATCAGAGGCAACAACCTAGGTACCATGGTTATTAGTACTGGGATGCCTCTGACTGAAGAGAACATTGTGATAATATGTTTCTCAGAGCTTCACAGTAGATTTTTTTAATATGATATATCCATCATGTTTTGCAAAGGTTCAATTTTACCATTATATGTTTTTACTTTTTTACTGTATTCATATAATATGCATATGCTATTCTTCCTCTTTTCTACCCTATTTTGCAAACCACAGATATTTTATTCTCAGCCGTACTGAAGAAATTAGTTTATTACAAATATAGACTTAATGTTAGCATTATTTAATTTTAAAGAGTGAAAAGGGTTTTAGTGCAATTTTAAAAACTGCTTTGAAAAAAAGAACTCCCTTAAAAGAGCTTCTGGAATCCCTGGGGCCGTACACTGAGAGTCAATGTGTTAAAAAGAAGAAGTGCTCTCATCAAATTGAAATGTGAACAGTGAGAGAGCTTGGAGTGTGAATAAACAGAAAAGGTGAGACAAGCACAAGGAGCTTAGGACAGAATTGAAAATAAATAAAATGGGGAAGAGTACAGAGGACAGTCCTTACAGGAGAGTGAGAAATAACAGATTAATGCAGAAGTCACATGGCTTCTGCAGATGAGGCTGCATGAGGCAAAGGTGTTCACTTGTGGAGTTGGTAATATGGCTCTTCTGGGAGAGAACAGACTGAGGAAGGATACACCTCGGTATATACAGTTCCAATTCAAAACTCAGCTGAAATCATTGCTTTCCAGATCTAACCATAATAAAAGAAGATCATCCAAGCCATTCAGCCCATCATGATCCCCACTAAAACAGGGTTGAGGAAGGTTCTCACTTTAAACATAGAACCATATATTGACATGGTAGCTATTCCGAATATGTATAATATTCCAGTTGGAACTCAGGAAGCTGATACTTGCTAGGATAGAGAGAGTTCAGTGGTTAAAGTGATTGCTGCAACAGATATGAGGAACAGGGTTCAAACCTGCAGAACTCATACAAATTCCAGGCAGGCATGGAAGCCCACTTGTAATTTGATTGCTTGAAATAAATAGGGGCTCCCTGTAGCAAATGACTATCTAAAGTAGCTGAGTCTACTAGCTCTGAATTAGAGATTTCTTGTTTCAATAAATTAGATGATTTTCAAACGAGATTTTATGTCAACCTCTGGCCTCCATATGCACGTGCGCACACGCGCGCACACACACACACACAAATGGGCCAATCACACAGACTTCTCTACATACACCTACTACACACAACACTCATTTCAAACAAACAAACAAACAAACAAACAAACAAAGGGTTTGGAGGAAGAAGCAGACTTTTGAACAACGGAGAAGATGAAATAAAAGATATAATCATGGATCATAGGAATAAAGAGCTTTTAAGACAATCAGAATAGCCAATATAGGGCTCTAGCTTAGAAAATCTGCAGAATCTTTAAGGAAAATATGAAGAAAGTAATGTGGCTATGCCAGAGAATAAATGCTGTTGACAGCAGAAGATAAGTGTGGTGAGGTAAATAAGACCAAGTCAAATGGTGAATTAACTTTGACATTTACTCCACAATGCAGGGTTTTGAGCAAGGCCTAAAACTGTCTTACATATGCAGAAAGAATTGCTGAATAGCTAGCTACTCATAGAGCAGAAGAAAAGAACAAGAGAAACAGAGACAAATGAAAGTCAATGACCAATTTTCTTCAAGATGCTCTCCATAGGTTTTTCCTGCCTACATTGTGTACAACCTGATTTTCTACATAAAGAAGGGGAATTTTTCCTACCCTTAATCTGGTATAGAATGTTGGCTTGTTAGAAGGATTCGCAAGAATACAACAGCTCTCAAAAGACACTCTTAGTTTGCTCCTGACCAGAACCTAGACATCATGATATTTGAAACACCACTGACTAACACAA
>CM052712.1:36745158-36756105 GCA_028551405.1 Uromys caudimaculatus | reverse complement strand
GACATCTGGGTTGTTTCCAGCTTCTGGCTATTATAAATATGGCTGCTATGAACATAGTGGAGCATGTGTCTTTATTACATGTTGGAGCATCTTCTGGGTATATGCCCAGGAGAGGTATAGTTGGGTCCTCAGGTAGTATTATGTCCATTTTTCTGAGGGTCCGCCAAACTGATTTCCAGAGTGGTTGTACCAGCTTGCAGTCCCACCAACAATGGAGGAGTGTTCCTCTTTCTCCACATCCTCGCCAGCATTTGCTGTCCCCTGAGTTTTTGATCTTAGCCATTCTGACTGGTGTGAGGTGGAATCTCAGACTTGTTTTGATTTGCATTTCCCTGATGACTAGGGATGTTGAGCATTTCTTTAGGTGCTTCTCAACCCTGTGAATTTCCTCAGATGAGAATTCTCTGTTTAGCTCTGTTCCCCATTTTTTGATAGGGTTATTTGGTTTTCTGGAGTCTAACTTCTTGAGTTCTTTGTATATATTGGATTTAGCCCTCTATCGGACGTAGGATTTACACTTCTTTTTCTTAAAGTATTCTGTCAGTGACGTGTCTCAGAAGATTTCATGTAGTGATTAACACATACAAATTACTGAAAATGTACTTGCATGCTATTTCCACATTTCAGTTGCAATACTATATCAAGAAGTCAGAATGGCAAATGGAGCAAATCTGAGAGACAGCTATTACCTTTGATGTCTGTACTTTGGTACAGAGCTAAGAATCTACTCCCTACTTGCACCTATGTGTAAGCTATTTAGAATGCTTTTGGGGGATACACGTCACCTATAGTCTTTTACTCTGAAAGTATTTGTAAGGTTTTGTTGCTCAAAGCTTTTCTGATTTCACCAGAAAATGCAGGAAAGAGGTACTGAGTACTTTAACGGTGAGGTTTTCTGTGAATTAACATCTTACTTTACTTAGAAGTACTGTCCTTTACCAAAAGACCCTTCTAGATTTCCTTTAATATGGTACTCACAGCCTTTGCTTTTCTCTTTGCTTTTGTTCCATTTGTATGACTTAGTATTGGACATTTGTAGAAAGATAATAAGACCCTTAGGTTTTTGTAGATAAGGATTGTATAGTGTACATAGAAGTCCACTGATTAACTTAGAAAATGCTTCTCCTGAGTTTTTTCTTATTTTCATCTCATTATTAGCCAAAATAACTTGTCCCTGAGGTATTTTGAAGCATTTTGATAAAATTTTACCCTAATTATGTTATGTTTCTAGGAGCATTTGAAACTGTAAATGATCTCCAGTTAAGACATATCATGTAGTTATTGAAGATTTGCATTTCTAAGATCTTATGCTGTCTTGCAAAGCTGCAAGCAAAAAGCTGATTTGTGGACTCTGGGAAGCTACAGGACAGGTGTTAGTTTTAAAATGTTGCTTCCCTGGGGTATTGCCCAAGAATGAACACAATTTACTCTGGATGTTAGTGACATGCGTGGGAGGTGAGGGTTGGTTTACGATTATACCCTGCGACAGCCTACATTTTTGTTAGAAATCTAGAAGACCACAGTTTTTCATGATGCAGTAAACTGTACAATATTTGAATTTGCCAGTATGTCAAACTTTGTTATAATCACCTTCCAGTAACAGCTCTGATGAAAATTGAAACTAAATCTCAGGAGATGGAATGCATTCACAAGAACAGGAAATTTTCTTACTGCCCTCAATGCTATGAGTTTGAATAAGACATGGCACATCTTTTTCATGACAAGGCCCTTTAAAGTTAATTTATCATAAGCAAGTCATCATTTTCTAGTTTAAGTAAAGTCCCTGCTACATGGGAAGTACTGTGTTAGCATCTGATTTTTCTGCTACTTCTTAACAATCAGTGATGATACTAAATAGCTTACTTTTTAAAGAGTCCTTCATTTAGTATTAATGAAAACTTAACTGGAACTAGAAATCAGATTTTGTGGTAAATGAATATAAAGGAGGACATTAGGATAGTGACTATAGCTTTATCAACAAATGCATGTGAAGGTCAGGCATGGTGGCACATGCCTTTAGTCCCAGGACTCAGGAGGCAGAGAAGGCCGATCTGTAAGTTTGAGGACAGCATGGTCTACAGAGTGAGTTTCAGGACTGATAGAACTGCTTAGTAAGACCTTGTCTAAAAAGGGAGGGAGGGGAGGGAGGGAGGAAAGGAAGGAAGGAAAGAAAGAAGGAAGGAAGGGAGGGAGGGAAAGGGAAGGTAGAAAGAAAAGAAAATGAAGCAAAAGTAACTAAGGAAATATACATGATGTTTATAAATGGGAAAAGTTACATTGGACAGCTTTGGGTGTTTCCTATATTAAAATCCAGTAGGAACTAACTAGTCTAGGTAGGACATTCTCAGCTTAGAACCTAGGAAATGAATAGCAAGCATGCGGTGTCCAAATGATTGCAAGTTGCTCTAAAATACATAGCTCTCATTCTTACTTGTTTTACTATATGTGTATATATGTATATGTACACATTCATATGTGTCTGAGGGTGTGTGTGTGTGTGTGTGTGTATGTATTTGAAGGCCAGGGGACCATACTCAATGTCTTTCTCAATTGTTTCTCCATCTTATATTTTTAAATGTCTCACTGAACCTGGAGCTTGTTGATTCAGCTGGACTGGCTGGCCAGCAAGCCACAGGATCCTCCTGTCTCCAGCTCCCAGCACTGTACCAAGATTTTTACCTGGGTACTAAGGATCTAACAAGTCCTCACCTTTGCATGGCAAGCCCTTTACCAGCTGGGCCATTTCCAAAGCGCTGTGTGTGTGTGTGTGTGTGTGTGTGTGTGTCTGTGTGTCTGTGTGTCTGTGTGTCTGTGTGTCTGTGTGTGTGTCTGTGTGTGTGTCTGTGTGTTTTGAATCGTAGCTTTATTGGATATTTTCTTTATATACATTTCAACTGTTCTCCCCTTTCCCAGTTTCCCCCCTTCTGGAAAACCACTCTCCCATTCCCCTTTCCCCTGCTTCTATGAAGGTGTTTCTCCACCAACCCACCCACTCCCACCTCCCCACTCTCACATTCCCCTGCACTGGGGCATCTATCAAGCCTTCATAGGACCCAGGACCTCTTCTCCCATTGATGCCTGACAAGGCCACCCTCTACTACATATGCAGCTGGAGCCATGTGTACTCTTTGGTTGGTGGTTGAGTCCCTGGGAGCTCTGGGGGGTCTGGTTGGTTGATATTGCTGTTCATCCTATGGGGTTGCAAACCCCTTCAGCTCCTTCAGTCCTTTCTCTAACTCCTCCATTGAGGACCCCGTGCTCAGTCCAGTGGTTGGTTGCGAGCATCTGCCTCTGTATTTGTCAGACTCTGGCAGGGCCTCTCAGGAGACAGCTATATCAGGCTGCTTTCAGCACTTCTTGGCATCCACAATAGTGTTGTCGAGATTTGGTTACTGAATATGGGATGAATCCCCAGGTGGGACACTCTCTGGATGGCCTTTCCTTCAGTCTCTGCTCTACATTTTGTTTCCACATTTGCACCCATGAGTATTTTGTTCCCCTTTCTAAGAAGGTCCAAAGCACCCACACTTTAGTCTTCCTTCTTCTTGAGCTTCATGTGGTCTGTGAATTGTATCTTGGTTATTCGGGGCATTTGGGCTAATATCCAGTTATCAGTAAATGCATACCATGTATGTTCTTTTGTAATTGGGTTACCTCACTCAAGATTATATTTTCTAGTTTCATCCATTTACCTAAGAATTTCATAAATTCATTGATTTTAATAGCTGATTAGTACACCATTGTGTAACTGTAACACATTTTCTGTATTCATTCCTCTGTTGAAGGGCATCTCGGTTCTTTCCAGCTTCTGGCTATTATAAATAAGTCTGCTATGAACATAGTGGAGCATGTGTCCTTGATATATGTTGGAGCATCTTCTGGGTATATGCCCAGGAGTGGTATAGCTGGGTCCTCAGGCAATACTATGCCCAATTTTCTGAGGAAACGCCAGACTGATTTCCAGAGTGGTTGTACCAGCTGGCAATCTCACCAACAGTGGAGGAGTGTTCCTCTTTCTCCACATCCTCGCCAGCATCTGCTGTCACCTGAGGTTTTGATCTTAGCCATTCTGACTGGTGTGAGGTGGAATCTCAGACTTGTTTTGATTTGCATTTCCCTGATGACTAAGGATGTTGAACATTTATTTAGGTGCTTCTTGGCCATTCAGTATTCCTCAGTTGAGAATTCTTTGTTTAACTCTGTACCCCATTTTTAATAGAGTTATTTGATTCTCTAGAGTCTAACTTCTTAAGTTCTTTGTACATATTGGATATTAGCTCTCTATTGGATATAGGACCGGTAAAGACTTTTTCCCAATCTATTGGTTGCCGTTTTGTCCTATTGACAGTGTCCTTTGCCTTACAGAAGCTTTGCAATTTTATGAGGTCCCATTTGTCTATTCTTGATCTTAGAGCACAAAGGCTACTCCAACTTGTTTCTTGGGACCATTTGCTTGGAAAATTGTTTTCCAGCCCTTTACTCTGAAGTAGTATTTGTCTTTAACACTGAGGTGCGTTTCCTGTATGCAGCAAAATGCTGGGTCCTGTTTATGTATCCAGTCTGTTAGGCTATGTCTTTTTATTGGGGAATTGAGTCCATTAATGTTAAGAGATATTAAGGAAAAGTGATTGTTATTTCCTGTTATTTTTTTTTTTTTGTTAAAGGTGGAATTATGTTTGTGTGGCTATCTTCTTTTGGTTTTGTTGAAAGATTACTTTCTTGCTTTTTCTAGGGTGTAGTTTCTCTCCTTGTGTTGGTGTTTCCCATCTATTATGCTTCGTAGGGCTGTGGAAAGATATTGTGTAATTTTGGTTTTGTCATGGAATATCTTGGTTTCTCTATCTATGGTAATTGAGAGTTTTGCTGGGTATAGTAGCCTGGACTGGCATTTGTGTTCTCTTAGGGTCTGTATGAGATCTGCCCAGGACCTTCTAAATTTCATAGTCTCTGGTGAGAAGTCTGGTGTAATTCTGATAGGTCTGCCTTTATATGTTACTTGGCCTTTTTCCCTTACTGCTTTTAATATTCTTTGTTTAGTGCAATTGGTGTTTTGACTATTATGTGACAGGAGGAATTTCTTTTCTGATCCAGTCTATTTGGAGTTCTGTAGGCTTCTTATATGTTCATGGGCATCTCTTTCTTTAGATAGGGAAGTTTTCTTCTATAATTTTGTCGAGGATATTTACTGGCCCTTTAAGATAAGAATCTTCACTCTCTTCTATACCTATTACCTTAAGTTTCCTCTTCCTATTGTGTCCAGGATTTCCTGGATGTTTTGGATTAGGAGAGTTTTGCATTTTGCATTTTCTTTGACTGTTGTGTCAATGTTATCTGTGGTATCTTCTGCACCTGAAATTCTCTCTTCTATCTTTTGTATTCTGTTGGGGATGCTTGCATCTATAACTCCTGATCTCTTCCTAGGTTTTCTAACTCCAGTGTTGTCTCCCTTTGTGATTTCTTTATTGTTTCTATTTCCATTTTTAGATCCTGGGTGGTTTTGTTAATTTCCTTCACCTGTTTGATTTGTTTTCCTTTAATTCTTTAAGGGATTTTTGTGTTTCCTCTTTAAGGGCTTCTACCTGTTTACCTGTTTTCTCCTGTATTTCTTTAAGGGAGTTATTTATGTCCTTCTTAAAGTCCTCTGTCATCATCATGAGAAGTGATTTTAGATCAGAATCTTGCTTTTTCTGTGTGATGGTGTATCCAGGACTTGCTATGGTGGGAAAACTGGGTTCTGATGATGCCAAGTAACCTTGGTTTCTGTTGCTTATGTTCTTGCACCTGCCTCCTGCCATCTGGTTATTTCTGGTGCTACCTGCCCACACTATATCTGACTGGAGCCTGTCTTTCCTATGCTCCTGGTTATGTCAGAACTCTTCAGAGTCCAGCTGTCTCTGTGATCCTGTGATTCTGGGATCCTGTGATTCTGAGATCCTGAGTGTGTCAGAGCTCCTGGGAGTCAAGCTGCCTCTGTGACTTAGAGATCCTGATGTGACCAAACTCCTGGGATCCTGAGCATTTTAGAGTGCCTGGGAGTGGAGCTTCCTCTGGGTGTTGTGTTACTGGCTGCTCAGGGCACTGGCTCAGACCGGAAGGCCCTCTTATATTTTTATGGAGACTTTTTCCAGTGATCACCATGGCTTTCCCTTTCAGCCTGGAAAAACCTCATTCATCATTTCCGAGGCTAATAACTCTTTTGATGATGACTTACTTGAATTTATCTTTATTTGAAAAAGTATGTTTTATCTTTATTTCTGTAATTTTCTCCAAATGTGAAATTCTGAATTAGTAGGCATTTTAATTTCTCCACAAACTTTAATGAAATTGTTTTGCTGTTAATTGTCCCCTCTACATAATATAGTATTGTCCTCTTGCTACTTTTAAGAGTTTTTTTTACTGTTTTTAATTTCCTGTGGTTAGACTATGATGTTCATACTTTACATAGGTTTACCTTGGGTTCACTGAGCTCTTTGGATAAGTGGATTAATGCCCTTAGTCAAATTTAAGAACTCCTCAGCCATTATTTCTTCTTTCCTTACTCTCTTTCTAAAATTCAGTCACATGTAGGTTTAAACTTCAATATCCAATCACACAATTTCCTGAGGTTCCGATAATATCCATTCCATTCTTTAAATTGTGTGGTATGAACATATTAATCTGTCAGTAGTCTTTAAGTCCCTAACTTATACACAGCACTTCTTGTAAGACAGTTTTCTCTGAAGAGCTTTCCCCTGTAGAGGAATTGTAATCCAGCAACATGACTGCTCTGAATACATCTAAAACCCTTCTAGGTCTGTATGATCTGGCTGGAATGCAGATATGCCCTTAGTACATACCTTTAATCTCTCTGGCTAGAATCCTTTAGTATACACCTTTAATTCCAAACAATGACAGCTAACTGAGGGGCAAAGTAAGAAATCAGGCAAAAAAAAAATTGACAGATGAGCCAGAGATAGGATATGCCAACTCTCAGGAGAACAGCTTCTTAAAAGCAGTGCAGAGAGAGTGCAGTCAGTTGGGGTTGAGTTAATTGAGAGTGGAGCTGAGTTCCTTTCAATTCTGTTTAGTCAGTTGAGTTCAGTACAGTGGAGTTGAGTCAGTCAGTTGAGAGTCAGTGCAGTGAGTGAGTGCAGGGGAGTTGAGTTCATTCATGAGTTCATGCAGTTCAGTTCATACAGCAGAGACAGTTGGAGCCAGAGAATAAGGAGCCAGATTAGAAAAAATTACCAGAATTAGTTTGAAGCCAAGCACAGCAATTCAACATGAAGCCAAGAGAAACCAGATTAAATCAGTCAGCTTGGAGAGGAGTTTGAGCCAGAACAGCTGAGTTGAACCATCCAGAGCTCAAGAAGAACTAGGGAGGGGTGATCTTATTCATCCGTAAATCTCAGAGGCTGAAAATATTCTAGGCCTAGATTAGATTGTACAGAGGCTAAAAGCTTCCAGGCCTAGGCCTGGGGATAGTTTGCACAGAGAGAGAAATGCTCTGGACTCAGCCCAAGCCATGTATTTGTAAAGCTTAGGTATGGCTCTCATCTCATCCCTACATCTGAAGCAATAAAAGTTATTTTATATTATTCACACCCAGAAGTTGAATTTCTAGAAAAGTCTATACAGTAGATTTAATCCAATTTTGGTCACTCAGCTTTGTGATTCATAAGTGTAGTGTTTAACAGGAACTACTTAGCCTTAAGTTAGTATGAACATGTGGTTGTATGTGTACACATGTTCATATGCATGTGTTTGTGCATGCCTATGTGTCTGTCTATGTCGGTTTCTTATTCATATTACATCTTGGATATACTAGCTGTTCTTGGATCTGCTGATGTCTTGTTTTGGGGAGTGACTTTTATCACCTAATCAATTCCTCATTATTCTATTCCTTTCTATGATAAAAAATTCTTCACATTAAGTATTTCTTGATTAAAGTTTTGTTCTGCTGATTGAACTTTATCACCAGATGCTGAAAAATCATTCCGTCAAACATTTTACTATACAAAGATATGTGGAAGTAACTGACAGTAACATCATAAAGGTATACAATAAGAATGTTTTGTTTCTTCGTTCATTATTTCCAGACCACAAAAATATATATAACTTTTATCCTCTCTTATTTTAAGCTAAATGAATCTGTGGGATATTTTTAAGGTCTCTGACCTTCTGATGAGATTCTCCATCTTTTTATTCAATATGAGCATAATTCCTTTATACCAGGAGGATAATTAAATAGCTGCTTTGGTTCTTTGTTTACTGAATACCACATCTGGATTATTTCAAGGTTCGTCTCTAAGCTAGAGATTTTTATCTGTTGAATAGCAATTCCCAATAACAATTTAACTCCTTTAGTTTTAGCTAAACTACTCGGAGCCACCTGTGCTTTTTTGGTTAAGAAAGCACCCCAAAATGTAACACATTTTTGTATGCAGACTGTAAAGAATCTGTGTGTTTGTGTGTGAGAGAGTGTGTGTGTATGCATGCATGCATGTCTTCCTTTCTCCATATCCTCCCTTTCCTCCAGTCTGTCCTCTCCCCACACATACACACTCTTCCTAAGACCCCTTCATTCCTTTCCAGGGGCTGCTTTTCCACTAACCACTCTCTTCCAGTTGTTTAAGCCACAAAGGCAGGGTTTTCTACTAGAAATGTGACTACCCTGTGACTAAGTCTCATCTGCTCTCAAACTAAGAGGACTTTTCAAACTTGGCAAACTTATCTGTAGGGGTTTGTTTCACTTCCTCCAAATGCCAACTCCTCATTATAATATTCCTCCATTTATTCCTTCCCCAATGACGTCAAGTAGTTATGCATTTCTTTCCGTACAAACATGGTTATTGTCCATGAGAGGGAGCCCGGTAGAAGTGTACTCTTAACAGTTTGTTTTTTTTTCTGTATCTTCCAAAACTGTAAAATCTTGGTTTAGAACTCTGTCCAGTGTAGCTATTGGAGGACAGAAAATAGCAAGCAGCAAAATTAAAATGGCCAACATGGGAAAGTGTAAATGACAAAATGCTAAAGGGACATTCCAGAGATCCACAGAGGTAAGAGGTGAGTCTTTTGTGGCCAACTGACCGTTCTAATATGGAATGGACCTAAGAATCATAGGCTGCTAGAGCTCTGGGTCTCGAAAGAAAGCTTAGTGCAAAACAGAGTGTACCCAAGTGTGCCTTTTAGTGAGACAGTTTAGCCTCAGTGTGTCCTTGCCTTTTTGTCTTAAGGGCACCCTAAGAGTGTTTAATATGTCCCCATAACTCAGTCAATTTCTCCAACATGTTCCAGATTTTCCCCCTCTAAAAACCATACCTTTTAACTTTAGGAAATACGCAACATTCATAATGATGAATTAATGGGAATCAGGAGAGAAGAAGAAATGGAAATGTCTGATGAAGAAATAGAAGAGACAACAGAAACAAAAGAACCGGAGGACTCAGGTAATGATAATTCTGGTTTGTTTTATGTAATAAGCATTTACTTTCAGTAAATACAAATGTTGATCATATAATTTAGGACAAACTCAAGATTTTTTATGAATTCATAGATGGCTTAGTTGGTTAAGTGCTTACCATGCAAGCATAAAAACCTGAGATCAGATCTCTAGTACCCATATAAAAAATTAAAAGCTGGCAACAGGGGCATACACATCTGATCTCAGTGCTGAGAAGATGGAGACTAGAGAATCTATGGAACTTGCTATCCAGCCAATCTAGCCAAATCAGTAAGCTCCGGGTTTAGCGAGAAACCCTGTTTCAAAACCGGAAGTGGAATGTGGCAGAGAAAAAACAGCAGTAATTTCTACTTCCACATGTCCATGCACATGCATGTCACACAAACGTGCGTACACAGTAACATATGCACAATTTTAAATAACATCTTTGAATAATGTACAAAATGAAATATTTTCATAAAGTCATAATGTTTAAAATCTACAAAGTCAAAAACTATCTGAAGTATATAACATTACATTGCAGTTACTTAGCAAATATATTGAGAACCAAATAAAAACCCACAAATAATTCTCTGCTTGAAGATCTTTATTCTAATCTAGTACATTAAGGAACTCCCAGTAAGACAAAAGCTATGGTGTTGACACCCAGATGTAATCTTCTTGAACAATAAGACAACACCTTACCCATCAGTTACATCATAAATTATCATGGGTAGAAGATGACTACAAGAGTAAATACCTGCCACCAGACCAGTTTTTCAGGTAAACCATCGCAAACTGTCTTAAGATGTCAATTATAAGAAAGTACAGAGAAAGGGGGAAACCTCTGCCTGGGACACCAGGAGTCGGTAGCCAACGAGCGCTGTAGAAAGGGGGAAACCTCTGTCTGCGCCGCCAGGAGTCAGTAGCCATCGAGAACCGGAGAGGGGTACCCGCCCAGGAGCCTGGAAAGATCGTGAGTGGGGTTGAGGGGAGCAGCACTTCTCGCCCAGACCTGCCTGGATCTGCCGGGATCCGGGGCCTGAGAACCCGGGACCTGAGAACCCGGGGTCAGAAAGACTCCGAAACTTCAGGATCTCACTTGCAGGGGGAAACCTCTGCCTGGGGCACCAGGAGTCGGTAGCCAACGAGCTCCGTAGAAAGGTAACCTCACAAGAACTTGGAAGGGCCGTGAGTGGGGTTGAGGGGAGCAGCACCTCTCACCCAGACCCACCCGGATCTGCCGGGATCCAGGGCCTGAGAACCCGGGGACAGAAAAACTGTGAACTTTCCGATTTACACCGGTGCCTGGGGACCTCAGCCTGGGCCACAAGGCTCCACGTGAACAGAGAATCCCAGAAGTGCTGACACACCTTTGAGCACAGGCAAAACCACCACTTCTGGATCAAGAGAGACTTTTACAGAACCTTTGGGGCATAGGAAACAAGGGACAGCTGGGGACAAGATCCTTCTGATTCCATTCTGCACCCCAGAGCGGACCCTGAGGGACAGCTCCCCAAACCCAA
>CM052712.1:36672367-36744658 GCA_028551405.1 Uromys caudimaculatus | reverse complement strand
GAAACGTTCGGAATACCCAAGTTTCACTTTACAGTAACTGCTGGACTGAGAGTGAGGTCCCAGATGAAGGAGTTGGAGAAGGGACTGAAGGAGCTGAGGGAGTCTGCAGCCCCATGGAGGGAGCAACAGTGTCAACTGGCCTGACCCCTCCCCCCAGGTTCTCCTGGAGGCTGGACCACCAACCAAAGAATACACATGGAGGGACCCATGGTTCGGACCACATATGTGGCAGAGGAGGGCCTTGTTGGCCATAAGGGGGAGGAGAGGCCCCAGTAAAGAGGAATGTCAAGGTGGGAATATGGGGGTGGGCAGTCGGGTGGGTGGGAGGTGGAATTCCCTCATAGAGATGGGGGAGAGGGAGGGGATAGGTGGTTTCCAAAGAGGAGACCTAGAAAGGGAGAAATATTGGAAATGTAAATAAAGTATCAAAAAAAAAAAAAAAAAAGAAAGAAAGAAAGAAAAATGGGTCAAGACAGAAACTACAAGTGAATGAAAATAAATATATAACATACACAAACTTATAGAACACAGTGAAGGTCATTCTAATACACAAGTTCATAACACTAAGCATTTTTATTACTTTTGTAATAATTCAACATAATGATGCTTATAAGTCAGACACTCAACCTAAACAGAATGTCTGTATCAATTCTCTTTATACAGGTTCAGGAAACTCTGTGAAGAGAAAGTGAAAAGAATGTAAAAGCCATAGGGGATGGAGGACACCAAGAAAACAAGATCCTCTAATCAACACAATGACACACACATAAAGTCCCTGAGACGTAGGCAGCATGCAGAAGGCCTGCTGAAAGAAGTAAACATAGCCCCCTATCCCTAACCCGGAAGCAACTTCCAACTGATAAGCACTAACAGAAGAAATTTAGTTTCTTTGAATGAAGTTTCACTGTGGAAACAAACTATTAGGCTGCATGTCCAGCAGTAGATGGCCAACAGAATACAAACGCAATGTTATGTTTGGAGATTTCTTGTCTCATCATGTTGTGTTGGGGCTCTTCTTCTAAAACAAATTATCTTACTTTTTATTTTAATCTTATTTTATTTTTATAATTTTATAATTTTTCTTTTTACCCTATAAGTCCTTGTATAGATATGATGGCTTACAGTTTAATGTTTTTACAGGATTCCTGAGTATGTAAATGAGTGGGACTCTGTTTCTTTTGCCTTATTTTAGATTCTTTTTCTCCTGTTAGTCTTGTCAAGTTCTGATGTGTTAGTTTTGTTTTATTGTAATTATATTGTATTGTGTTATATTCCCATAGAAGCCTCCTTCTTTCCTTCCTTCTTTCTTTCTTTCTTTCTTTCTTTCTTTCTTTCTTTCTTTCTTTCTTTCTTTCTTTTGTTTTGTTTTGTTTTTCGAGACAGGGTTTCTCTGTGTAGCCCTGGTTGTCCTGGAACTCACTCTGTAGACCAGGCTAGCCTCGAACTCAGAAATCTGCCTGCCTCTGCCTCCCAAGTGCTGGGATTAAACATGTGGGCCACCACCACCTGGCTGCCTGGCTGTTTCTAATGAGAGACAGAAAGGGAGTAAATTTGAAGGGAAGGAGAGGTGATGAGGAGCTGGGAGGAGTAGAGGGAACAGACACCACATCAGGATATGGTATTCTGATTATTATCTGAGAACAAAAATCTATTTTAATAAAATGAAAACTATAAAGATAAATTTAAATCCACCATGGATTTAAAAATACTTGCAATATTAAAATGTGTCTGTAGTGTATGCATATGTGTGTGTGTGTTTAATGCCCACTTTATGATTCAAACAGGCAATCAAATAAATATGGTATATGGTAAAGTTTTGATACTATAAGCATTGGAGTACTGTAGTAAATATATTTTAGAACCATGAGATTGACTAGGCCAGAGAAACAGAGGATGAACTCAGTCAAGACTATATAGAAATAGAATTTGAAAAGGAATCTACTCAAGAAACTTAGGCAGGGATATAATAGATAGAGAGCCCTAAGTAGATGCCCAGACTTGTATACAGACATGCACAGAGATGTTAAAGAGTTAATTTGTGCTTCAAGTGTAGGTTCATGTTGGATGACTGAATAAAGCTAAAGACAGACATTCATTGGAAGAAGATTACGAAAGTATTTTTATCCCATCCTAAAAACTTTAGCATCCAAAGATGAGAAATAATTAGGAGTCTTTCAGAACATTAATGACATTTACAACTGTGTGTCAGAAATTATAACATAGAACTTCATAGCTGTGTGGACAATGGAAAACAGTAGCAAGGCTGGGCCCATGTAGATCAGTTCTCAGAAAATGTGTCCATAAATCATATTTACATTTCATTTATATATAGTTTCTGATCTGCATTTATATAGTAAGATAATATTTTAAAAATTAAGACTGACTAGCTAAAGATAACTCTCATTAAAGGCATTTCTAAAGTATTGAGCTGGGCACTGTCTTGCGGTCCGTTGACGTAAGAAAAATTTGGATGATTACTCTCCAACTTTTTTTCTGTGGGTCCTGTGTTTGTTTGTTTTCTTGTTTTGTTTTGTTTCAGAACAGGTCTCAGTAAGCAGCTCTGGCTGACCTAATACTCTCTATGAATCCAGAATGGCTTCAGACTCATAATCCTCCTGCTTTAGTCTCGAAATTCTGATGTCGATGGTGTATAAAACCAAGCCAGAGTCTCTTATTAGCTTGGGACTGTAGTGCCTCCACTTGGGGGCCACAATACCTGTGCTAAGCTTAACTTTTGTCATTGGAACGTAGACACAAGGTCAGGATGCTTGAGGCAGCTGAAACCATAATAGACCATAATAGCCTTCCCTTATTAGGTCTTACAATCATATACTCCATGCTTTCACCATGAGAAGCAACTCCTCACAGTGGATCCTATTGGTCTAGGTGAAATGAGGATGCACATATATTAAATCTAAATCCAATCCTCAGTATAGAGAGAAACCCAACTCATTCCAAAGCAAACTTTCTGAATTAACCTGCAGACCAACAAATAAGGAAAATAAGTTCTCTTGTAGTCACATATAAAGAATAAGATTCAATTGAATACCATTGCAATGGTGAATAGCCCATTAATACAATGAAATGGAAACAAAGACATGTAAAATTTTTTATAACTTGTTTCCATGGCCCAAATATCTTCCTCACTAACACCCTATCAGCTTCCACAGTATTACTCAAGTATTACTTTTCCCCCTTTCCTTTTGTTTTCTTAAGCATGTGAGGTTTCTATTATCTGTTGACCATTGAATTCCAGCACATTTAGAGTTCTGCTGAAATACTTTTAATCTTAATTATCTTCCCAGATAAAGTGATAGAATAATGAAACCACATGTTGGAACAGTAATTGTTATTTATAGAAAGGGATCATTTCATTAAAGACAGCAATTAATGAATTAATAAAATAATTAATGATGGATTACATTTCATACTTAGATATGGTAAATTTCCATCAACCAACTAAGAATCTTGAAGCCATGTTTCATTGATGAGCAACAAAGGGAATGAATTACAGAACAGGAGAAATATAAATACTTAAAATGTAGTTAAATGAAAATATTGAAAAGAAACACAAGTAGAGAATAAAAAATGATAATCTGATTAAGGCAAAGGATGATGAGAATCTTAACAAAGACAAATGAAAATTTATGTATGAAATACAAGGAAGACATCCAATAGACTTGTCAGCCACTGGCAGAACCAGACTTTGAGTGAATATTCTCTTTACAAACCAAGAATGATGTTTTCACTAGAGTCTATAGCAATCTTCCTGAGAACAAACACCAGAAAGAAAAGAAAAAAACCTTCCAAATGGTGAAGAATACTTGCTATGCTTCTCCAAGGGAGAATAATTTAAATAAAGATCATAAACTGCCACATATTAGGTCATCTTTTTTCAAACTTCTCAAAACATGTTAACATGTCAAATTGCTAGCACTATTCTGCAATATGAATTATGTTAAATGTACCATTCAAAACATATGACCATACGCTAGTTTGTGTGTAAAATAACCTATTGAAAATAATTGCATTAGTTACTTTTCAATTACTGTGACAAAACATGATGGCCCATAAACTTATAGAAGGAAGGATTTACTTAGTGTGCAATTCCATAGCAATGGGATCTGTCATAACAGTGAGCAACGGAGCAAGCAGAAGACATTGAGGGGTCACATCCAGAACCTCAAGCAGGAAGTAGAGTGAACTACAAATAATCTGGACCACTGAGATCTCTCCAACTGAGCTACCAACCAGACAGCATACACCAGCTGATATGAGACCCCCAACACATATACAGCAGAAGACTGCCTGATGTATCCTTGGTGAGAGAACATGCACCTAACTCTTAAGAGACTTGAGGCCCCAGAGAGTCAGGAGGTCTGGTGGGGGGGGTGAGGGGTGGGGACATCCTCTGGGCACACCAGGAGGGGGAATATGACTGGATTGTAAAAAAGTTAATAATAATAATAATAATAATAGAAATGGCACAAGTCTTTAAATGCTCAAAGCCTGCCTCCAATGACTCACTTCTTCTAACAGTACCACAACTGCTGAACCTCCGTAAACAGCATCTGCAAATGGGCACCAAGCCTTCAAATCCTGAAGACTATAGGGAATATTTCTAATTCAAAGAGAATGATTGTACCAGACATAGTACCTAAAATTATTTCTTTAGTTGGCCAATGGCGTTCTTTGAGAGGTAAATAGATATTTGTTCATGTCTCCCAGGAAAATTTGCCCAATAGATTGGAAGTGGATCTTTATCTAATTTCCCTTCTACTATTAGTGGAGAAAGGTGTCTCAGGGAGATTTACTTTTCTATACTTCTCTGAACTTACCTGCAAATCGCCTTAGGCAGCAAGACTATATTAAGTTAGGTCCTTGAGTTTGCTTGCTACCAGTTTGCAGCAAATGACCAGTAGAGCTACATCTGAAAACCAGTGTAGTTGGCAAAAGAAGCTGGGTTGTCTAAAAGCCTTTTAACTGTTCTTGTCTCTAGTCACGCCTTCTGCACTCTTTGCATGACCTCCAGATAATGATTTTTCCATTTTCATTCATTAATAAACACAAATTCCCTAAGTACATTTTGTTCAGCAGACATTCTTCTATGTAGTGGTAAATTAGACTCTTTCTGAGTAGCAGGAAATTTACATTTTGAGAGACATTTAAAAATAAGCAGGTAAGCAGGAAAAATGCAGTAGGTAAGAGTAATAAATCTTACTCTGAAGCTTGGAATCCCTATGTGAAAGAACACAGTCTGGCTTTGCACCCTAAATTACGTACTGCAGAAAATGAAGAAGCACGTGGCTTCATTTTTGGTGACCAGAAAAGATCTGAGGCAGTGGAGAGATTCACAATAAATTTAGGAATGAGTCACTAATTAGATGATGAAGCACATGTGAAGCATTGAAGAACAAAGAGAAAGAAAGACCATTTCTGTATCTGCCCTTTGGAAACTCAACAATGGGTGTTGTTACTCATAGTGGTGGAGAAATCTGAGAAAAAGGAAAGTTTTAGAAGACAAAAATGGGCCACTTCAAAGTCATGTTAAATGTGAGTTGATAATTAAGCATATTAAAACGTGATATTGCTTTTCCCCCATTTAAATGTTCATGTAGAGTGAAGGCCAAATGTAGCAGAGCATAATTTTAGTTCACAGAACCTCTCATTCAGTCTACCTAAAGATGTTGAATTCAGACACGCTGATGTCTTATTTCAGTTTAAGGTATCACAGGCCTCTTTATGCCTTTCTGCAGCATTAATTCTCACCTACTCACTCTCTCCTAAACTTATTTCTAACTTAGGCTTCAAGTATTTCTGACACAGTATTTAGAAATGAGTTCATTCTTTCATTTATGAGTCCACTGCCCTTATTTTGTGTTCTCTGAACTCTTGACTATAATGTTGAATAATATGTATAACTTTTTAATTGTTTTTCATTTGATATGTTCTGAAAGACATTTATTTCTATCATTTAACATTCTTTCCTACTATTAAATGCCTGCTTTCATTGGTTTGAATGAGTAAATTGCAGGCAGATTGATGTCGGCTGAATGAAGGAATGCATAAATATCAGAACACTATATATTTACACCACATTTATAATTTTTTTTTCTTTTTGTTAGTTCTTAAAGCAATTTTCACAATATATATTCAACCGGTCAACTACTCCCAAATCTAGGTTACATTCCCTATTCACCCAAAACTGTGTTCTTTTTAAAAAAGCCATTCATGACCAATTTATGATGCTCAAAATATTGGGGAAATATATTCTTATTCACTGGGAAGTGGTTAACTTATCAGGAGCAATACTATTAGGAAAGAACTGGAACTTTCCTTTTAAGAATGAGAATGTGCATCAGCTCTCTTCTTCATTCTTGGGGTTACACAGGTTTGTACATGCCTTCACACACTTATATATTCTTGAGTAAAATAATACTAGTTTTAGCTCATTAAATTTGGTTCTGCTCTTAAAAATTTACACTTCCATGTTGATATGTTGAATAACTTCTATAGTTATCTTTACATATAGTCATAACTAAGACAAGTAATTAACTAAAGAAATTATTTAATCTTAATTTTATTTCCATTGTAAAGTGATATAAATACCATGAAGCAGATGAGCAAACCAGGGAAGATATAAGTATTAGATATAAAGAAAGACAGGGATTAGAGGAGGGGAAAAAGTGAAGAAGCAAAATAGAAAAGAGGAATAGAGTAATCCAAATTTTCACAAAGATAAAATAAATTTTAATGAGACAAAGAAAAAGCTGCAAGTGGAAATTTTAAGATTATTGAAGAATAATCAGTTTAAGGAGTTGCATTGTTTCTTGGAGGAGGAAAACTATTAAAAGGTGTTTAAGTAAAATCAAGTATTCAAATCATACAACAAACATTCTTTGTGATAAATCCAAAATCAGTGTTCAAGTGAGTTAATGTAGAATGACTTAATAAATATTAATAAAGCAATGTCAGTATTTCTGCAAAATTCTGCACAATAAAAATATATAATCAGAAATTTATGACATCTTTACCTTTTTAAGAGTGATGGATTAATATACTCAAAAAGGACTATGTGTATTTACACATTTCATTTAGCAAGATTCAAATTAAATTTCTCAAAGACAGAGAAGAGAAAATACAAAAATAGGGAGTTAGTTCCATTTGCATGAACTTTATGATAGTTATTCTTCCAATACTTACTAGCTAGTTGGAATAGCTAAATGGAATCTTCCCATACTTAATAGCTAGTTGAAATAAATCAACTTGAAAGCAAAATAAAAGTCAATTTTACTACTTCATTTGCATGAAACCTAGTTGGAATCTGAGCTTCCTGGATTCTTTTGAAGTTTTCTAAATCAATTGTTGTTTTCATATATTTTCAGAAAATATTAAAGTAACTATAATGAAACAGGTAAGCCCTTGCAAGTTTATTGAATAAACTGAGCACAGTTGGGCATACAGCTGCAGGTACAGTTTTTTAAGTGGCTGAATGTGGCAACTGAAATCATTTGAATATGGGGGATCAAAACCAGCCTGGGTGACATCACACGAAATAAATCAATCAGTCAATAGTTATAAGTTGGTGGAAGAGGAGAAGGAAAAAGAGGAGAAAGAGGAACTTCACGTGAGGAATAGAGCATGCATGCCAAAGCCCAGGCTGCATGTCTTAGTTGCTTTTTCTTCTGCTGTGATAAGATACATGAACAAAAGCAACTTAATGGCAGAAGGGTTTATTTTTGCTTACATTTTGAGGTTAAAGTGTACCATGGAAGGGAATCCATAATGGCAGGAGTTTGAGGTGTCTGATAACAGTGTATCCATTGTCAGGAAGCTGAGAATTATGAATACTTATATAGAGTAGATTTTCTCCTTTTTATGCAAGATCTGAGCCTAGGGAATGATAACACCCATGGTTGGTGACCCTTCTCACTTAACATTGTATCAAGAAAACAATCTTTCACAGGCATGCCTCGTCTAACCAAATCTTGAAATATTTCATAGATATGTTCAGAGGTTTGTATCCAGTATGATTAGGATTCTGCTAAGTTGTCAATTAACACTAATCATCATAATGTAACATAAAAGCCTGATTCTTTGTATGGAACTCTTGAGCCTTGAAAGTATTTCATAGTTCAATCCTACCTCCTCCCTTGCAATAATTGAGCTTACAGTCTCTAAGTCTCTGTCATTTTCTTGTTCTAAACATGGAACCTGGCATACTTCTTATACATGTGTCCACATACTATGCTTAGTATGTCATAGTCATCATTCCAGTAAAACAAATGTGAAATAAATGTTTTGTCTTTCAAGTCTCTGCCCAATTAATTTTAAATATGTTATAGAAAACTTAATTGTTTAAGACATTTCATAGACATATCATGTATTAGGGATACTGTAATGACTGATGGATTTGATTGATGAATAAGCAGATAATGAATATGCTTTGTACCAGGCAGTATCCCTGAGGTTGGAAATTCAAATGTCAACCAAATGTGGTATCTACTCTAAGGGCTTACAGTGCAATAGGAGAGTCAAGTGAACTAGGCATAAAGGTTATAGCTTCTTTTTCAACATGAAAATTTATGTCATTTACAGGTCTATAAAGAGCCTACAAAAAATGGCTCAGTGAAAAGGAGTATGCAAAGTTAGTGGAACAGGAAAGGTTGTAGTGTATGTGGCAAAGAAGGTCATTTCACTGTGACTGAAGTAAAAATTAGCCAGGAGTGAGGGGAATGGAATTGAAATCTTAAGATGAATTGAGATTGTGAAGGATTTTAACGTTCAGTTAAAATAATTGAACTTTTTAATGTAGTCAAGAAACGTTTCAGACTTTGATTTTGGTTAGCTCTGATTTTAGGAAGGTAAAACTTCTAGGACTAATGGCACATTCTAGTAAGTAGTGCTCATGCACATCTAACAAATGCATAACACAAGGGTGTCATAATAACATCCATTTTTCATTATATCTTGACGAATATTAGTCTTAGAGAGGCATCAAACTACTCTCAAAAGACAAGCTACAATGCCAGCTCTGACAAATTATTAACTTGTACAATATCAGTTCCTTTTCACATGTCTAAGATGGATTATATTGTTAATATATCTTAAAAACCAATGGAAAAAGCACAAAACCATTGGGGTTGGGGCATATTTCCTGCTCATCATAGCACTTTATGTCAGAACTGAGATTTAAGAGTTGCAGGTTATAGGCTGAAGAGATGACTCAGTGGTTAAGAGCACTGACTGCTCTTCCAAAGGTCCTGAGTTCAATTTCCAGCAACCACATGGTTGCTCACAATCATCTATAATGGGATCTGATGCCCTTTTCTGGTTTGTCTGAAGAGAGTGACAGTGTACTCAAATAAAATAAATAAATAAATCTTTAAAAGAAAAGTTGCAGGTCATGATATCTAAAGCTGTGCCAATACTGCAAATTTATTTAAAGAACATACTAAATAGTGAGTGATTGAAAGCAGGTGATTAATAACTAGAACTTACAGGTACATTTATTTAATATAAACATATGGCTATATCTCTATACAATAAAAGAAACTCACTGTAACATATGGTAAAGAATCCAATATCTTAACTGATTGGAAGTATGCAATACTCAAGAAAGAACACAGAGAAATGAAAAGAGAAAAGGACTGGAAAGAAAAATTACTCAGTTATCTAAAGTGTTTCTTATTTTTTCCCTTTAATTCCTCATAGAAGATTGATCACGGTTGATTTGATCATCTGAAGCCTACAAGTGGGTTTAATAATACTGAAAACCATGTATTTACAAGTGAGGGTTCAGGAATCATGTTTGTGAGATGTCTTTGTACACCGACAGATTCCCTGAAACATTACTCTCATTACCATGATACATCATGTTAAACATCTGACTAAAATGAAAGGTTTTTAAACACTGAAAAACAGATTTTGCCCCACTTCAGGTTGATGTTAAACACAGAGCCTGCCTCATTTGGAAAAGGTCACAGAGAGTCTTCAAAATGCCCTCAAAGTAGCACCCATCTCTACACGTAGCATCAACATATGACAAGTGAGCACTTATCTCAGCTCTGCCAAGACACTTATCTGATAAAGCCACTGGGAGACTGAACAAGCCATCAACAGTCCCCTTGAGGTACAACAAAAGCACTGTTGTAGCTCAGAGAAACTGGATTTAAAATGGAAACACAGCCAGGAACCTTCTTTTATGTGTTGGTGTGGAGGGAGGTGGTGATCGTCGTCAGTAACACAGAGTAAAGAAAATTCAAGGACAGTGACCATAATCTAATTAAGATCTGATTAAGTACATTTAATAAGGAAAACTGTGCCTCTTTCCCTGAGCAAAAAGCACCTTGTAATGGAACTGAAAATGGTAGGTGAAAACTTGTAAAAAAAAAAAAAAAATGGGGAAAGCTTTTTTACACATATCCCCCAAAACACCTACCCGGTTAATAAGATATGCCCAAGTAGACACAGAGTACTCTAAAATATTTAGAGCAAATAAAATATTTTAACAAGATAAACACATGAACACTGAAGGACAGGAAGCAAAAACAGAACAGAGTTGGTGGTAAGAATACAAAACAGAGCAAAATATTTTACAGGGAAAATGAACCAGAGGGCAGAGTATTTGAGCAGGAAGATGAAAATAACTGATTAATAAGTGGCTTGGGGCCAGTTGGTTCCCCTGTCTGTAGCTCATTTCTTCATATATATCATGACGAAATTGGAAAGGATAATACCCAAGGTTCCATTGATTTTATGATTCTGAGAAAACTAGCAAAAATGGTACTTACTAGAATAAATTTAGAGTAGAATATGGGCTTCTCTGATGTAAGAGGCTCTGTAAGAAATCTCTCTACAAAGGCTATGCCACATGTTCAAATGCTCTGTCTGCCAGAATGCCATAGAGGGTAGAAAGCATGTGTTAAATTGGTGCAGATGTTTAATTGTGCGTGTGTGTGTGTGTGTGTGTGTGTGTGTGTGTGTGTGTGTGTGTATCTTCTTCACTAATGACAAAAGTTTCCAAAGTTTCTGGTGATGTGAAGGCTAGAATGGAGACAGATCAGTTTCTTTTTTCAGTTTTCTCCTCTGCTTGCAAATGACATCATTCCAGAAGGTTTGTTTTCACGCGTTTGGGGGCTTGCATGTCTGAGCCATCACTGTACATCCTAATTGTCATTTTCTTCAAGAATTCCAATGAGATTGGATTAGGGCTCACCCTCTTGGCTTCATTGTCTCTCATAAGTCTACTTCCAAATAAGGTTATGCCCTGAGAATCTAGGGATTAATACTATAATGTGTGGCTTCAGTAGGACAGAATTTAGTCCAAAACAGTGTAAAAATAAAGATATCTTTGTCTACAATAAGGTGTCTTATTACATGGTATGTAGACCCGCAGTAATGAGCAAATACCTGGGCATGGACAGGAAGTATCCAGGTTCTGAATACGTGGGCTACAAGGACAAGAGCATCAGGAGTGGAGGGTGGTATGCTGAAAAAGTCTAGGATGACTAAAAAAAAAAAAATGCCATTGCTATGAAGTGACTTACATAACTCTCCAGAGGAAGCTAATAAGAAAAAGCCTGGAATCATGTGAACAGTATCCCCAAATAAGGCTACTTGGCCGTCTAACATTGTTATTGTGCTTAATATTGAGAATCCAGAGAAATAAAGAGGTGTCAAAGTAGAAGAAAAGGCAGGGCAGGCTGAAGGAACAGAAACAAAGGAATGGACAAAAACAAAGGGAAGCAATTAAATGGTAAATTAAAAACACACCCAGAAGAGAAGGAAAAGAGCTCTATAGCAATTTACTCTGCTTGGACTAAAACTAAAACACCAGGGACTGGGTAGATGAAACAAACAAAATTTGTTTGCTAAGGGTCTGAGATCTGCTGGCACATGGGTGTCCTGTCTAGAAGGCTGGTTCTCATCCTGTTCTATATTTGTGTTGGTCAAATGGGCGGGGGGGGGGGAGCTACTTGTCTTCTTAGAAAGCCAGCAACTCCAACCTCATGACTTCTTTTATCTTTAGTTCCAAAAAATACTGTCTATCTCCCAATACACTCACAATAGGAACTAAGGCCTCGGTGTATCAACTTGAGGAAAAAATTGAGTTCTTGGCATTTATATTGCTAATATTTGACATTTACAGTCTTTCTAATAGCTTGACTTCCCCTTGCATTGTATTTACAAAAATTTTGTTTTACTTTGGTTTGGTTGTGTGTGTATAGTTTTGTGTGTGTATGTGCGTGGGGGGGGGGGGTTTGTAAGGAGTGTTGAAGAAATACCTGGCAAAGCAAGATTCTGCATCAAGAATTCTTCTATAAAGCTACTAAGAACCACAGGGAAAATTGATCCTCACCAAAATGAAAGGAGCTTAAAGCTTTTGTGCTTTCCTGAAGATGCTTGAAGTTTCAGTCTGTTAATTTGTCAATCTACCATTAGACAAACCAGCTCTAAGTGGAAAATCTCAAGAGGAGTAATTTAGAACTTTCGTCAACAAGGATAAATACGCCCAGGGTGATCTCATTTACTTTATTTGTAACGGAGACTGAAGAAATGGCTGTTGGACAGCTTCATATTGTCTGTTTCTAAAACACTGGAAAAAGAAGTGTTCACACAGAATTACACTGTTTCCACTTTGCTGTTTTTCAATACTTAAACCTCTGATTTTCTAACCTGGAGAAATCCACATGTGGCAAATACTCTACAGAAGTCAAGCAAATTGAGTACAGCAATGGTTATTTCACCATTGTCTTTTGGAGTAACCTGAAGTCATCCCTGGCTCTTTCCTTGAGCTGTTCCTGCCTTTGGTGAGGAAACTGGCCTATTCTTTCTCTTCCCTGCTCTGCTCTCAGCTGGATACAGAGGTAGAACCTGCTACTCAGGGCTAGTGGGAAGGTGGAGTTTCATACTAACCTTAAAAGAAAGATCATGTTAATACCAACTGTCCAGTGTTTTAGTGTTCCTATTACAACACCTAATAATAAGATTAGTATTGTTTGATATTATAAAATATTTGTAAGTCTATTCTGATGGCCTGGTAAATCAACAAGGATTTCTTTGAATTTAGGATACCATTGGGCGAAGAGAAGAAATGGACTCTGTGCCCTGCCATTATATGCAAGAGTAACATGTAGCTGAGGAAATCCATTCAATATCTTCCTGAACTCCTTAGAAAAGAAATTGAATAGAAAGATCATAAACATGTGCAAGGTCTCAGAGAAAACTGCAATTGACTTTCGTCACTTGCATCGTGGTCCCAAGAAGTTTCTGAGAATGCCAGAATCCTGATGAGAAAGGAGAACTGTACCAGACAGAGTCAGAGTTATATGATAGTCACCAAGAGATAATCCAGACCAATGAACTTTGGTCCCATTAGCACTGGACTTATACCAATTCAGGTCATAATTTCTCTACAGCTACAGCTCACCAACTACAATAAATCAGAAATGACTAATATAAGCCAACCCAATGTTATTTTTCTTTTATTTTTCCGGAAACAGTATCTCTTCCTACTGTCAAGCATAAGAAAGGCTGAGCAAAGATGTCTGAGGTACAGAAAGGTTTTACTTATCCACAATAGGAGTGTCCACACATCTCAAGGTTCTGAGAATGTTTATCACAATAGCTTTATAAGACAGGCTAGGGCAGACTTAGCTTCTGAGGTTAAATAAAGGTAAAAGCTTAGTTTTCAAGCATACCGGAGATGCCTCTGCAGCTTCATGACTTTCCCCCAGTAGACTGGCAGAGGAAGCAATAAATGCACTGCGATTTTGCATATGGCTTATGCATACCACATCCTAACCCAACCTATAAACACTCCAAGGAAATCATAAGCCCAGTTAATGACATATTATATGTGAATTCTGCACTTCCTACAGGACTTGCCCCAAGGCAGTTGTTCAAAGGAGATCTGGAACTTTCCATCAGAAACTGTAGTTAATAATCTCACATGACATGCATTCCTCTGCTTCTCCCCCACCCCATTTAGCCTTTGATACTTTCACACTTTTCTTTTGTGGGAACTACTATTTCTACAGTTGGAACTGCAGTCCCAGAAAGGCAGGGTAATCCTAGGGGGTTAAGAAGAGATCTTCTCAAAGAATTTATTTGATCTACAAGATAGCCTGGCCCAGAGACATCCACAGCCAGACTCTGGGAACAAGGCCAGGGCCTGTTCAGCATCAGAGCAGACCAGAACTTGAAGTATCTGGCCTCTAAAATCTGCTCCATGAAGATAAACCACATAGCCCAGCCACAATGTAGGGTATAATTTGCCACCTATTATCTGTTCTTTCCTGGCCAAAAGACTCCTTTGAGAGTGATTAAAAAAAAAAAAAAAGACCAATGTGACATATTTTAAACTCCCAAGAGATTTCATGACATCTCACAGAGAGTAGATGTTCACGTTGATTTACTGTTCTAAATATAGTTTGAAATACGTGCTTTTGCTCCCAAGCTTCCCAGACTACTGGTTGACATGGACCAGTCCTGGAAAGATCTTGCACAAATAAATGCATCTCAACGTTAAAAGGGTCCTTGATTTGCTTCAAAAAATGCTTTTCACACTAGATGTATAGCTACTAAAAAGTGACTTCTCTCCTTCTTAAAAAGAACATGTCCTTTTAATGTATCATGTAGGAAGCCTACAGGTTTTTTGTCTCCCTTTCTGAAAGAGCCCGATTGGAATTCTGAGGATTTCCTGGGATAAAAGAGAAAGTCTAGACATAAAACTTCTTCTGAGTTATTCTAATATTGAAGCAAATGTATGATTTTTTCAGAAGAAGGCAAGATAGTTACATTCATTCAGAAAATGCTTTTCATGATATTAACATTGTTTTTCCCCTATAGACCCTGTGGAAGCATCAGTTTATATGTAGAGCCATATTGCATAGGTTTGTGTCTTGGAGAAATTCTTTATCTGTTCATCAGTTTCTTTGTGAATAAAATGATGATGGCATTGTTACCTACTATGAGACTTTTGGGAAGAATTTAGCATTGGACTTATACTGCCCCCTGTATGCTGCCCCTTGTAATGCATGAAACAAGTATGTCAATAAACATGGCATGGATCTGTGGAACTGTAGGGACATTAGTAAGTTCTTGCCAAAGAGCTAATTTGACAGAAGTCATAAATTACTCCTCATCTTGCATCTCTGAGCACCTTAGTCATAGAATTGGAATATGTATATTCACTGGGAATTCAAGAACTCCATCCTCACAAGGCTGGCGTCTCATTCCAATGAACGAACCCTTCGTCCACTAAGTGTACTGACATTGTAGTATTTAGTATATTCATATAAACCTCTTGATCTATTTGTAGTTTCTTAAACAGTCATTTTCTGAGAAGCTAGCTGCTTTTCCTTCCTAGGGGTATGTTTATATCTTAGAAAAATTGTGAATATGATATTTTGTTTAAAATTCTGCCTCAAACAAAATCAAAATATTCCCTTGCAAATACATAAAATGTGGGACATGGTCACATTTGGGTCTATGTGATAACCACTTTTATATTTTCTATAAATTAGTGAACATGGATTGAAAGGAACTGAGATGCCATCAGAGTACTAACAGGAAATAGCTCTTATTCAAAAGAGCAAACATTATTTAATGGGAACTCTTTTTAACCCATGGATAGTCTTGAACCAAGGAAGATGACACAGTCTTAGTAAAATTTCCTCTTTGTCCATTCCAAACTGAATGAGCAAAGAGAGGACAAAAATCTCAGAAGCCCAGAGAGAGCAATGTTTATAGGAGATGACTGAAGGATAGAGGTCTGGCTCACCAGTGCCTATACAATGCTCTCCTTTGCCAAATGAGAGCAGAAATGATTAACACACCATACTTTCCATAAAGCTTATAGGCTTCTCATTCAGCTATGCTAAATACAGGAGGAGAATAAGCTCCCTGATAAGACACTGTGCTTATCATTCACACACATACACACACACACACACACATACACACACACACACACACACACACACACACACACACACACACACACACACACACACAAACACACACACATCACTGCAGTAGCCTCCAAGACCTGCCATGTAGCTTCACCCATCTGCCTGACTTTCTGAGTTTTTCAGCAAAGTAAAATTGCACATTTTCTTCTATTTTTCTAAGCACTCTTCCTTAACACTTTGGCCTTCCCGATATTTGGACACTCTAAATCCTTCCTTCCACCGTGTGTGCTTGTTCATCATGGGTTTGATCACCATGCCAGTTTGAACAGAGAGGGTTTTTTTCTTTCTCTTCTCCACTTGTCCTATAGGTAGAAGCTGAAATTTACAACTTGCCTGCTGTTTTACTATTTACTTATATTTTAACACTAAAAATGTTGTTTTTCTTGAGCTTCTGTTTGAGTCCATTCTTACTTTATTTTTAGTTACTGAGACGAGGAACCCTAAGACAGGATCCATTTCCCATTTATCAATTTTATACTCAGTCTGGTGGCTTTTTCACGCACATGATGATTCAGCCTATAAATAGTCCAGTGCTCAGGCCTTTAAGAGAGAATACATCCACAAAAATGAGGCGCATCTTCTAATCTATCAAGCAAAAGGTGCTAGACACCTGCCTTTCCTTTGAGAACCATATTAAAACTATTGTTTAGTGCAATCACAAAATCACAAGATGTTTTGCAGAAACTCACTGCACCGGTCTTATTTCAAGCTCACAACAAGGAAAACTGAGCCATGGGGTATTTTAATAACTCATTCAAGATGATTTTTCTTTGTCCTAAAATCCAGTCTTCCCAAGTCCCATTTGAACAGTCCGTCTCGGTATTACCAGGATTCTTGCTCACCACGTTTTCTATAGAAGAAATTTGCGGTGTAAACAGTATTTGCACCGTAAATCAGTCTCCCTGGGAAAGGTATGTGCTGGTTCCTAAGGGGAATGAGTGCCTGAGAGAACTGCAGCTAAATGCCTAGTGCATACTTGGCCCCTGGGTTTCTGCTTTGCCTGCTGTGGCTGAGAGATTCCAGCAGCTCTGGCTGGAATGTGAGGCCCCCAGAGCCAGCCAGTGATTAACATTGCTTTTTCCTCTGGCACCTGATAGAGTGGTTAGTAATATAGATTTCAAGTCAGACAACCAAGTCTACAGACATTTACTTCATTGAAATATGAAGCAGTATGTCTTCAAAAATAGCAACATTACACATGAGAATGAGGAAATGACCTCTCTCCTAAGTTTTAAACACATACATATTTTAAAATCATATCTCTGTGTTTAAAGATCAAAAAAAGACCTATCTCAAAAGTATTCCCTATAGTTAATTGCAACAAAGGGAAGTAATTCTTGCCCAGTAAGTCCAGCTCATTCACAGCTTTCATCAGTTAACAAGGTACAGTTCAATCCCATTTTGCCTCCAATTCCTCATTAAGCTTGGCTCAAATTCAAGCCCCAGCTCCTCCCACTGTCCCTGAATGGTCTCCATGTTTCCCTGCACTAAAGAAGAGATTAATTTGTAGAAAGGCTTCAGCACATTCCTGGGTTGCTCAAGTGCATTTCTTTTCATAGAACAAGCTTTTGATTTTGCGCTTTAAATCAAAGGCAGAGAGCAAAAATTCCAAGTATGTATGAGCTTCCGACCTCTAAAGAAACAGAATTGTTCAGATGGAATTCCACATGAAAATTCTCCACTCTATTACCCCTGCTAGTTTGATTCTTCCTCAAGATACACCCTTTCTTCTTTCTGTTAAATATCAGAGTTTCAATCAAGCTGGTGTTTGGCAAAGCATTAAAGATAAGTGAAGAGTCCTCTATTAGTAATTTATTCATTTCGTCATTGCAGAGAATTCGTTTCATTGCTCAAGACCATGGCTTGAGTTAGGAAACCTATTGGCAGAATTCATATTAACACTCTGTTTCCTGCAACCATGGGAGATAGTGTGTTTATTTGGACACTGACTCAGCTATGGCATTTGTAAAAAATATTTTTTGAACATCTGTACAAACCTCTTAGCTAAATTCGGGAAACAGACAAAATTTAACACTACATAGAAAGAGAAGTATCAGTGTCTTTGGATGATCAAAAAACAAACAAACAAATAAAATCTTCAGTCTCCTTTATCCTCTTTTGTCTCTATTTGGTTTGTTCTCTCTAATGCTTATGTCAAACAAAACAAAGTCATCCATTCAGAAGAAGGCATTGCTCCAGGTGAAACAGATATGCTATACGGTATCTGTTTAGCAAAACACAAAGACATCCCAATCCCTGATCTCAACTTGTGTTCATGTCATACACATAGTTCAGAAAAAGCAGCCAGTTGTCACAAGTGCTGTTCTCACTGCTAGGATGGTGCTCTAGTTAAAGAAGGATTCAATACTTCGGCATCCAACAACTGACAGTAAGAGAAAAATTGCAACACTGTGATTGCACGTGACCTCTGATTGGTCTGAATGTATTTGATTAATTGATTGCAATTGAGAAATATCTGTGACCATTCTTCTTTATCTGCAGAACCTTGAATTATATGAAAAGGTGAAATCCTGACTGATTAAAATGGAATGCCCTGTGTACATTCAGTAGAAATTTGAACCCTGAGGTGAGTACATAGATTTGGCTTCAATTGCATGACTATGATGGAGATAGGAGATCTGTCTATAGTAAGAAGCAACTAGTTAGTCACGGCTACTATTCCTTTTATTATAATCTTAAAGATTTGCATGCCCTTGATTTGGTTGTATCTATGTAATCTAGAGGGCACCCGGACTAAAAACCCCTCACATTACATATAGAAAGTATCAATCAACTGCTTCCCCCTGCTGTGCTTGTGGCTTCCTTTTATGCACATGTATGAGATAAGAAGACACAGGTTTGAATCCACATCTACCTTCTGAACCTTGAAACTTTCTCAAATTTCTTTCAAGACTGAGGTAAGAAAAACATTGCTGGAACTTAGTTGTGACTGGCAAAGAGATTTAATCCTGATTAATTTCAAGAAGGGTGGCCACTGAGATGGACAATCAAGCTACCATAACAGTACAGTCATTTAGTGCAGTCTGTATTGCATGGTTCTCAACCTTCCTAATTAAATACAGTTCCTCATGTTGTGGTCACCCTGACCATAAAGTTATTTTTCATTGCTACTTAATAACTGTATTTTTGCTACAGTTATTAGTCCTAAGGTAAACATCTATGTTTTTGGATGGTCTTAGGTGACCCCTATAAAGGGTCTTTTGATTCTCAGAGGTTTTGCAACCCACAGATTGAGAACTGCTCCTGTACTGTGTACAGTTACTTTATGGACCATTTAAAACAAAAAGGTAGATCCAAATACAGCTTCTCCTATGCTTTAGCCAGACAAGAATGAGATGAAGAGGAAGAAACACGTACAGACAAGATCCATTCAAAAGGAAAACTGGGACACCACACTAGAAGGAAAATCATATAGAAAGAAGAATAAATCAGATTTTATGACTCTTCCTTACACTGAATAGTCTCTCTTTCACTCTCCAGCCATGTCTTACATTGAAGTTGTAGCAATACAGGCTAGTTACTGACTTCTTTTGACTTCCCTTGTCAAAGTCAAATAGATTAGAGCAAAGTAGATGAATTTTCCAACACACAGCTATATGTCTAGGAGCTCTTTCATCTATAACTCTGTATGCCTAATAATGAGATACTTGCAAGACTTCATCTCCAATGCACTGACTTGAGGAAAAGAGGTTGTTATAGACATCAACCTGCTGTTAAAGTTGTGAGCACTAGTTGCAGCAGTTAACATTTAAATGTAATGTGACACTGTTAGGTGTTTAACACTATCTAAATGTTTTGCATATATTCATCCATTTATCTTCTCATCAAACATAGAGACCACATTTTACAAAGAACAAAACAAAACTAGTTAAGAGGCAGAAATGGTGTTCAAAAACCACACATTCTTAGTCTAAAATTACACTTTCAACTATCACATTTATGTTTTTAAACATAAAAGAAAGCCTTTTGTTCATATGTTAGGAGGCTCCCAAAACTTAAACATCAACAAATAGATTCATCCTGTGTATATACCTGTGAGGATTCATAATAATAATAAAAAAAATATCCAAGTAATAAAATATTTCAAGAGATATCAAACTTGTAATACCTAAGACAGAAACACAAATACCATCATTTCTATGGCATCCGTACACTTCAGAGAATTGATTCATACTGCGCTAAAAACAGATGAAAAAGCTGGTTTTCAGTAGGTTTCTCAGAGTCCTAAAATGTCTCTAAGCCCCCTCTTAGAATATACTGTATCATTCCCTGGTTCAATGCTCTGATAAGGGAAAATGCTTATATGAATGATGAGGGCTGTGTTGTTTTTATTTGATTATAATATCTGAAAGAGGCTTCAGCACTTGCTCTGTACAATTTCATTTTCATATTATGGAACTATGTTCATGTTAAATAAATCTGTGTCCCAAAAGTCATACTTTCTTAACATTCAGGAGAAATATATCTAGGACACAAAAATAAATGCAAGACATCTAAATTTATAAACTAGTCTAAACTGGGATTCACAGAATAGCCCAGACTGTCTTCCCATAAACAGAAGCACAGATATATGGAAGTAAAACTAAAGTAAATTGGTCTCAAGAAACCCTTTGCTAAAAGGACTAACCCATACCACCCCTGGAACATTCAAAACGGAATAAAAACATCCTACAAGGAAGCCATTTGCACTGAAAACAAGATGTCTAGGTGAAAAGAAAGCAATTGCTAGAAAGTATATAAGTTGACAATTGCTATCCAGCTCCTAGTCATGATTAATTTTAGTGCGGGGAATTTAACAAAGAAATATTGTCCATTCAAAATCTCCAGTCCTGCTGAGGTCCTGGGATAGTGCCAGTGGCTCAGCTGCTATTCACAAACTCTGGCAGCCTGTAGCTGAAACTGCACACTCTGAAGTCTCCTGAAGATGTTACCGCAGTTTCATTCCTCTGGTCTCTACAGCCATTTAGCTTCCTTTAGTAAAACCAAAACTCTCTACTCTATTTACCCTAAGAGTCTGGGAGAGGTGGATTATGGTGTTAGATCAAACAAACCAAGGTTCATATGACTAATTAATAAGTCAAATTGAAAAGAAACTAGAATCTAGGGTCTGTGTCTGTGGTTTTCAAAACTTGAGAAAGTGAGTGTGACTAGCAAATCCTAGCTCCACATTTTCTTGTGTCTTGACTTCGGGAATTCCACTTACCCTGTTTCTCAGCCTCACTTATTTTTCATATATCAAATAAGAGCAATTGCAACAGTTACCGATTGAGGGAATGAGCTGCAGAGCCACTGAACATATGAGTTTTTGGACCAACAGAATCAGAATCCTGTTACCTAGGAGACTTGCAGACATGCACATGCATGAGACTGACTCCAGACTCTGAGTTAGCACTGGAGGTGAGAAGAAGGCATTCGTCGGGAATCTGTAGTTTATAGCAGTCCAGGAGATTCATAGGCAAACTAGCTTCAGAAAGCATTGATTTAAAGCAGCCAATAAAATGGGAAGTCCTTAGTTTGGCCCCTGATACACAATATGGTCTCAATATATGTGAACAATTATTTTTATTAGAGTGTAAAAAGGGAGTTAACATTGGACTTTGATCAATGGTTCAGGAACTCAGATGGCTCCAATGAACTACTAATAAAGACAAAATGAAGTTGTAAGCTAATGGGATAAGGTTGCAGATTCATTTCCCGAGACCTCCATTGCCTTTGCAAAGGTTTTCATTATTGTTGTTGGTGGTTGGTTTTGTTTTGTTGGGGGGGGGTGTTTTTTGTTGTTTCTTTTAATCATTATGCCTGAAGTCTATTTGGTTATAACTTTCTTAGGCATTGCTATTCAGCTTGCATAATGGAAAATTATGACTGATTTGTAATGAAACTTTCACATCTGCTACTGCAACATAACTAATGTGAGAAAAGTGACTAGTTAGAAAGTTAGGAGCCCTTAATAATACTTCCTTCAGAAGGTCTTAGCATGAGTACCAGAAGATGAATACTGGTGATATATAAAAATCTCCTTGTTTTTTATGTAATGCCTATAACACATTTTACTCAATTTTTAACTAGAGTTTCTCCAATTAAAGAAAAGGACGAATTTATAATCAATTATGAGACATGTTAGTTCTCTCCAACCTAGAACTGTATAATTTGCATCTTGTGCACTGTGTCATCAAAGTATACCACTATCAGCATTTAGCTTTTTATTAGTATACAAAGCATTAATACTTATGCAATAGCATCTTTCATAATATTTGTTATTTAACTTTTTCAAATTTTCATAAGTACAATAATAAAGAATGCTGACATAATAACATTAGAAATTAAGGAAAGCTAACTCTAGATATTGCACAGCCCAGACCATCAGGCTGAAGGGGTAATATATCAAGAAACAAGATTTCAACTCCTGAGAACTGCAAATGGTGTGTGTGTATGTGTGTATGTATATGTGTGTGTGTGTGTGTGTGTGTGTGTGTGTGTGTGCATGTGCACACATGTGCCTATGTATATCTGTATGTCTGTGTGTGTGTGATATTTCACATTGTAAAAGTGAATTCTATTTCTCGTGTCGATGTAATATACATAAAAGCTTGATTAAAAGAGATTAATTTATAGGCAGAGTTTACAACTCAGTGGTAAAGTGATTGAATGTCCTATATGAGTCTCTAGATTTGATCCATCAGCAGCACTACAAGTAAACAACAAAAACAAAAGATGAAAATAAAGTATTTTGAGGCAAAAGGATCACAAGTCTGAAAATAGTCCAGGCTACATACATATCAAGACTTGTCTCAAAAAAACAAACAGGAACTTGTTTTGTAGTATTTTATTGTGGAGATATGTGATAGCATATTATATTATGTATCTACATCTTTGCTTCACCTACTAGAATAAGATCTTACAAAGGAAAGTAGAAAAGATCTGGAATAAAGGCATAAAAGTTATAATTATAAACTACTGATTTATGAGCAGAGTTTATTTGAAAGCTAATTTACGAACCTTTCCAACAAGGTAGGCACAGAAGAGACTGAAATTCACTAAACTCAAGACAAGAAATCAATTAGATTGTGTGCCAAACCCCTCTTGTCCTTATGAAAATGGCTTTCAATAAGTCTCTAGTATGAGTAATTGACAAGCTGTATATATACCTGTACAAGGGACCATAGATAACTAAGTTCTAAAGCTGTGGTACTCTAGAAAATGATCCATGACTGTGTCATATGCATATTTTCCCAGGGTCTAAAGTCATATTAGAGAATCTCTGAGAGAATAAATACATGATAAATCCTTTGGTATAAAAATGGTAAAAATTTCTTGATATCTGGGCAGAAAATTTACTAGGCCCTAGTACATGCAAGCCTTTAATTCTATTAGTCAATGACCAATGCCGCCCCCCCAAATAATTGTAATAATCTATTTTCTCATCACTATTAATCTTCCACATCCTCACCAAGATTTAATACTGTGAGATTAAGAAAATAATTTGAGAGTTTCCATTGTCCAGTGCTTCTAACTTGTCCCATGAGGGTGATACTAGCTAAGCCTCCCAGCAATGGGGGATATGGAGCCTGAACTAGCCATGTCCTTTAAGTAACCAGGTAAGATTTCCAATGAAGGTATTAGGACACCAACCCAGCCACAAAAACACAGACCCACAATTTTTCCTGTTTACAAGGTGTGCAGGGGTAAAAGATGAAGCAGAAGTAAGGAAATGACCAACCAATGTCCGGTGCACTTGAGATTCATGCCGTGAGATTCATGCCTAGCACTGACACTATTAATGATAGTCTGCTAGAGTGCAGACAGGGGCCTGGCATAATTGTCATCAGAGAGCCTTCACTCAGAAGCTGATGCAAACAGTTGCAGAGACACACAGGAAAAAAAAAAAGTGGCGCTTGGGTTATCATGTGGAAGAAGGAGGGGGGAAGGATAGGGAGCCAGAGGGTCAAGGACACAAAATCAAAACAAAAACAAACAAACAAAAAAACAAAAAAACCTACAGAATCAACTAACCTGAGCCCACTGATACTCATAAAGACTAAACCTCCAACCAGAGAGCAGAGGACCTATGTCTTCTTTGACCCTACCTGTCCCTGAAGACTATTGGCCTATAGGAGTCCATGAGTACGAAGGGAGCAGAGATGAAGGGTGGGGTATTTGGAAGACATATGTATATGTACAGAAATGAAGACATACCAGGAGCAGCTGCACAGAGACAGATCAACTTTACATGGGGTGATTCAAGGCTTATATAATTTTGGGGCCGGGGGTCAGAATATCCAGGATGGGCAAAGGTCATCAGCTGAAGGTTTACAATACCAAAGTGCCTCATTTAATATGGGAAGCATTTCAGGAATTTTAGGTACTAGCTGAACAGCTTATCGGGAGAAAGGAAGTTGAACCTGTAATCTAAGCCTACGTGACATTCTGCAAGTAGAGATATGTGTGGGGGTGGGTTGAACTCCCCAGACAAGGTCAGACAAGGAGAAGCCCTGCCAGTGAAGGAAGTCCGTTTTGCTCTGCCCCAAAAGGCTATCTGGACAATGGTAAGCTTCAACATTAATTAGACGGACAACAGCCCTCTATACATATGTAACAGTTGTGCTGCAGGGTCTTCATGGGAGACTTGTACAGCAGGAATAGGGGCTTTATGTGACCCTGTTGCATGCCTTTAGATCCCTTTTCTCTAACTGGGCTGCACTGTCTAGCCTCAATAGAAGAACATGCAGCTAGTTCTACTGCAACTTGATATGGCAAGTCTGGTTGATATTCATGGGAGGCCTCCTCTTTTCTGAAGAGAAGGGGAGGAGTGGATGGGGGGTAAGGGGAGGTAAGAGGGAGGGCCTGGGAGGAGAGGAGGGAGGGGAAGCTGTGATGGGGACGTAAAGTAAAAAAAATAACCTAAACAAAATAGTTAAAAACAGAAAACAATTGGATGCAATCATATATCTCATCATGACGATATCTGTACCTTCCAGATTATTATTAAAGAAGAAAAGCCTGCCCTATACTAATAGTCCTTTGTATTTCTCAACCTGTAAAGTATCTGTTCATGTTGTCTGTTCACATTTCTATTTGAAATTTTTTTGTCTTTTATTTTATTGATTCTTCACAGTTCTTCATTCTGCTGGACTTTTAGATTGATCCTAGGATACAGCTGTGATTTTCTTCCTTCCTGGATAAGAATCTGAGGATTAAGAGATCAAGAGACATGTGTAGGGTCATAGAGATAACAGCAAATGATGGAGGACGATCCAGACAAGCTCTGTTTGATGCCAGAATTCAGAAGCCTACACTACAAAGTGATATTTTAACTGGTGTTTTTCTATTTCTGTGCCACAGGCTCCCGCTACATTTTCAGCAAATATCAACCAACCCCACTGTGAGTCACAGGCAGAAAGAAATGGAAATTAACATGAGTGAAGTCAGAATAGTTGGAAGTAGAAAATGAAGCCAGATATAAGACTAAGAAAATTGGTTATCTAGGAGAAATCTGCCTGTTCTTAATGCTCTCTACCTTCCAGATCTCTCTTGTCATTCACTGTGGTAGTTTAAAAGGAATGGTCCCTTGGGCTCATATGTTTAAATACGTGGGTCCGAGTCTGTGGAAATGTTTGAGAGGGATAAAGAGGAACACAGCCTTGCAGAAGGTGTGTCACAGGAGTGGTGTTTAAGGCTTTAAAGCCACTTGACATCTTCAATGTGCTCTTTGTTTTCTATTTCCTGTTTGAGATGTGAGCAATGAGCTGTTCCTCACTCTAAGCCATTGCTCTGACATCATGAACCCTAACCATCTAGAACTGTAACCCAAATTAATTCTTAGTCTTATAAGTTGCCTTGGTCATGGTGTTTTATCAGAACAATAGAAAAGTCATCCATATATTAACATTAAGCTTATGAATAATAATAAAAAGACTGTACAGCCTTAGGGTGCTTAAATAGAACAAACATTGCAATAACAATTTCAGTGTATTAATTGTATTATTATGGTAACTCTATGAGTGAGAAAGCAGATTCAGCTTTGCTTTCTTGAAGAAAAAAACACATTTTAAAGGAGTCATGGAATTTTTTTCAGGGCCACAAAACTCAAACCTAATTGTCTGGTTCTGCAGTTATAGTAGCCACAATATTGCCTACATGGCATATGCCACCAGTCATAATCCCAAATTACATCGTGTACATCTCTTTACCAAAAACATTCATTCATTTGTCTTTTTTCTGGCTACTGTATGAATAGTCAGCCATACATTGACATTTCAAAGGTAGCTATTTCTCTCTCATATCTAAAGTTCACTGTCAGCTGTTTTTCAAAAGTTAGTTATTGTTCACATGTGAAAAGATTAAGACATATGTAGTTAGTTATGCTTTATTTGTTATTGTTGTTTTTATGCTATTTTAGAAAATATAAAACTGCCAACCTTCTGAAGGCCATGAGAAATCATATTTGGACAAAGAGAAGAGTTAACACTTACATTTATCACTTGATAGAAGTTTACTGGTATAGAAACAAACTCCGAGAAAAATACCCACAAAGTTTACTGCAAACTCAGGACCTGCTAAACTGCTTTTCAGCAAAATTTTCCATGCTTATCTAACTTATCTGAGGCAAATCATAATGCCACCTATGAAGATAGCCTACTTGACAGAGAAAACCCAGCTCATCCATTGATTGCTGTATTTGTGAATGTTTTCTATCTTAAAATGACTTTTTTCTTTAATTTTTCATATCAAATATAGCTCACAATAGTATGATAACCAATTATATAGAATCACATAGTTACATAATTTAGTAATTTGTTGTCAACATCATTTTATATTGAATAGAATATAATGTTTTCAAATAGCCTTGAAAAATAACAAGATGAGATATTAACACATAAGTACTCAATCAATATTAAATGAATAAATAAATAGATGCTTTTTTTTTCTTTTTTAAAGAATGTTAAAGCCTGCTATCAGTGAGGATAATTTCCGTGATGAACCTAGGAGGGAGCAAGAACCCAATCTAGAATTTGATTAGCATCTCTATAACGAAGTAAAAACCAGATTCACTTTACTTAATAATAGTTCTTTTGAGGTCAGAAGAAATGGCTCAGTAGTTTGCTGCTCTTGAGGTTGATCTGACTTCAATTTCTAGTACCTACACTGAGAGACTCAGAACCCCCTGTAAGTCCAGATTCTTGAGATCTGACTCACTCTTTTGGCCTCTATAGGCATCACTGCACAGACAGAGAGAGAGAGGAGGGGGAGAGGATGGGGAGAGAAAGAGAGAGTCATACACATAAATACAAATAAAATAAACCTTTATTGTTCATAAAAATAATTTTATGATTTTCTTTGAAATACAAATACTACTTTTTTCTTTTAGTCTTTGCAATGTTATTTATGTTTGTGTATTTCTTATGGTCTGGAAAAGTGAACAACTCAGAGTGTACAATGCCAGTATTGGTCAGTTGTTGAGCCTGGAGACATTTCTGGGTCTCCCTGAATTAGATGTTCATGCTCCCTCTTTTGGGACAGGTTCCTTTCCTAATCTTGTCTCTCTTGTGGGCAATCATACCTTAAAACAAATCAGAGGGGTATCCAAAGGAAAGAACCAAATATCACATATTGACATTTTTGAATCAGGTCTCTCCTATACTCATACTCACACAATCAACAAAAAATATGAAAAGAGTCTTCACACCACCCCATTTCCATAGGGAAGGAAACTGAACCCAGGGATGTATGGTAATTTGCATAGGAGTGGGCTCAGAATGTAAAATCCTGTCTGTTAGCTTGAGGGTTTTGCATCATTTTGTTTTGCTGTTTCACTTTTATTGAGATAGGATTGCTAATCTTATTGCTGAAATCAAACAAGAGATGAAGGCAAAGGAGGTGTGCTGGAGGATCGTGGAGAAACAGGGACCACTATTGTCTTCTGGGAAAGAAACCTGGCTACATCACAAGAATGTCACTCTACAGCCCTAAAAGGAATTTACTTTTTAATGACTGAGAATTATGCACACTTAGTATCGATACAACTATTTTTAGTAATTCTTAAACATTAATTTTGCAGAGTAGGAAGGATGTTGATGAAAAGTTCATAGCATGTGGCAAAACTAACATTTGTCGGATAAATGTTGAATGAGAGACAATAAATTTTAGAAAGTAAATATAGAAAATAATAGATTTGATTATGACATTTCTACATGCATGCAATGTACTTCTATAATATTGATTCCCTATTACCCGGTTTATGTGTTTTGATGCTCTGATCTCCTTTTCGTGCTAACTAACCTTTTAACGTCTTTTATGATCTCTTTTCATTCCTAGCTATGAGAAGTCAGATTCTTGTAATTGTCAGTCTGACTAGTTTCATTTAACATTATGACCTACAATCTCATCCATGTTCCTGGAGGAGAAAGAAAAACTATTTTTTTAATGAAGGAAAATATTCCATTATGTGTATATGTCACATTTTCCGTTCATTTTTATTCATTTATCCATGATAATTACACTAATTTTCTAATTTGACTATAGTTGGTATAATAAACATGTTCATGCTAGCTTGTGTATTATCTACTGATTTGGAGTTCTTCATGTATGAAGCCTGGGTGTCTGGATCATGTAATTCTATTTGCAGCTGTTTTTAAACGACTGTTCTTAGCTAATCTCCTTAGTGGCAATGCTAGTTTATATTCCTACCAGCAATCGGCAAGGTTTCTTTTCTCCCCAACCAGTGGACAGAATTGTGGATTTCTGAAGTCTTTATTCAGGCTCTTCTGATTGAAGTGACAGGATTTTAATAAGTTTTAATTTGCATTTCCCAAACTGCTAGTGATCTTGAATATTTTGATGTATTGTCCGTGTGTTCTTCATATAAGAACTGTTCAGTTTATATTTTTATTTATTGATTAGAGAGTTCTTTTGTTGGTGGTGTTTAGTCTTCTATTGATATTTTCTCAACAGTAGTCTTCTGTCTGACGAATAGGCTGCCAAAGATTTTCAGCCTTTCTGAATCTATCTCTTCATTCTGGTAGTGGCTTCTATTGCTGTATGCAAGGTTTCTAATATGATTCATCCCTATCTGCTGATTCTTGTTATTATTTACTGAGATGTTAGAAAGTACTTTTATAAGAATCTCTGCATCTCTAAATAATTCTATTCAATAGTTTGCTGATAAATAAAAGCCATATTTTATCAGGATGTGAACCATTTTATCTTACACTGAAATCTACATATTTCTAAAAGGCACTGCTCTCAACTTGTTAATAGTTCCTTTCATGATCAGTGAGTGAAACAGTACTTGCCAGATTGAAGGTAGGGAAGGTGACATTGGAAAAGTCCAGTCAGCTTTCTGAGGTTGGTCAGAGTCACTGAAGAGAAAGGTGGTGACCGAATGTTGCTTCTTTACTGGGTATACAGGTACGTCATACAGGCACATTTGAGAAAACTAAGTGAAAAAGAGAGCTTGAAATTATACAGTTGCCTGAAAAAGTAGTTTTCACCAAACAATTTAGTAAAATATGTTATTACTAAAGAAAGAATCCTGCTTTGAGTGTTTACTAAGTACTCACATTTTTCTAAGAACTGGAGCCAGGATCAAATCACAGTTTGCTCTCATGAGCTCTTTTTCTACAAACAAAAATTTTAATTTTTTAGCAGCTTATGATCATGTGTTGACTGTACAAATGTTCAAATCTATAGTTAGCATATTTAATTCTGATGGCATATAAGATAAAAAAAAGAGCCTAAAATTGGTCTCCAATGACCAGAGCTCAGACAATGTGAATAATTCATATAATATAATATATAATTAATGACCATATACTATAAAATAAATTCATGACTGCATAATAGCATAAACAAATAATTTAGTAAATACCCCAGCATTTTGATGCAACCCCATATTTTTATATAATCTAATTTTAAATTAATTTGCAAGAAGGGAGAGTTTCAATTCCCTCCATCTTCATTAGGAGCCTTCTAGAATTGATAATTTTTCTCAAGGAAAGAGAAAAGCAATAGCTGTACCATGGAGAAATCTGAAAGCACTAAGTCAGCTAAGCAGTGAATGATAGCATAACTGTGTGCAATACAAGAAAATCACACACTCCCAAGGAGATGTCCACATCTCACCGAAAGAGAACTGTACTCCTCCTATGGTGTTCTCCCATATCAGATCCCCAGTCTAATTGTGAGGAAACAGTTAACGTGCCAAGAGCAAGGGAAATTTTATAAACTATGTGCATGTTGATCGTCAAGGGCATCAAGTTATGACAACAACAAAAGAATACCACAGACCAGATATGACAATTGAGCCTTAGGAAAAGACCCATGAAAGTGACTGTACTCTGATAGTGCAGAAAGTATGGGACATGAACATGGGAACGTCATTGTCTATGCCTGTTAACTATGAATGAAAGTATAACATAAAGGCAATTTTTCTACAAACTACTGACAGAAACTAATCACAAACAAATGGACAGAACACAAAGATAGGAATTAAGCACTGTCTTTACAAGCAGCAATATCTTAAAGTTTAAAAGGCTAAAAATAAATTTCATACAAGTGCAAGAATTTTATGTGAGGTTGGGTAAAGTTCATTCTTCTCACACTGGCCTGATGATTACTGGTGGAGTCAACACAACCATAATGAATAGAGACAATTTTATGGCTTGTAAAAATAAAAGTGAGATCAAGGTGAAACATGAATTTGGTCCTTGAGATAGGTGACAAAAGTTTCTGCCATATGAGAATTCATTTTTCACAACTGGAATATTGCCTGCTAGAAATACATGCCTGGTGTTAGGCAAGTAATCCTAAAATACGGAACAATGTGGGTGACAAGTTATAGAAAGCTAATTTATATCTCCAGGATGTGGAGGAAGTGACTAAAACAACTCCTCGAGAAGGGCACATTCAATTCATCTTACACAAGTTGGGTGAGAACCACTGTGCCATGACCATCATCACCATTTCTGCATTACTAGGCAACAAACAAAGAGGGGCATGGATGAAGACTTACTTTAGAAAGAGAAAGAAAGAAAGGAAGGAAGGAGGCAGGGAGGGAAAGAAGGAAAGATGAACGGATGAATGAATGTATATGCTAGAAATATTGTTGGAAATATTACAATATAGTAATCTAGTTGGGGAAATATGCACGAATAATTCTGGTGTGTGTGCACACATGCGTGCGTTTGCATGGGCATGCATGTGTGTGTGTGTGTGTGAGAGAGAGAGAGAGAGAGACAGACAGACAGACAGAGAATATAAGCATATATTCAAGGAGCTAGGGTGATATCTCAGTCAATAAAGTGGTCTTATTTCTGTCTGTTTTTGAACAAGGGGAACTGAGTTCATAAACCTATGTAAAGCAGCAGGTATGTACTCACTGATAAGTGGATATTAGCCCAAAAGTTTGGAATATCCAAGTTTCACTTTACAGTAACCGCTGGACTGAGAGTGAGGTCCCAGATGGAGGAGTTGGAGAAGGGACTGAAGGAGCTGAGGGAGATTGCAGCCCCATGGAGGGAGCAACAGTGTCAACTGGCCTGACCTCCCCCTCCCCTGGTCCTTCTGGAGGCTGGACCACCAACCAAAGGATACACATCGAGGAACCCATGGTTCGGACCACATATGTGGCAGAGGAGGGCCTTGTTAGCTATGGGGGGGGGGGGAGAAGAGGCCCTTGGGCCTGAGGGTGTTAGAGGCCCCAGTAAAGGGGAATGTCAAGGTGGGAATAAGGGAGTGGGTGGGCAGATGGATGGGAGGTGGAATACCCTCATAGAGGTGGGGGAGGGGGAGGGATAGGGGGGTTCCAAAGAGGAGACCTAGAAAGGGGGAAACATTGGAAAAGTAAATAATCAAAAAATAAATAAATAATTAAAAAAAAAAAAGAGGCAAAGACAAAAAAATTAAGTGCATCCCCATAGTTCACTGGCTGGCCACTCTAGCCTATTTGGTAAACCCTGCATCCCAGTGAATGAATAAAAAAAGAGAACAAAGCAAAGCCAAATAAACAGGGTGGGTGGCCCTTAAAGAGCAATACCCAAGTTTGACTAATGTCCAAATGTAGATAGACACATATCCATATGTAACACTCCCAAAGCACATTATTGTAAACCTTCCACATATATAACACAAGTGGTAAGCCTTTTAATTATAGACCAAGAAAATTCAAGAGATTGGAGTTGTAATTCATTGTAAGATGTCTACCTTCCATTTGTTAGCAGTTTGAAATGTTGTTAGAACTTCAGCACATAATGTAGTAAGGCTGAGTCCTCCTTGGCTGTGTATATGTGATATGGATAAAGTAGTTAAAAAGCTCAAATATCAGCTCTCTACAACACCTCCACAAACATAACTCTGATAGCTTCAAGAATGCCCTCAACTACCCAGAAAGGATGAGAACACATTAGTCACTGATTTATTAAAAAAAAATTAAAGTAGCCCACGTTTTTAAAACTGTCTGGTGGAACGGAGCAGCCAAGGGGACAATGATTATGAATTCAAAATTAGAAAAGCATTCAATAATTGACAAGTCTAGTCCATTGAACAAGGAGATATTTTCTTTACACCCTGTGCAAAGTGCTACTGACACAGTCACAATGCTTAGTTAAACAACGAGGCCTCTCATAGTGGGATTTTAGAAGAAGAAAATAGGTCTAAAAGTGTCAAAATTTTAACAAGCACCGTATTCAGGTCACCATCCGAGAAATGTAATAAGTCATGTTAGTCTCTGCTGTTAGGATTCTGATTGATATGAATGATAGGTCATTCATATATTGGTTTCCAAATACATAGTTCAAAGTCTTGTCAAACTAGTCACTAAACATTTGTTTTATCGATTTAGTAGACAGCATTCAATTAGGTGGTTCTGATTTGATATCATAATTTAAATTGAAGTTTCCATAGAAAAATTCAAGTCAAGAACTGAATACCACGTCATTGGCTGTTCAGATTCGAAGAGGACAGCCAGAAATCTGCAAGGGTCATGGGTAATAGGTAGGGAGTGTGGTCATCATTAGAAGGCCTTTGCACATTTAAAATCTTTTTACAGTGTCATTATTAGCTATATCCTTTATGGATTTTTTCCTCAGACACTCCACGAACCTTGAAAGCTATTATTTTAAAAATATATCTAAAGACTACTGAGGCTGAAAGCTTGACGTACAGGGGAACTGTCTTAAATATCAGCTTTGGGAAGTGTAGTCGTCATGTGTCTTGAGCTGGAAAAAATAGCACTGTTAGTCTTTAGAACGTGTGTGTGTGGATTTTTCTTTGTTTTGTTTTGTTTTTGTTTTTGTTTTTTTTTATATGTTATATTTTCAATTCCCACAATAAAAATCAACAGCTCAGTTTAATCATTTCTCTTTTCCAGATAAAGAAATATAGCTGAGAGAGGTTAAGTGAACTGCTCAAGGTGACATGCTAATTTAGTCTTTTAACTAAGCCTCTAGACATTTTTTACATTCTGACCTGCTGCTAATACCTCAGTGTGAATTAATTTTAATTAACACTTCCTTCCTAGGGCTATTAGCTTTAAACAATCATAGCAAGTAAAAGGGCCTATTCATTAAGGCTGGAATTTAAGGCATTGTGGCCTTTGAGTAAGTAGATACTAACAGAAAAGGACCTGTTGTATGTTCCACAAAACATAAAAAATTTAAATGACCTGTATTATTAGTAATATTATACATATTTATGTTTCTAAATCATTTAAGAGTCTGTCTGGCTGCTGCAGTGATGAATCCAAACAGGAGTTTTATAATCACTTTCTACCATATTGAGCACATAAGAGCATGTTCTGAAAGCTTGTAATGTCCTATGAATTCTATAGCAGTTCCACTACTATATTAAACATCTTAAAAGTTAGCTAGTCAAGCTAGGCAGATGACTCAGTGAGTACAGTGCTTTCATTTTAAGCTTGTTAACCTGAGTTCAGGTCCTCAGTACCCATGAAAATACAGATAGTGCAAGTATATAATCCTTTGCTCCTACAGAGAAGGGAGAAGCAAAGACAGAAGCATCTCTTGAAGTTGGCAGGATAGCTATTTTGGCATATGCAGTAGTGAATAACATGAGAGACACTGTCTCATTTTAACCAGAAGGCAAGGGCCAACACCTAAGGTTATTCTCTGACATCCACAAGTGTACCTCAGTTGAAATCACACAGATCATGTACACACTTTAAAGAGATTTTAAAAGTCAGCAAGAAATTACAATTCATGTCATTTAACGGTGAAACTTGATTGTGAAAGAAACAATGAGTGATCTCATTAGAGCTTAGAATGATGTGACAAGGATGCTGGTGAGAAGGGAGGACTCAAAGAGGTACTTCACACTGTGAGCTTTGAATTCTCTGTCATCGACGAGCAATAGGTACGGTAACTACATACTGGGTTTCTAATGAGTACTGAAAGTCATTCTGGAACATAATAAATGAGTGATGAAACAGGGGCTGTAGTTGTGGTGATGGTGGTGGTGGAGGAGGTTGTGGTGGTGGTTTTGATAGTGACCATAATATTTGTAGTAGTAATAAAGCCACAGAAGTAAAGAAAATAGACTATCCTTCCTGTCCTACGGTGCAGCTTCCACAGTATATCCCTAGACTATAGCAGAATACTTGTAAGGATCTGCAATAAATACAACAAATCATATCAAGACTTAAGGACAAAAAACATATGATCACCACATGCAGAAAATGTCTTTGAAAACAATTCCGCCTGTTTCGTAACAGTCTTAACAAGAACAAGGTTGAAGGAAACATATCTCAACATAATCAAGACTGCATATAACAAACTTGCAGTCATCATTATCATAAATGGAGAAAACCTTGAAGCAACCCCACTAAAATCAGAAAAGAGACAGGGATTTCCCCTATCCTATATCATTTTAAACACAGTGCTGAATATACCATCTGAAACAAGAAAATAGTATATAAGTAGGAAAAGAGGTTATATTACTGATATTTGCAGATAATGATATTATACCAAAGAAATCCTAAAATTCCACTATAAAGCTCCTAGAAGGATCAACAATTTTAGCACGGTTGCAGGATACAAAATCAACTCATGCCAACAAACACACCAAGAAATAGATCAAGGACAGTCTCTCATCTACATTAGCATCAAAGACAATAAAACACCTTGTAACAAACGTAATCAAGAAGACATAATATCTATTTAATTAAAATATCCACAGTATTTTTCACAGAAACAGAACAAAATTATATAGGATCAGAAAGACCCCATGTAGCCGAAGCAATCCTCAGCATAAAATAATAATACAGGAGAGACCAATATTCCAGACTTCAAGATATACAGTGTATAAGAAGAAAAACAATGTGGTACTGGTTAAAATAGATATGTATACTGATGGAATAAAATAGAAGAACCAGTACTTGTAACTACAATCATCTGATATTTAACAAGGAGGCAGAAAACAAACACTGGAGAAAAGGCAGCTTCTCCATTGGAAAACAATGTTCACTGGCAGAAGAAATTAAATAGACCACATTTGTTATGCACACAAAAAATAGCTCCAAGTGGATTAAGCCCTCCATTTGAACCCTGGAATACCAAAACTCTGGAAGAAAACAGACGGTGGGCTATGACATAGGTATTTGAATGGACATTCTGAATAGGACCCTATTTGCGTAGAACAGTTGACATGTGATCTCTCAGAGAATGAAAAGCTTCCATGTAGCCAAGGAAATAAGCAATCAAATGAAGAAGCAAAACACAAAATGGGAGAGAATCTTGGCCAGCTATACATCTGACAGAATACAGGATTCATCTCTAGAATACACACACACACAAAAAAAATAATACCACTGCCACAATGTCAAAAAAACAAATATGACTGAGCTAGGCATCTATCTAAACAGAATTCTCAATAGAAGAAATAAAAATGACCTAAAAATAAAAATATCTCAAAAAGGATTCCATTATCTTTAGGCATTAGGGGACCACAAATTAAGATCAAAATAACTTTGAGGCCAGGCAGTGATGGCGCACACCTTTAATTCCAGCACTTGGGAGGCAGAGGCAGGTGGATTTCTGAGTTTGAGGCCAGCCTGGTCTACAGAGTGAGTTCCAGGACAGCCAGAGCTACACAGAGGAACCCTGTCTCGAAAAACCAAAAATAAATAAATAAATAAATAAATAAATAAATAAATAAATAAATAAATAAATATTACTTTGAGGTTTCATTAGAAAGGCTAAACCCAATAAAACAACTGATAACAAATCTTGGCAAGATTCTGGGGTAAGAGGAACCCCATTCATTACTGATTAGAATGCAAATTGGTACAGCTATTCTCGAAAGCAGTATGAAAAAATCCTCAGAAAACTATAAATAAATCTGCCATTAGGTCCAGCTATACTAGTCTTTGACAGAGGTAGATAGATATAGATATAGGTATAGATTAGGTATAGATATAGGTATAGATATACTATTTATCTGTAAAGAAAAATAAAATCATAAAGTTCCCAAATAAATGGATGCTCTTAGAAAAGATCGCATCAATTAACCCTGATCCAGAAAGACACGTGCTGCATACTCTCTCTCACCTGCTCCTTACACTGAGAAAGACACGTGCTGCATACTCTCTCTCACCTGCTCCTTACACTGAATCATGTGTGCATATATAACATGGAGTAGCTTTTTAGCCTTCACCCCTCATGATGAAGTTTCTCTTTACAGCAAATGGAGAACATCACAGACACCATACCACAACTGGGCACAATTCAGGTCGACAGATCATAAGGAGTCTATGCCCAATAATACTTGTAGAGTAATTTTAATCGAGCAACTTGGCTGCTCAGACTAGGTGTCACATCCTAGGGACCACTTCTAGATCTGTGTGATTAAGCTGGAATACAGACATGTGTTTAACCCCAGGAGACAGAGGCAAGCAGATATCTGAGTTCAAGGGCAGCCTGGTATAGGGCAAGTTTCAGGTAAAGAAAAGCTTAGGTCCAGGCATGGTGGTACACACCTTTAATTTCAGCACTCAGGAAACAGAAGCATCCAGATTTCTGAGTTCAGTAAGTCATTTGAGTTTAAGTCAGTCAGTCTGATGCAGTTCAGAGTCAAGGAATTAGGAGTAATGCAGTTGAGTACAGGCTGTGGAATTGTGTTCAGTTCAGTTCTCTTCAGTCAGCTGAGGCAGGTGAGTTCAGTGCGTCAGCACAGTTGAGTTGAGTTCGTGTGGTTCAGTGCAGGTCAGCAGAGGCAGCTGAAGCCAGAAAATGAGCCAGAAGAAGAGAACAGAGTTTTAGAGTTAATTTGAGATCAAACAGAGCAAAAAGTCAGAAGCTGAGAGAAGCTAGTTTTCATTAGTCAGCTTGGAGAGGTCTTTTAGCCAGAACAGTTGAATTGAACCAGCCAGCCAGAATTCAGAAAGAGAGAGAAAGGGTGAAATTATTCAGCAGTAAGTCTCCGAGACAATTACTTTAAGCAAATATAAGTTACTTTTACAGATGCACCTTCATCATAGTTCCTGCATCTATGGCTCAGGGAAAATAGCAGAGGAGGAGGGGGGAAGATGATTGTAAAGGCCAGAGTACCAGGAAGTCTGCTGGGAAGTATTCTATCATATAAATGTCTGCATAAAGAATAATGGAACAATTGCAGTATCAGTAGACATACTAACGTGGGGGGTACCTCACAGGATCCAAATCCTAGAGACAGATCTCCAGTCAACTAATGGCTGCTGAGAGAGAGAAAGAGAATTAGCCTCTTCAGGGTATAAGTCTTTAATCGGTTATCTAATTCTAAGTGGTCAGTCAGAAACCACACAAACAATAAAAACAGACTCAGAAAATTCTATTCATATTTTTGTATGCATATACACATACACACATGGGCATACACACATGTTTATATGTAACAATAATAATTAAATAAAAAAGATATCAATTTGATGATGGGGAGCATGGAAAACGTTGGAGGATGAAGACTTGGGATGAACCCGGAGAGGAAATAGAAAAGGGAAATCATGTAGCTGTATTTTAATTAAAATGTATTTTAAAAGAAGTATCTGTTACTTAATTCCAATACTGCCAGTGTTGAGAGATGCTGGCCATGAAGAACACCATGATAGCAGTAAAGACTATGGAGCGCTTCTACTTGGCTTAGGATGTGGGAAGGAAGATACAATGACATCATAGATATATAATATTCCATAAAGAAAAGCCTCAGCCATAAATGCCTTTGCATTCTAGAGGCCTTAGAAATCAAAAACAAATTGTCTTTGTGGTATCAGGAGCTCATATTTAATGACAAAACCATATATCACAATAACCTTATGCATTATTAACTTACTTGTTATTAAATCTTTAAAATTATTCTCATTTTGTAAGTAGAAGAATAAAGGCATAGAAAAGTTTTGAAATTTGTCAAAAATGGCATATAGTAGATTTAATAAAATTTAGTGATTAAATTAATAAATCAAAATATCTGTGCATTGCATAATACAAAAGAAGTGGCATATGGTTTATAAATTTAAGAAAAGGAAAATGAAGTTTGAAATATAAATCTATAAAAGAATAAATAAGAAGGTAAACTACCATTAGAGTACTAAGACTTTTATCTACAAAGACGACCATACATTAGGGAACTTGAGCCTAAATGAGGAGAAAGAGGCAAAATATATCTGATAATTTCTTCATGCTGGGGATTCATTCATTTGTTCTTAAAGTTGCATTGGTAGGCTACTTTATTATGTGAACATCATATTGTTACACAAAATACACTGACTATAATGTCACTTTGTGATAAAATTACATAGGACGAGCGTGCCATGGGCCTCATTGTTGAGGGAACGTCACTAGGCAACACCCAATAAAACAAAAATATTCTGATTTAATTGAGAAAACAATTGATGTCATTCAAGAGATGAACATATCCCTCATCTCTCTTTTCTAAAAGATATTTTTGGTAAATAATGCTAAAAACAATAAAAAGAAGGGAAGAAATTGTACAAAGGTAATATATATGACAAGAGTTCTCATTGGGTAACAGTTTCATTGGTTTATTTCCAAGGTTTTATGCTGTAAAAAAGGCATAGATTATATCAATCAGTTAAGTAAAGAAGATTAACAATCCCTATCTAAAGCTGTACCTATCGGCCATTACCAATCTATCATCTCTCTCACATTTCCTTGTGTTTCTTGGGTTGCCTTGCAGGTTTCACTCAGCTCAAAAACTGAGGCAATGAGTAGATTCTGCTACTAAGTGTTAATTATTTTCCTGCATCAAGGTAGAAAGAATGCTACCTCCTCTTCAGTGAATCACTTCCCCTTTCATCATGACAGCTATGGACTCAATCTTCCTCCCCTTTCAAACCAAGAACAATGTTTAATTATGTCTTTAAAAGCTGATTTAGACAAATCTCAAAATAAACTGCTTTGAGAATTCACTTCTCCAAAAGGGATAGCAATCGTTTACCACACGTATACGTTTGGTATGCCTTCTGCTTCGGTTTAAGATCCTATAACCTCCTACAGTCTAAAAGGATTTGCTGGCAAAAATTTCAGTGATTTTTTATTGTTTTGTTTTTGTTGTTGTTGTTTTGTTTTGTTTTTTATCCAAAAAGCATGTATGTAGGAACTATGAGAGGATCTTGCCTCTTTTCTAGCTTACTTTTAACACTGTTTTCCCAATATTAAATCGGCACTTTGTACATATCAAGAACAGAATAGTAAAATGTTCAGTAGTATGTGTTACACAGATTCCACATGTCCCATCCATTATTCGTTTGTCAGATACTTGCTTTACACTAGAATTAACACTGAAATCACACAGTGGGTAGGGACATTGAACTTCTCTGAAATGCATTTATCAACATTTGTTGCATTTTTCTCCTAACACCTGTGAGTTCACTTTCTCAGTAGGCAAATTGATTTTTCAGCTATTTCTCTACAGAGTAATGGCTCTCACATATCTTCACTCAATATAAAGCTGTTATAAGCCCGAGGAAGACCTTCAAAGCAGCAAGGTAAAGCCGTAGCTTCAAGCTACTGGACACTAGAACATTCATATGTACTCAGGTATTTTATTTACCAACTCTGCACACACTTACTGAAGTGAGAGTCTGACAAATGTACCCTTTCTATAGCAGTCAAAACCCCTCAGCGCTGTGATTTGATCAAAGAATAAAGCGATAACACTGTTCTTGTTCTCTACTGACTCTATCAATAGGACTGTAAACAGACTTTACCTGAACCCCATTCACATACAATTGTGCACACAGACACACATGCAAGTTCCCTTGTTCTACTTTACTCCTGCTGCAGATTTGTTTATAGGGGAATTTGCAGTATATTTGACTTGAGGTTTGCATTAAGTTAGTTTGATACTTCTCAACTCCTGGAAGCCCAGATGCTTAAAGTCACCATTTGATTTCTTTTTGTTTGTTTGTTTGTGTGTTTGTTTTGTTCAGGTTCTATAAGAGGAGTCAATTAAAGTGAGTGCAACTGTGTCCAACTCAAACCTCACTGTATTATTTAATAAAAAAAATCTTTAAATTCAAGCTGATCAAAGTCAGCCTTAACTCTTCCACTTAACTCCTCCTAGATTCGCCTTTATTTACTTTTCCCCCAGTTCATGATATTCTTTTTTTAAAAATCATTTAATAACTGAGTAGTATTCCATTGTGTAAATTTTTTGTATCCATTCCTCTGATGAGAGACATCTGGGTTGTTTCCAGCTTCTGGCTGCTATGAACATAGTGGAGCATGTGTCTTTATTACATGTTGGAGCATCTTCTGGGTATATACCCAGGAGAGGTATAGCTGGGTCCTCAGGTAGTATTATGTCCATTTTTCTGAGGGTCCGCCAAACTGATTTCCAGAGTGGTTGTACCAGCTTGCAATCCCACCAACAATGGAGGTGGAATACCCTCATAGAGGTAGGGGAGGGGGAGGGGATAGGTGGTTTCCAAAGAGGACACCTAGAAAGGGGGAAACATTGGAAATGTAAATAAAGTATTAAAAAATAAAAATAAATTTAAAAAATCATTTAATAATCCTGTAATCTAATTTTTCTGTCCACATACTTTTTGGTGTGAGGATATCCACTAGAATATGTTCAATGACTCAGGACTCACACTCTTAAAGAAAATTGACTCCCCTTCCCCTAGAAGAAAGTTCAAAAATACTGTCTCTTTTATCTCCTGACTTCTGATTTCAGGTGATGGCCATCTTTCCTGCTATTGCAGAAATTATCTGAGGGTCTTCCCTATGGAAACCAGACAGGGTAGCAGCTGCAAGCTCAGTAGTAGAATAAGAGCATTATATCTGCAACGTTGATAGATAAATAACCCGTGGCTGTTGTTCTCAGCTAAATACCATCAACTCTTCTTGTGACTACCATGGCAGTTGCAAAATCCCTGACCCTAGCATGTAATATCACCAGACCATGAGAAAATACCAGTGTTGCTGCCTGATCACTGGGGAGAGTTGTTCTCATAGATACCTCACCTCAGATCCTCAAAGAATGCAGCCGGAATTTGCCAAGTAGCAAATCTCAAGACAAAAATAGCTACTACTCAAGTGACTAAAGAAAGCAAACAAATGTTTCGAATTGGAACTGAGCCTATGTACACTTTAAGTCTATATAAGAGAAATTTCATCCAGAAACAGTGCCTGTTTTTCTTCCAGTGAGCATGGTCAGGCGTTGGGGGTGTATGCTAGTTTTCAAGCTAAATGCATTAAACATATTAAGTGAACTTGAATTTCTCCTTTAGAGTAACTTAAAATAATGAAGCCATAAACCCATAATTAAAGGAGAAGAAAAGGAAGGGTGATCAGAAAAGTGAGAGTAAGCTGAGATTCATTGTTTTACCTAGCCTGGATGTATAATTATTTTTTTAAGGTTGATTTAAACTATGGCATACCTCAAAGTGATTTGTATTTTGTATTATATTTATTCTGATTTGTTTTATTAAGCACTGCCCATTTATGCTATGCTAAAGCCTAAGGAAATTTTGGGCTCTAAAATCTTGGTGTGTGTTTACTTATATAAAAGATAAATTCAAATGCAAGTGAACATGTTGGTTTAAGTGACACCTATGTTCAACATCAATTTTAGCAAGAGGGAAGGATTGTGAACAGAGAGAATGGAAGTGTTGAGTTTAGGTTTCATCATTTACTACCTATGTAAAGAACATAGATCAGAATTCTTGACAGCCTATAAGCAAATTCCATATAATCTGATTAGAAATTATAACTTCAAGTATAACATTCTATCTTTGTTTATTTAAGTTTTATAATATGTTAATCAGGGATGATAAGGGTACCTATCTATTATAACCACCTCAGATAATTATAGTAGATTCTTAAAACGATGTCTGACGCATGGTAAGTGTTTAGTATAAACAGGCATCATTGATATTACTGTTACCATCACTGTTGTTATTGTTTTAATTATTTCAGTGCAGTGAGTATTATGATCAATAAATGTTGCCAGCTACAGACATTTGATTAAAAATAATAAAAAATAGAAGGCATTTTGGTTTTAAAGTTGATTATAGTGTTTACCTGTATTAGTGTATCAAAATTCAGTTTTAAGGGATATTGAAATAATTCATTCAAATAATGTAGCTGTCTGATAAGCCTGGTCACCCATAATATGCACAGAAATTATTTGTGTCCCCTGTATGAATAACTACATCAATAATTCACTTGACAGGTCAGTAGGTAAATTTAGAAAATGATTTGGAAGTTAACACCCACTTGTTCAGAGTTAAACATACTTAATTCTAAATTCCTGTAGCAATGATTTTTATCTTTGCAAAAGAAAATTTATAATGTGTGTCTTGAGGAATAGTTATGATGATCAAATATATATAATGTCATGAGTCAATAAGAGTTGATACTGCTTATTTTGAGCCACATACTGGACTAAAGACTTTTCATTTATCAGCTAACATGATCTTCTCAGCTGCTTCATGCAGTCCAGGCTATTATAACTCCTAAACTGGTACTTTCTACATAAAAGGAAAGCCCAGTTATTTGAAGAAGTGTTTTTAGTGTGTTTGTCATTTGTCTTCTGATACTCCTTATAGGAGTCATTAAGACAGCTTTACTATATCTGTCCAGATTCCCCAGGCCTGTCTGGCCTAAAGGGCTCCAATCTGAGTGTGGGAGAATTCACGAAGGGGGAAAACAATTTAGTTTCACCTGGGTGACAGCAATTATGCAGAAAGACAAAAGGAGCAGCTGAGTCACTAGTCGAGGATGGTAATTCACTCTCCCCAGGGCCTGCCACTCAGAAAGCCTGAGAAAATATTACAGGAAAACAATAGCCATCTCTATTGTTAGCAGTCCTGTCCCCATAATGCCTTGGCTGTTGGAGGGAATCAGAACAAACATATATTCTGTTGTCCCTGAAAAGCTTTCAGGACACATATGCTCCATCTCAAACTGTCACTCCTTAGAGACTCACCATGGAATGGGTCACCAGGTCATCTGAGTTAGACATTGTGGCTCCACAGGACACACACACACACACACACACACACACACACACACACACACTCACCCCTCCCTCTTTGCAAACATCCAAATAAGCTATAAACAGAATTGACCAAATAGTTTATAAAATGTATGATCGAAGGAGCAAAAGAAACCTAGTTCATTTAAAATGTGGAGCTATTCTACCTACATATGGGAGAAGGGGTGGCAGTTGGGGGGATGACTGTTACGAGACTAGGTATTTTCTAAAGCAAATTATGATTGTTATTACTTTTACACACTATAGAATAGAGCCCTTTGGAAAAAATCCTTCAAATGAGCAGAAATGAATAATAGATACTTGTATTTCCAGAACCTCACCCCCAACATTTTCATGTTACCACAATGGGGAAGAACATTAAATGAGTGCCTTTTGGGACATTCAGACCATAGAAAGTTATGTTATTTGTTAATCTATCGCCTCAATAAACAGACATAAGATCTTTGCATAGATATGCCAGACTGTTAATCTTGCATCATTCATATAAAATGTTATATTGGGAAAGAGCCTGTGCCAATAAGTGTCAATTTTTACTATCATGAAAAGTAATTTATCAAGATGTGTTTGATATAGTCTAGCCTTAGTATGCAGATAGAAGCTTGGAGAGATGAATACATGAATTCCACAGTAAAACTGAAACCGCCAGGTCAGAAGTTCTTAGAAGAATCATTTGAGAAAAAAAATAAAGCCAATCTATCTGGAAATGAAGGAATAGTGATATCCATGTGTGCATTCAAATGGCATCTACTAGACAGCCATGTGTGCATGGTTTTGCTCAGTGAGGAGTTCAGGGAGAAAATAACAGGGTCATGGCTTAATTTCTGGGTATCTTTATATAAGTGACTTTGATATCGATCAAATAAGTTGCCTACAATTTGTAACTTTATTATAGTTACCATTAATAAAAATATTTGTTTATGTTATCGCACAGCCAAGGGGGCTACAAAGTAGTTTGTGAACAATTCCTCTATTTGAGTAAAATCATGAATATGACTAATGCTCGCAGCTTCTGAGAAACTCAGTGAGAACTCAGCTACAATTTGAAATCTGTAACAAAGCTAGAATTCTGCGTATTCAAGATAGGAAAAGAAAACAAATCTGATTCAAGGTAAGACTAACTTATAGGCCCCTGAGAAATCACGATTGTTTTTATGAAAAAGAAATCAGTTGTCTGGGTTACATGACACGCAATGTAGCTACTCTGGAAGAATTTTTGGGTGTTCTGGATATGTAATAGATGGGTTCAGAGAAAATATATTCTGTGTTTATGAAAGAGGGATTAGTGTTCGGAACAGGGATCCCAGCATGCATTTCTGCCCTATTATTTTTCTACTCAGATGTCACAATGGGAAAATTAAAAAGAAAATTATCCTGAGTGTTTGTCCTTTGGAATTTATTTTGAACTGAAAAGTCCAGAGACTTGAAAATCCTTCTCCAGCTGAGAAATCTCAAGAATGTTCCATGTAGTAATCTTTTTCTAGGATGTCACCTTCTCCTACTTGTCTCATCATGGATTCCAGAAGTTTCTGCTACAGACTGCTGACATTGTCAAAGTTTTCCTTTGATATCTTCAGCTTTTATTTCATCTATTTCTTAACATTCTCATGATAATGCCAGACTTCTTGTTTCATTATTTTTAGACATCTAGTGAGATGTACTATCTTTAAAACCCAAAGTCATTTGTTTCTTTTATCGTGTTGTCTTTTTCTTTCAAGTACACCACAAATTCTTTTCACCAATGGTAAAATGAGTCTTTCATAGATTTCTCTGGGTCCTTTATCTAGTCATCTTATAAATATAGAGATGAGCAAAATGTCAAATTCTGCATCAGTATACCATGGTCTAAAGAGCACCAAATTGGATTTGAATCCCAGCTTTGCTTTTTCAATGACCTTGAGTGTGTGAAAGTCAGGCAAGTTATTACATTTAGAAAAGTATCAAGTTGCTTATAGATCTCTCTGTATGTAAGCCTTTAAAGTCTCTACGATGATTTCAGGAGCATATATAACCTAAATTTTAAATATTCCTCCAAAACCATGACAGTTTGTTAGATATTTTTGTGACAATATTTATTTCAAAATCAAAATAGTAATGTTCCTGCATGAGGCAATGACATCAGTCAAGTTACAGTTTGAAGGTGACACCGTTGTGTTTATCCAGATATTAAGCCACTTTTCTTACTGATATTTCACTCATTTTTAAGTGTGAGAATGTTTTTTATCTCTGAATGTTTTGTATGGTAAAACAAGATAATACAGATACATGTAACTGTAAGAGATACAACATACAGGAATCAAGAAATAAAAGATAACAATTATAATTGTTGACATCGGTTGGTTTGTTGTTGTGGTTGTTGCAAACCCATTTCTGCACACCATTTTTATGCCACGAGAGTAAGCTAATGCTGCTCAGAAATTTCATGCAAACATGGATCTCTGGATCGGTGATATTATAAAATTCCCTTTTAGAAGTAAAGTGAATCTCAGACGAATTTTAGCTCATAACAGTGTCTCCCCATTAAAAGTCAACTGTTAAAATGGAGGCTAGAAACTAAGGTTGACTGGAAATCAGTGTTAGAGCAAAGGAGGTGTACCAGTGAAAGACTGAACTTTATAAGTCTTACTGCACTGTGAAAATTTACTCTTAACATACATACACTTTGAACGGCTTTAGGGAGGATATATGAGACCTGACTGTCTTCTACTTCCCTATGCTGTTGGAGATGTCCCCCATTTTAATTCCCTTGTATAGACCTCTAAAGTGCTAGGGGTCTGATATGCACGATCATCTTCCTCTTTTGTGCCCCATCTAGCTTCCAACCCACAAGCCTCCTGTCTCACCGCTCCTGACTGCTAGGATTGCAAGCATATACCGCCATGGGAAGTTCCAATATCACTTATTATTGTTGTTATTAATTATTATTTTATTCTGCTTTATTTTGAGACAGCTATAGCCCTGGCAGAGAGAGAAAAACAAATTTGCATGCTTTCTTCAACAATTCCACACCTCTTCCAACAAGGTCATATTTCTAATCCTTCCTAAATAGTTAACCCACTGGGGACTAAGCGTGCAAAAAATGAGCCTATGGGAGTACAGAAAACCACAACTAAAATCAATCAAACAACAAAACCCACAGAGTTGTGGAGGCAAGTTCCAATTGGCACATCTGTAAACAACTTCTGCTTTGAAGGCTCGGGAACATTGAACAAAAACCAGGGAGCTTGCTGTGACAGTATGTCTACTAAAGTTCAGAGAAACTATACCTATGCTATCTCTCCAAGATGGGTACCTAAACAAGACTTGACTAATGAAAAGAGCAATGAACATGGCAATGTAGAAGTGGGAAAGCTGATCGTGAGGCCTCCAAACTAGTCAAAGAGCCAAAGAGAACTAAGGGATACTGAGACAAAAATAGTCTTCCTCAGGGAAGAACACATCAACTGGGTAACCAAGGTGAAATAGTCAACCCTAGGAAAAAAATTATACACACATATATATAAAATTATACACACACATATATAAATTATATGTATAAATAATATATATGTTATATTATATATACATATATATATATATAAATTATACACACACATATATAAAAATACATACACACACTCACATATATATAGAGAGAGAGGAGAGACAGAGAGACAGAGAATGAGCATGTTGCATTTATGTATATATAGCAACACACACATGTACACACACACACACATTTTTTTAAAAGAAGCTATTAATTTGAGACTGAGGGGAAGGGCTGTCCAAAGTAGGGCTCATAAGTAGGAAAGGGAAAAATTGAAATGATGTAATAATAAAATTATGATCTTGTTTGTTTGTTTGCTTGTTTTTGTTTTTGTTTTTGTTTTTTTGAGACAGGGTTTATCTAAGTAGCTGTTCTGGAACTCACTTTTCAGACCAGGTAGACCCTGTACCCAGAGATCTGTCTGTCTATGCTACCTGAGTGCTGAGATTAAAGGTGTGTGCCAATATACCCAGTTAAATAATAATCTTAAAAAAGTAAAAATTATATAAAAGCATTTAATTGGTAGAAGTATTGACTACTTATATTTGATCATTACATGTTATATAAATGATTGAATTATCACATTTTACCCACAAGCTAATAAGTAAAACAATTAATAAAAATGTTAATAATATTATGTTATATAGAAAATTTTGCTTCTATTCTTTTCTGCTTTTTTCTTATACTTGGTGAACCAGAATGCTTATTGTATGCAACGGAATGTCATGTTTCCTCCTTCTAAAATGAAAATAAAGAAAATTAAGATTCTTAAGTGTCATGTATTTTCAGATTTGACTCTTAGACCTAACTAATGATTATTGCAAGATCACAATACACAAAAGTTTGTTTTGAAAGAATCTCTATTCAAGAAGAATTTTAAAACTTAAAATGCAATATCATATACTTTACAGACAGACACACATATGTATATGTGTAACTTGAATGAGAATCTATAAAGAAGTTTAAAGTAATTAAAGAATTAAGTAAATGGAGAGTTATTTCAAGGTAGTGGGTAGGAAAACAGCACCAAGAAGAGATCAGCTTTTCCCAAGCCCATCTATAGGTTCAATACATTTATAACCAAAATCTCTACAGTTGATCCATGGATATCAACAACTTTTCCTACAGTTTATATGTAGAGACAAAAGATCCAGACTAGCTATTTTGATATTGAAGAAATAAATTGGAAAGTTGATACCACCCATCCCTAGGACTTACTGTAAATCAAGTCACTTATGACAGAGTAACACTCCTGAAGGAATAAAAAAAGTAACACAATAATAAATTGAAGCATATCTACATAAATACTAGAGCAGAAAATACCACCTCAAATACACCTCTATAGGAGAAGAACAACCCTCTTTTGAAATGGTCACTGTAAGCATTTTGTCTAAGCTCCACCCCAAAGTTACCTGGCAACAGCTAAATATGCCTGCTCACTATAAAAGGGGCTGCTGGCCCCCTTCTCTCTCTCTCTCTTGCTCTTGCCTCCTACCCACTCCCAGTCCCCTCATCCCTTCCTCCCTCTCTCCCCATTCCCTTCTCCCTTCTCTCTCCACGTGCTCTGGGCTGGCCTCTACTTCTCTACTTCTCTTCTCTGCTCTCTCTGCCTTTCTCTGTCTTGACTACCCTTTTAACTCCCCTCCCCATTCCCGAATACACTGTACTCTGTACTATACCTAACATGCTGTGACTGGTCCCTCAGGGGGAAGGGATGCCTCAGCATGGGTCTGAGGAGGCACCCCCTTCCCCCACACCTGACCTACCTCCACCAAAACATATCCCCTCTCTTTTTAACTTTTTATAAATACAACAGTTACTTTGTGAAACAGTATGCACCAATGAAGCTCTGAAACAAACAAACAAAAGATTTACCATTTCATAGGGAATTTTAAATTTATGAAGAAAGAACTCATTTGTAAAGTTTCTCCCTGAACTAGAAAAGGGAGAGCAACTATAATCACATAAGATGCCTCTCAGTGGAGGAAGCAGCAACACAAATCTGCAAAACTGCCTGGACAGGAAGATGATTGATCACTTGCTGCATTAGCCCAGAGTATGTGTGTGTGTGGAGGGGGTGTGTACAAGAAGGGACAGATACATGGAGAATAGCAATTTTCTAAAACAATACTGAGATAAGATCTTAGAAGTACTCTGTCATGCATTTGTCAAAATGCGTAGTTCTGATGCTGAGAGTCAATGCCACAGAAGCTATGGGTGTGAGTTAACAATGAGGTGCTGGTGTGTATGTGAAGGATGTGGACAACAGGTAAGGATGTGTTCTGGGAAAAGTCTGTACTTCCTAGTTAACTTCACAGTTAACCTAGAACTTCATTAAAGTATCCATTAAATATAAAACTGTAATAAAATACATGAAAATAATTTTAATAGGCTATCAAATAAGTATTTCATATTAAGATTAAAAAATAAAAGGCATTAGCAACATTTTTGTATTTCATTATTTCAAATATTGAAAAACTAGCTTTTTGCTAAATAGTCAACACCTTGTAGAATACTGAATAAAACAGGAAAATTCTGAACATCTATACATTCATAGAAGAAGATTGCAAAAGTTAAAATTATAAATGGAAATTTGTTATATGGGCTCTGAAGCAAAGACAAGTACTCAGAGATGGCACATACCTTGATATTAAATTAATAGTTTATTGAGACATCTGTATTGTAGAGGAAGAAAGTAATATGTATTGTATATTCCTTAAAACATCTAAAGCTGACCTCTGCATAAGAGAAGATCCAGAAACATTAGAATATTCTAAGTGTGTTTAAGTAAAATTTTATGCAACAGGGGAGTCTTCAGAAATGAAACCCTAAAAGCCCAGGCAAAAGCTGAATTTTATGCTAAACCAACTAAGGATATGGACAGTTACAGGCATGCTTGGCACAAAATATCATGATCTATTGACAATAAACTGAACCAGGGTAATTCAGTGAGGTCTTTTGCCTGGATTCTCTTTAGCGCCTTCATGTAGTTTGCTTTGTGCCTGGTTATGGGGCAAGTTCCTCTAGAATAAATCTATTGGTTTTTAGACAAGGTGAGAATTGCTATATGTTTGTACTCCTCACAAGAAGTTGGGGGAAAGTAAGAGTCGTTTATTTTTGTGACTTTCTCCCCTGCTAAGCTGCCACACTTTGGAATGTTGCTCTCTGGCCCATGGCAGTAAGAAGGCATACAGAGGAACAGAGGGCTGCATTAGATTCCAGTTTCTTTGCAGGGGCCATGGGAGTATGCAATTAAGTGAAATAGTTGATGCATTTAGTAGTATCCATGAGTTTTAGGGATAAATTCTGATCCATGAGACCAGGTAGGCACCAGTGTTCCTTAAGATTTGTGTCTCGATAAGCAAATATAGAAGATTTGTTTGTTTTGTTTTCTTTTCTGGAATATTTTCGGGGCCTGTAACAGCATTAACTGTGGACACAGAAAAGTACTCTTTTGATGAATGATTCAATAGCCACTTTGTAAGGACTACACGCAGGGCAATACACACATATAAATTTCAATAGTGTATTTCAAAATATGTTAGAAACATCATTCCTAAATTGTGTATCTCGCGATGCTCCTGCCTTCTTCATCTGCTTCTATCTGTGTGTAGATATGATCGCCAGTGAACCCTGCATTCCAGGCCCAGGGTGCAATTCTATCTCCCAGAGCTTGTGATTAGGGCCATTTCTGACGAGTGAGTTATGAAGCACAGTAAAAGACAGGGCAGCATATCCTTATTACTACGAGGTGCTTTATTGGTTTTCATGTTTGCCATGGTAGCCTTTAATAACCAAGTCACCAGAGTTACAAACAGAAGTCAGAGGGCAGCTGCAGCAAAAGCTAAGCCTTTGTTCTTATTGTTCACCCTGTTAGTTGCCAGTTACCAAATTATACTAGCTCCATCCTCATTAGCATACTCATCCATTACCAAATCGTATTAATTACATCAAGGTTTTAACCAAGCTATAATTTGTAGTTTACTATGTATATTTTTTATCTTTCATTTTATTCAAACTATTTTTGCTTCGGAGGATAGCTATTTGCATCTTTCTTACAATTTGTGATGGATTTATAAATTAACAATATAGGAATTAAAACTTTTACTGAGTTTTACTATAATGTGTTTTGTGACTTAAACCATCACTTATTCCCTTCTGTGAAAACATATATTTTTTTAAATTTTCCATTTCCCTTCATATAACATATATATGTGTGTAAATGTGTTTATATATGTGCATCTATATATATAAGTACCTATATATGTATAATGTATATATGTACACATATATGTATAATATATATGTGTATAATTATATACATATATAATGGTGTAGAAGATCAAATCATTTCTTCTAGGTGACTCCTATCTAGTTGTTATTTTATAAAAGTATGCTGATATTATTACATTAATTTTTAAACTGCCCAAACAAATCCTTTTAATTTTTGAAAAGTATTGATGTTGATGTTTCTATTTTATGAAATATTTAGAAATATAAAATATTCTATTTTTTTCTCTTTTGCCATCTTTATAGTAGCTGCACTATTTTAAAATAAAGTAGAGATATTGATATAAAAACCACAGACGTGTAAAAAAGAGGCAAAAAAATAAAAGTTCAAAATCATATGGCACCTACTGTCAGTGCTATAAATAGTTCTGAAATTAAAATCAAGTACTACCACTATTTCAAATGTCATTATGTTAAGAAAAAGTAATTTTCCATAAGAATGCTTAAAGGTACATAATTGCAAACGTATTTTACTGCCCCCAAACAACAATGAAATGGGGCATTAAAGTCATCATGTTCCAGCAGTTTTGAGGTTTGCCATTGCCAGCAAGCCCAATATGCGTTCCTGCTTATGTATGCAGACCGTAACACGCCCAGCTGAATGTTCCCACATGCTTTCTTCAAATTGTGGCATTTATGATTTGTTGCAATTAATATTTCAGCCTGCTTCTTAAAGCTGAATGGTGTGGGCATTTTGGCAGAATTCTCTGCAGATGTGAAGGCGGACTTTTGTACGGTGTCTTAGTCAGGGTTTCTATTCCTGTACTAACATCATGACCAAGAAGCAAGTTGGGGAGGAAAGGGTTTATTCAGCTTACTCTTCCATGTTGCTGGTCACCACGAAAGGAAGTCAGGACTTGAACTCAAGCAGGTCAGGAAGCAGGAGCTGATGCAGAGGACATGGAGGAATGCTGCTTACTGGCTTGCTTCCCCTGGCTTGCTCAGCTGGCTTTCTTATAGAACCCAAGACTACCAGCCCACAGATGGTACCACTCACAAGGGGCCCTCCCCCATTGATCACTAATTGAGAAAATGCCTTACCGCTGGATCTCATGGAGGCATTTTCTCAGCTGAAACTCCTTTCTCTGTGATAACTCCAGATTGTGTCAAGTTGACACACAAAACCAGCCAGTACACAGGGAGAAGTCCTAGGAGGAGCCACAGGTACTTAGTAAGATTGAGGGTGGGTGTGGAGAGGGGCTTGGCACAGAGTACAGTTCCTATTTGGAATTGCTCCACAGTTGATACATGTGAGAATACTGATAGAGAATGGTGAGACGGTAGGAATACCACACAGGTCTCTGTCAATACTAACAAGGTTCTGTACAACCACACAGCTTGTTACTTAGGAAAGTAACTGTGGCTGTTCAATTAACCTATTATTACTATCAGCATGTAGTGACTTCATGAAGTGTAACTATCTGAGTAGTACCTGGGTGTACTGGCTAGTTTAGTTTTTGAATATCAGCATGGAAGTGTAAACTGAATAAACCCTTTCCTCCCCAACTTGCTTCTTGGTCATGATGTTTGTGCAGGAATAGAAACCCTGACTAAGACATACAGCATCTCCTTATCTCACAGTGAGAAAATGAGTGAGTTTGGAGACGCAGTGAATTTTGTATTGTTTTGGTAAACAAAGAGATGTGGGAAACTCTGACAGCTGAGTGAGGTAGTGAACTTCACTAACTTGCAGCACTACACCTGCCTTAACCCGCCCCCCTCCCCTTTCATTCATTTGTTTGGTGTAGGAGACTTTATGTTTTGTAAAATGCGGTGGGAAGGGGTGCCTTAGTGGGCCATACTGAGGCACTTCCCCCTGAGGTACCAGCTATATGATGGGTCTCCTATAAAATGAAGTTTATTTGGGGGCATGAGAAGGGAGAGGAGTTGAGAAGGGAGTAGAGGCAGAGAAAGAGAGGGGAGAGAGAGACAGAGAGAGAGAGAGAGACAGAGAGAGAGACAGAGAGACAGAGAGAGACAGAGAGACAGAGAGACAGAGAGAGAGAAGAGGCTGGCCGGGAGAGACAGAGAGGAGGAAAGGGGAGAGGACAGAGAGGGAGAAATAGGCCAGAAAGAGATAAAAGCCAGAGAGGGAGAAAAAGGGAGGCCAAACAGTATTTGTATAGCAAACCAGGCTCCTACCTTGCTGTTGCTAGGTAACTGTTAGGTGGAGCCAAAAAAAAATGCTAACAGGGGTGGCTTCCATTATCCTACGGGATAGGTGTGAAATACTGGCTTTTATTACTTGTGGTCAGAAATGACTAATATCTTGCTATATAAAGTAAAGAATTAACTCTCTAAACCTCAATCAAAACTAAATCAATAGACATGTTTTCAGAACCATAACTCCAGAACTACATTACCCCCACCAAGACTATAACAAATATCTTAACCTTGCTCCTCTGATTCATTGCTCCCTTGTGAACACAGCATTCAAGAGAATGGAAAAAGAATGTCACCATGAGTTTAAGTTTGAGGTCAACTAGAGCCACATCACACGTTTCAGGCCACCCTGGGTTAGATATGTCTCAAAAGAAAAAATACATAAACAAATACACACCTGTGATACCTACAGGCACACAGTCCTGTAACTGTACTCTCCACCTTGCTTTAATTTAAACATAGCCATGCTATTGTTGTTTTGGTCACTTAAGCAAGAAAGGGAAGTGGACTCTTTTAAGATTAGTACATGATTTTGACCCAATTTCTCCTCTTCCAGCCCCTCCCTGCTCCCATCCCAGGGATAGAAGGAGAAAGAGTACAGGAAGAGACAGCTGGAATTGGTGGGCATTTCAAGAATGAGCTAGAAACCTAATACAATGGAAACTCCCAGTAATCTAAGAGGGTGACCCTCACAAAGACTCTAGCAATAGGGGATACAGAGTGAAATGGACTTCTGTAACCAGGCAAGACTTCCAGTGGAGGAATTGAGACACCAACTCAGCCACATAACCTTCAGTCTACAATGTGTCCTGCCTACAAAATGTGCTGGGGTAAAGGTGGCACAAGATTTGTGAAAGTGTTCAAACAATGACTGGTCCAGCCTAAGACTCATGTTAGAAGAGCCCACTTTTGATACCGCATGGAGGGCCAGGACCCAGAGGCTGAATAGTCCAGAGAACTAGGATAGAACCAAACACAACTGGCAAAATTGAAAAGTAACAAAAAATAAAAAGGAATAAAAGTATCAATGAAATGATGCCTAATGATATTCTGCTAATCTCAAAGATTGGTGCCTATCCCAGTTGTCATTAGAAAGGCTTCATCCAACAACTGATAGAAACTGATGCAGAGACCCACGGCCAAACACTAGGTGGAGCTCAGGAAATCCTTTGGAAGAGGGGGAGGAAGAATTGTAGGAAACAGAAGAGTCAGGACCAACCACACACACACACACACACACACACACACACACACACACCTATACACACACACACACACACACATACACACACACACACCTGTACACACTCACACACACACACACACACACACACACACCCCTATACACACACACACACACACCCATACACACACACACACCTGCACACACTCACACACACACACCCATACACACACACACACACACCCATACACACACACACCTGCACACACTCACACACACACACCCATACACACTCACACACACACACCCATACACACACACACACCTGCACACACTCACACACACACCCATACACACACACACAAAACACAGCACAGAATCAACAAACCTGAGTTCACAGAGACTGAACCACTAACCAGGAAGCCTGCATGGGATGCACCTAGGTCTTCTGTAGATATGTTATGGTTTTGTAGCTTGGTCTTCTTGTGAGACTCCTAACTGTGGCAGCAGGGACTGTCTGTGACTATGTTGTGGCTTTTGGGACCCTTTTCCTCGTACTGGGTTGCCTCTTCCAGCCTTAATATGAGGGAAGTCTTACTGCAACTTGATATGCTATCTCTGGTTGATTTCCATGGAGGCCTTCCCTTTTCTGAAGAGAAACAGAGGAGTAGATGAGGTGGGCCCAGAGAGGAGATAGTAGAGGGGGCCTGGAGGAAAGGAGAGAGGAAAAACTGTAGTCAGGAGATAAAAAATCATAAAAACACATATACATATACATATATGTGTACATATGTGTGTGTGCACATGCATGTGCATGTGCTTTGATAATAATTTTTTGAAAATAGCACATGACACCCTGATTCTCTTTTTCTCATTCTGTGCCAAGGTGGGAACATGTTGCCTATATACTCACTGGAGTATGTATGGTCAAACTCCCAGTGGCTGACTCCTTGAAAAAAATTGAATGTATTTTTTCATTCTTTTTAGGGGGTGGGGGGGGTCACAAGGGTGAGGGATTGCATCTGGGAAGACTGGGAATTTAATGTGATCCAGATGTATTATATGAAATTCCAAAATAATAAAAATATTATGTTGGGAGGGGGGAAGGTGGGAACATTTGTCAAGATATGTCTCTGAGATCCTATGCCTGTGAAGAAACACAGGGAAGAGCCACTGTTAAGATGTGTTGTGCAGAGACCATGCAAACAAAACGGAACAATGATGTAAAGTCACTGAGGTGTTAAGACTGTCTATTACTACATTAGAGTCTATGTTATCTGATTGATGTTTCTTTCACCTTCAAGCTGAGTCTGATGGCACCTGTGGCCAAAATATGTTCCCCAAAATTCATTGGTCAATTGCCTTAACATGCAAAGTAGCTGCATGTAAAGTCAGAGGTCTTTAAAATATAGTTAAGCAAGTAGATCTGATAACACTGGAATCCTTATGAAGGAGAAAGGATCGCAGAAAGTGTGCTGACATAGCAGAAGGAACATGTGAGGGCACTGCAAGGTGGCTGTCCTCAAATTGAGTAAAATGGACTCAGGAGAAACCCAACATGACAAGAGGATTTTTACTTCTGACCTCTAGAACATTAAGATAAATGTCTATTGTTCAAACTCTGCAGCCCCAATGCTATGTGATTGAAGCCCCGACTGACTGCATCTGCGGTTTTCTGCCTTCTGGGACCAGAGTTTCTCACTCATTTTATTTACATCTTCAAGTGCTGACACTTGTCAAGTTTAGGACCCCAGGCTGTCACTCAAGGTCACTGTCTGCATGTGGTAAGTGCTTTAGGATGCTTTCTAAAACAAGGCTCAGTTCTCTATCCTGGATGGAAACCCACCTTTCCTATTAATTGTGTTACTTTCATCTTTGTTTTGTCTTAAAAAATACTAAGAAAAATTCAACCAATAACTTTCTTCCTTGGATTGCTTCAACCCAGAAATGGTGCTAACATTAGTATCTAGCCCATAGAGTTGAAGAGAGGATAAGATGAGCTCATGAAAATGAGAACACTTGGACAGGGCTCGGTTCATAGTGGACATATAAAAGGATATTAACTTACAGTACAGTGATCTTAGATTTAAACACTGACCATCAAACACTGGACAAAATCATGGACAAAACACCTTGATAAATTAGCTGTGACTGGGGCACGTCTATGAGGCACTTTTGTGAACTTAGGAGGGAAGGCTTCAGACAGAACCCACCCTAGCTGTTTCAAATGGCTTTTTCTTAGTCCTGCACTTGATAAGCATTACCAGATTTTTTTGGTTTTTGCCTCAAATAGTCCAAGGTCCTTGGCCAGTGTCCCTCTAAAACAGAACAAAATCCTACTCTGAGAGCATACTCATAGTAAGCCACATTAAGGCTGCTGGGCCTGACATGGTCTGTACTAGCAATCTGATGGAGAACTTTCTATATTTCTTATACTCAATGTAATCAACGTACATGATAGTATAAGACTTTTTATTCCCCAACAATAACAACAAATTAAAGCTCAATGGGTAATTGACTCAAAATCAAAGTACTTGTAAGTACACTTAGAAATGCTTGAAGGAAGCAGAGCATGCTGGGGTTTCATAGCAAACTGCAACTTCATTTGAATTTTATAACAAGCAAATAAAGGCCAGAGATGTGTTCCTTTTTCTCACTGAAGGAAAGAAATAGCTTCTATCAGCGAGAAGATCAGCTTCAATAACTTCAGGGATTCATTCGCCTTTATTAGGTCTGTTACCAGTGTGATGGGCTAAGAACTTTCTTTTGAAGAAAAGTAATTACTGTACCAGAGTCTCTAATCAAAGAAACACAATTGTGTTTTTAAAGAAATCTACTCACTCAGCACATTTCAGGCTGTCTGAGCCTTTCTGTAAACAGGATCAATAGCTGGCAGATACATAGATCTCTGTGATGGCAAGAGTTTAAATCCCCTTCTATACTATAGTGATACAACCAAGAGAGAGCAGCCATTATGTGAAAACCTGCCTCCCAGATGTAAGTTAGAGATTCATCACATTCAGGAAACAGGTACCAGCATCTTCTAGAGACTGAGACCATAGACAGAAAAATGGAGTGAAGATCACAAGCCTGGCAACTGCTTGTGGTCCATCACTGCAAATATGGGATAGATTGGAATTATATGGTTCTCATTGTTACCACATAAGGATAGAGTAGAAACTGCCTATATCACCCTCAATAAAATGTACATTATGGAAAGGAAAGATGAGAATTCTAAACCATTGTAGAACATCAATTACCCAGCTATATTTAGTGAAGGATTTTTTAAATGTGTGTTTATCTTGGGTCCCTATAATATACTATTTAGAGCTGGTGTATATAAAAACCTCTATCTAGATGTTAAATGTCTGTGGTTTGTGTGAATGCTCAGTTATTGTGAATAATCTTTCTTCCAAAGCTCCTCTGAACAATATGACTTGCCTGTTGTAAGAGAGTAATTAAAACCAGACAGATGGTTGAAAGACTGTGACAATGAAGTTTTAACACCTAGAGTAGACAAATCCTTCTGCAAGTGTCACTTTAAATTTTTATTAGGTATATTTTCTTTCCATAATGGTTGTATTCTAAAGTAAGACTTACCTGATATATCTCTTCTAAAAGAGAGAGAGAGAGAGAGAGAGAGAGAGAGAGAGAGAGAGAGAGAGAGAATGTGCCTGTGTGAGTGTGTGCACGTGTGTGGGGTTCAGAAGTAAACTTAATTCAGTGTTAGACGATATCTGTAGGTTTCGAGTACTGAATTTCCTTTCAACCAGTGAGGAAATTTGTAAAGCTAGATCCCTAGAAAATAATAATGCTAAACAAACTTGGTTTAAAAATCTGAAGAAGACCTAACGCTCACAACTCAGAAATGAAGAATAGAAATTAAAAGTAAAATGTTTTCTTCAGTGCTAAGTTGTGTCAGGCCTTGATTTCAGAAAGGGAAAAAAAATCCATCTGGCCTTAATAAAGATTTGTGCTTTCAGAGTTGTCAGAGCATATTGTTTCCTTTCTATTTTTACAGTGAGAGCTAATTCGTGGTGCTGTGGAACCAAACAATTTATTTATTTATTTTTGTAGAGACCAGTCTTATTGATTCCATAAGTCTTCATTAAAAAAATAAATAAATGTTGCAATCTCCTCAGAGACAGTGTGATACAATGAGCACTATGCCAGAAAGAAGCAGAATGTGCACACAGGAGAAAGTTTTCATTCAGCCCACAGGTTAGGAGAGGCTCCCAGAGGACAGGGGCCCAGGGTCAAACTCTGAAAACAGGCCATGATTACCAACTTGAAGAATGAACGGGGAGGAAGGACTTTGCAGGCAGAGTGGGTAGGAATGCAAATCACATTACTGCTGCCTGCCTAGGATGCATTTCCATCCCAACCACTAATCAGCCACCCTGCGATATACTACTCCATCTGGGTCGCCCATCGCATGCAAAGGTAGCGCTATACTTGGCTGCTTCCCCAAACCAGAGAGCTGTCCATTAAACAGGAGCCCTCTCTTTTACTACAGTGGTACTGATTGACGAACTGCTGTTCTCTCTTCCAACTTCTGGGTGTTGCTTTAAGTTTTTACTTCCTTTCTATTTCCAACAAGACTCCTATTTAAATGTATTACCTTCATTTAATTCTATACAAATATGTAACTGGATTTTGTTATATAATTTTTTGTCTATTTTGAGGAGATTGGGTCACACAAAGTTAATTTTGTTGTGAGGTATGTTAATGATATATAATAAATCATATCACAAGTATGGGGATATTGGAAATCCAGTTAGATATGTTAAAATATGTAGTGATATTTGAAGGATGAGAAGAAAATGCCTGTGGGGAAGCATGCTAGATCAAATAGAATTAGCAGAACAAATAGAATTAGCAGAGCCTAGAGAGATGTTAGGAGATGCCACGTTGCTGAAACACGTTAGAGTTAAGAACTGAAAAGTATGTGGAAGGTTTCATTGGTGGGTTGCTGGGCTTATCCCTCCACTGGGAGTCCTGCAGGCTACAAGGGGTAGCCACTCCAGGATCTACATCACCCACTGCTAGGCATCTTAGCTAGAGACTCCCCCATAGACTCTCTGGGGCATCCCCCAATTCCTGGTCTCTGGCATGTCCTAGAGATTGACCCCCCATCTCCCTTCTCTCTCCCCTGCTCTCCCTATATATGATCTCCTCCCACCCTGCTTCCCTCCCTATCCCCTCTTCCACCCATTGTTAGTATGGGGGGAGTAGCACGCAAAGGGCAGATATTGGGTTGTAATGTAAATAAATAAATAAGTAAAGTTAAAAAAGAATTGATAATGTGGTGAAGCTATCTTTCTACATTCTTATGAAATATGTTTTTATTTCCCGTAATGAGAGGGAACCATATTCTATGTCAGCTTTCCCCACCATGATATATAGTAAAAAATAAGGGTTTATTTTCTTATCATAGAACAATTACTATAAGAACAATGAAATGTGTTAAGCACTCAATATTGTGGAGGTAGCCTTTCATAATGTATTCCAGGAACCATATAAGATGGAATGAATACATAGCAATAATTTTCTTTTTCCTTACACTAGTCCAATAAAGGGAACATTCCATCATCCCCACTGATGTTGAACTATCTCTAAATTGCTAGCACTTTGTAACTTAAGCTCTCACTAAAAATGATCTAACCCAAGGCACCGTTCAGTATCAGACCTACTGATTCCTTTGATTTCCCTTGCAGATTACAGAGTGAGCTTTTCTTGTTTATCTTCATTAGATAATCAACCAGCAGATTTAGCCAGGTAATGTCTACATTTAAACATAAACGAGAGTTTTACATATTTAAATATGTAAGCCTTTAAAAATTATTTGTTGAGGACCTGGTAAAGATTTCTGTGTTATGTAGAATTAGAAGACCAAGAGCCTATCTCAATAAAACTCATGTCCTTGCTATAAACACAGAATATAACCCAGGGAATGTAAATAAAAAATAAATAAAAATAGAAAATATGAATACAAAAGACTTCACACAATACAAATACACATCAAAATAAGCAGATTACAATATGCTGTAGATGCAAAGACCCACAGATAGTGAGGAATCCAGCCCTGAAAGCTATATACCTCTACATCACAGATCCACAATCTGTGGCACAGGGAATGGGGGGAAAAATAGGGGCAGAATAATTGTAAGAGCCAGAATACCAAATGTCTGCTTTGAGATAGTCTCTCTGGAAAATGGCTACACAAAGTTCAGAACAATGGCAATAATATTGGACATGTTAACATAGAGGAGGAACAAATTTTCAAGGTTTCACCCCTAAACAAAGAACTACAGGCAAGGTATAACTGCTGGGACAAGACAAATTGAATGTGTGATTGTGTGTGTATGTGTGTACACTGCATACATACATACATACATACTTGTATGCATACATACATACACACATATATGTATGTATGTAACAAGAAAAGTAAGGAAAAAGAAGCTATCAACTTGAAATCAGAGGAAGACATCAGGGGAGGAGCACCACAAAGGGCTACTAGAAGAAACTGGAGGGAGAAAAGTAATGTAATTCTTTCTCAATTAAAAACATAATTAAAAGTAAAAGGAGATAATGTGTGTATGTACAGTAGAGGAAGTACTCTTTATTCAGTTCGAATATGTTCCTTCATGACACAGAACAAGGTATTTAAGCTCTAAGCAACTACAAGTAACCATATTTCATATGATAACTTGACAGAGCCCTGAAAGTAAAAGAGTAAAAATACTTTTAATACTGTTAAATAATACGCAGATGGTGACCATGCAAAAAACATTTTGAACCTCAAATTTCCTGCATGAATTATCTTTCCAAGCACTTTTAAATTAGTTCTTCTATTAAAATAACTCCTAATATGACTGGGATGCATTTCTAATGGTTGATTAAGTCATGATTATACCCCAGTCAATGTATAAAATGTTGAAGAGTCAATTATGGATATTTTCACAAGGACCTTGTGTCATATAGAAATAGCCCGGCACATAATGGGTATTCATTAAATCCATTTTTCATTTAAAAAACATTGGCTTCCATATTTTATGGGAACATACAGAATGGCAATTAAAGAAAAACGAAGAGGATTTAATTATATAGCAATTCCTGAGTGATGTCAAGAAAAACTCTTTGATCATCTCTTTTGTCTTCAAAATGTATCAGAACTTACAAAACTTTTGAGTAAACTATTTTCCCAGCTTCAGTAGAGGAGCAAAGGTCAACAGAAGCTCATACCAGGAATAAAATATACAGTAGATGAAACTAACAAACTTTATCCTAGTTAACAAATAAATGTATATGTGTGTACACACAGGATTTTTAACCTCGGTATTCATGAGAGATGGGTTACAGAGATACACTCACAAACATGAATACCCAGTGATACTCAACTCCCTTATATGAAATGGTGTAGGATTCATACATCATCTGTACAACATCGCCTGCATTCCATAAACAATTAATTAGAAAACTGCATATACTGTAACTTTTACATGAGTGGTTATTGCCTTAGTTAGGGTCTTATTGCTGTGAAAAGACACCATGATCAAGGCAACTCTTACAAAGGCAAACATTTAACTAGGGGCTGGCTTACACTTTCAGAGGGTCAGTCCATTATCATGGCAGGATGCACGGCAGCATGCAGGCAGACATGATGCTAGAGAAGGAGCTGAGAGTTCCACATCTTGATTCGAAGACAGCCAGGAAGAGACTGAATTCTGCAAAGCCAGAAGCAGGATGTCTTCCTCAGTGGATGAAGCCTAAGCATAGGAAGAGACCTCCGAAGCCCACCCCAGAGTGACACACTCCTTCAACAAGGCTATGCCGCCTCCAATAAGGCCACACCTCCTAATAGCGCCACTCCCATGGGCCAGGCATATTCAGACACCACAGCTATTTTTACAGGCTGTTGGCAAATAATCTGTTTTCTTATTTGCTAAGAACAGTTGCTAAAATCTGTTCGTTTTTATTATTTTTTTCAAGAGTATACAAAATAGTGGGGGTATTGCTATGACATATTCACACACATGTCACTGTGCTTTGCTCATATTCATGAATAGCTATTATAGTGAATTGCTGTTATAATGTACCTATTTACTAAAAATGCAATTACTTTCTATTGCTCCTGACTATACCCATGGAATTGGATGCACACAAACACACATACACGCACACACACACCATGCTTTCTTTATTCACTGATCCATTGATGGGCCAAACTGACTATCATTACTATAGATTCCTCCAAAACAGGATTATTAGGTAGGTGTAGTGTATGCTGATTTTGATTTTTTCAAGAATGCTGAGCGGTATACGTGAATCTTTCAGCTATTTTTATTAAATTTTAGGACATTTCTTCAGTAACTGATGACTCTGGTTTAATCTTCATGTGTTTATACAGTTTCTATGTTTGTTTTGCCCCTATTTTTTTCCTCCCATTCCCTGTGCCACAGATTGTGGATCTGTGATGTAGAGGTATATAGCTTTCAGGGCTGGGTTCCTCACTATCTGTGGGTCTTTGCATCTACAGCATATTGTAATCTGCTTATTTTGATGTGTATTTGTATAGTGTGAAGTCTTTTGTATTCATATTTTCTATTTTTATTTATTTTTTATTTACATTCCCTGGGTTATAGTCTGTGTTTATAGCAAGGACATGAGTTTTATTGAGATAGGCTCTTGGTCTTCTAATATTGTTCTAACAAAATCCATAAGATTCTTTATTTGTTTTTCTTATCTTGTTAAGGCTGCTTCATAGTCATCAATGTGATCTATAGAAAAAGTTCTATGGGCCAGTAAGAAGAATGTATATTGTACAATAGTTTAACACAATGTCTAACAGTCCTTTTAATATATGGAGAAATTCAACTCTGAACTCTGTTGATCGTACTGTCTGGATGACCTATCTATTGATGGTGTAGGGTACTGAAGTTGCCCATGATTATTGGATATGGATCTACCTGTCTGTGTATTATTGGGCACACCAATGTTCAGGGCACATATATGGACTGGTACAACTTTTTGATAAATTTTCACTTTATTAATATGTGGCAACCTACTTTGTAATTTCTCTAATTTTAGCTTGGAATATGCTTTTGTCAGATGTGAGTATTGTTAATCATTCCAAATTTCAGATTCTCTATGTTTAGAAGATGATATTGACCTTTTCTTTACAGCCATCATGCAATTACTGGTAAATTGGATTATTTATTTGACACTAAAAATTGGTTCTTATGTTTAAATATATTTACCCAGCCTTTGCCTTTTAAAATATTTTTGAGATTAAAATATAATTACATTATTACCTTCTTTCTATTTCTGTCTTTCAAAACCTTCCCATACACTTTCCTTCTCTGTCTTTCTCATTCATGGCTTCTATTTCTTTGCTGGATGTGTGTGTGTGCATGTGCATATGTGGTGTTCAGTCCATGTATATGTATACATATATGTATATGTATATATTCAGTCCATAGAAAGTTACATATACGATTTCAGGACTCACAATTTGGTTTTAGATAGGCAACTGGGAGGTCTTTCCTGGTTAAGATTAATTTTTGTGCTCTCGGCATTCCTCAGTTGCCTGTGCATCCTTATCTAGAGGTGAGACCCCATGAGCTGCACCTCTTCCACATTAGCATGTCTTTTGTTCAGCATCATGCTGAGGACACTTCAAGGGTGTAGATTCTTTGACAATTTTAGGAGATAAATATTAACACAAAACCTGTTCCTTTGGCTATTGCAATCTTTCTGCCCTCTTTTCTCCTAGAGTTGTATTGTAGATGTATCAGTTTGTGCTGCTTTTAATTGAAGAGTTATTATTGTCTGCCTTTTAGATAAATTAATTTAACAATTTTTGCTTTATGAGAGGTGGGTTATTGTTACTTTTTTTTTTTTGCCTTTCAGTTATTCTCTTGAGGGTTCAGTCCCAATTCTTATTCAAAGCATAAAAAACTGATAACAATATAAACAACATGAAATATCAATAAAAATCAATTAGGGATTATAAAACTACCAAGAGCCATAACAAAAAAATGTGGAAGAAATAATGTATGGGAGATGGCTTTATCTCCTCCGGCTACTGCATTCCCTTCTTATTATTCAGTTCTCCTGATTCTCCCTGCAACCTACCGGTGGGACTCTCAGTGTCCTGCCCTGTCCTCAACCATTGGCCACTGGCATCTTTATTGGTACATCAAAAATCAATTAAGGATAAGGACCTTCAGTGTCTGGACATGAAGATCCCTAATTAAATCAAAGCTTCAGAAACACTCCTCTATAATAATCTACTAGGAAAAAGATTTTTAATGCAAAAAAAAAAATTGGAGATGCTTATTCACTTGTCCTCTAATATGAGAACCCACAGGTCTGGGATGAGGTGGTGAGTAGCATCTGGACTCTACTGTCATTCTGAGAAATGCTTTGTAACTCTGCTGGAGAGTTACGAGGAAGCAGGCCTGATGTTCTCTTGAAATGGAGAATTAGAAACTATAGGGCCCTGCTGCATCTAAAACAAAGAGGTTGGGGAGGTAGAGCAGTCTATTGGACCTGGACGAGGAGCTATCAGGCCCAGGCAACAGTAAACATGGTAGGGAACTCAGAGAGTAAGAATCTAGGCTATGGCCTAGAGTCTAAGCTGCCATAATGATCTACCATAATGGGACCTATTCCTTCCTCCACAATGGGTGAGGGCATCAACCACTCTTCTCTCCCAAATTCAACCTCTCTCCTGCTTCCATTTCTCAACAGATCCATGACTGTGCCTCACCAGCTCCAGGAATGCGTAAGCGACTATGCCACCCACTCATCCATAGTGGCAGGATATCCCCAAGCATACTGAATTGTAATTGGTGCTTGTTTATATATTCCCAGAGTAGCTCAGTCTCAAGTGGTAAGTGTTCTCTTAGAATGATTCCTTACTGAGTGGATCTAGAGTGCGGAGGAGAGACTGGAACACATAGAAGGAAGGGAAAATGCAATCAAGATATATTGAATTAGAAAAGAATCTATTTTCAATAAATGAAAAAAAATTAAAAAGGCACTCCAAGATGTGGGGAGTGGGGAGGGTCACTTACTTTTCTCATTCTAGTGACAATAAAGAATGGTGAAGGATGAAAAAAAATAGCCTGAATGTGGGTTAACTGGGGAAAATTTGTTCATGTAGTATTTAAAATTATGTTATCTTTGTATTTGACTTAAAGTGACATTAAAATCAGATCTACAACAGAAATAAGATGCAAAGTAGCATGTATTCATGATTTGCAACAATATGCCATGTGTATATCTAAATTTACATGATGAGGAAAAATGAAGTGGGTGCTAACTGGTTGATTTTCAACAATCTATGAGAACCAAGTTCCTTCAATGGCTGCAATGGTCTATGTTTTTATTATAATATTTGAGAAAACAATAATAAAATAATTTAGAGGAAAATGTACTTTTACTTTATAGCACCCATCAGTTTGGTAAATTTGTGAGGTTCAGGGCATAGACTCTTCTGTTTTATTACTATTGTTGGTATCTTATTTCTACAAAGCTCTTAGTGTTATGGTCAATAAATAGTAGAAATAAAAAGTAACTAGCTGACTATTAGAGGGAAACATGAAGAGAGAAATCTGAGGCTTTTCTTCCATCTCTTAAAGCTATAGGCACTTTTTTCTAGGTGCTCTTTTCCTCGCTTTGGTGGTAGATTTAATTTCATCGTGACAGAATTACCTCATCTCTGTATTATTCACCTACAGGACTCCAGATATCAAAAGCTTAGAAATGATGAGTTTTTATGTGGTTCTTTCTCCCTGGAATGTAATTAGTAGTTGTAAACTAGTAGACATCTACTTATACTTCCTGAATTATATATGCATTAAATAAAAAGGAGGAAAAGTTCAAAGTGTAGTGTAGTGCTGAGTGTGTATGTGATGGTTCCCAAACTCCATCTTCTACCAGCCTCTACCAAACTCCATCCCTCACTGTCTCACTTCCTCAGCACCACACACTGCTCACTTGTCAGATTCTAATTCCACGTCGAAGCAACAGAAAGGTTATCCAGCTATTCATCAATTCCTCACCTCGCTGCATAGATTTCCTGGTTGAACCCCTGTTGGGACTGCCACAGCCTTTGGCTCTGCTTGCTGAATGGCCAAAGAGCACATCTGGATTGAGCATTTCATTTTCAATCCAAACCTGCTTGTATTAACGCTCTGTCATTCTTAATATATACTGGGTAACATGTAGACTGCTAGATTTGTACTCATTGGAAAAAGACAAAGCATGACATTGTTGAGGCCATACCAACAGGGGGTATAATTCTTTGTAAAGCTATATAATATGTTCCAAACACATTGCAGCTGTTGATAGCTTTTATTACATTTGCAGTTAGGGACCTTATTATATTTGCAGGAAAGATTTATTATATTTACTTTTATTGCTACAGCAGTTTGGGATATTTTCATATTTGTCATGAACTTGCTCCATTTATGTTCTTTGAGTTCATATCTTAAGTCTGCTCCATGAGAACGCTATGAATAATTTCACCTGTTGTCATTACACTTGCAGTCAATTTTCATTACCACCCCACTAATATTTCACAGTGTCTGCAGGTGCTGCATATTACATTAGTGGTTTGAATATTTTAAAGTCAGCAGTAATGGGGCAGAGCAATCAACTGAAGAAAGGGCATAGAACCCATCAAAGGCCCCAACTCTTGGCAGATGGAGGGATCACACTGGGCTACAGGAGCTGCCTGTGATCAGCAGCCTCATTTAGAAGGACATGTCCAAAGGACTTAAAACTGAGTCAATCTGACATGTTCAGGCTCAGACTTTCCAATTTCTCTGCATAACTTATTGCTTTCGAGTTCTATCGATGATCTAAATAAAGATAACATACCAACATCAAATTTATGACAAATTGACATTTACAGTGGTGCTCCATGCCTGAACTGTTCTAACCTTAAAAGCAGTAAGATAACCATATAAAAATAGAATTGCAGATCAATCTAAGTCAAATTCTCACACAGGCTCTGACATTTAGGGATAAATCTAACACCTTAAGATCATCAAGTAGAAATTGGCAGCTCAGCTACAACCCCAGACCCCCACCACTCATAGCTACTGTCCTCTATTAATAACTGGAACATTTGATGCAAACCTATATTTGATGATATGTGACTCATTACTGCAGTTAATGACACCAGCAAGAGGCAATTTGAGGAAAGGGAAATCTGGAATAATTAGATTATGCGCTGGAAGTGGCAGCTGCAGAAGGAAAATAATAATCATAATAGAAGCTCATGTTTATTGAGTGTTTACTGCTTACTGGGCAAAATCGTTAAGTTCCTTATATGAATTAATTACACTTAATAACTACCCTATGAGGTGTTCAGAATAACTAGCCCCCTTTTGCCAAGGAGAAACTGAATCACAGGTGGTAAGCAACTGGAACAAAGGCACAGACGTAGGATAGAATGAGCCAGATTTAAACTCAGGATGATTTTAGTCTAAGCTCCAGTGTTTGAAGTCCTGGTTTATGGATATCTGAGCTACACTATCAAATGTATTTACATTTACTTATTAAGCCATGTTGTATAATATGCTATGCTCATGGGGATTTCTTCAGACATGTAGAAAACTCTACTTAACCAATATTTCAATAAAGTTCTTTACAGTTAGATGAGAATCCACTAGTTTACAGGGGCAGTTTTCTCTTGCAAGCTGTTATTATGCTGTGGTCACAATTCAAATGCAAATAATATGCCTCCGTGATCCTTACAGCTAAAAGTCCCACAGTATAGACCAAAATAATGTGTTCTAGATGTAGTGAATCAAAGTAGCATCAATTATTTGGAAAGGGATATTGACCAGAGATAGCCAGCAGAGGTGTGGCTTCTTTAAAGGTTTTTATTACTAAAAGCAAAATAAACATAACTAAAGACAACTTATTGAATGGAGAAAATCTAGGGCCTATTCTTCAAGCACAACTATATGCAGGCCTCTTTTGATATCAAGGTAAAGCTCAGTGTCATGTTATATATTTTTTTCTCTCTGTCCCTCCTCCCATTTTATATCATTCTGTAACTAATAGCAAACTTTATTGGGAAAACAGAGGTTCCATGACTATCCCTGAAGCAGAAATTCAGTGATTGACTGAGATAAAAACTGGCCATCCCTGAGTGTGGGCAGAGCTCTTCTTACTCTGTAAGCTGGGACAGAAGAAGATGAGTCCAACAGTTAGAAAGTGTCTGTGTTAGAAGGAAACCTGATGAAGAGAAGGATGTTTGCTATCTCAGAGCATAAAAGTAATGAAAACAGAACAGATCCTGTGAAGATGTAGAAAGTTATTTTATAACTCCAATTTCTCTAATAGGCATCACCTAAATCTCTATAGCCACCAAATAACCTAGATTACAAATGATTTGATTTTTAAAGATTTATTTATTTATTTATTTTTTGCGTGTGTGTGTGTGTGTGTGTGTGTGTGTGTGTGTGTGTATGTGTGTGTGTGTGTATTTTGCCTATATGTGCAAGCAGTGCACAAGGAGGTCACAGAGGGATTTGAATCTTCTGGAAATAGAGTTGCAGGAAGTTGTTAGACCCATGTGGATACTAAGAAACAAACCTGGGTCTTTGCAATAGTAGCATGTGCTGATAACCACTGAGCAGACTCTCCAGCCAAGAATACACATGTGTATTCCCCCTTAAGTGGGGACCAAAAATCACAGAAAAATGTGCTCAGGAAATGCTTCTCAACTTCAGTTTGTTTATTCATCATCCATTATTTTTGTTGAAATACAGAATCTGAAGGAAAGTCAGTATTTCTATTACAATCGCATGGCCACCATCTGAGTAATTAGCCTATAATAATGACACATTGGAAATTACAATTTGGCTATAGCCCATTCTCTTATGGCCATTTCTATGTCTACCATGGTAGCTTAGATTCTGACACATGGACATGATCCTTAAATGTTTTATAATTAAATGGGTGTTTGAAAGAATGACTCTCTTGATTTGTGATTTGGTTTACATGTGAGGCATTTTTTCTGGTTGGTTTTAGTTGGAATATATCAATTCCCACTCCCTTTTCTCCTTGCAAAATCTCCCATATATATGTCCTTGGTCTGTTTTAAATTCATGAACTCTTTTTATTAATTGTTGTTACATATATATATATATATATATGTGTGTGTGTGTATATATATATATATGTATATATATATATATATATATATATATATATATATATATATATCAATGTTACCTACTCATTCTGTATAATGTTGCATGTATGTTTTAAGTCAGACCACTTGGTTTTGAATGCCCTATTGATATGGTTTTTTTTCCCCCTCAGGAAGATTATTTTTCCCATTCTCAGTAATCCTTAGTTCCCTGTAGTTTGTTATGTAGGATTTAGGCCACAAGGGCTTATCCCCGTCTACTTTGGCATGTTTATTGTTGTTGTACTTACCAATATTATAGTTAGGTAGTCCTATTGCTGAGACTTTCTGGTTATATTTTCTGACATTACTAAAAGACAGTCTTACAAGAAACTTCTTGATCCTCTGGCTCTTAAAATCTTTTGATAAACCATAGGTGCTTATGGGAGTTATTTTGTAGATTTTTCCATTGAGACTAGTTTCTACAACTCTACATTTTAATTCCCTGTGGATTTCTGTAAAGGTTTCTATCTTTAGTAAAAGCAAGTTTCCTTGAGGAGAAGTGAGGATTATACTTGTCTGTGGGTAAAGGAAAAAACGTTTAGATTATACTTAGGGATTTTCTTGGTTTAGTAACGTGTAACTGTAGGTTCTTTTCCAAAATCGATGACTTCACTAGATAATTGGTTTGGTTCCAGGCAGCTTCCTTTTTGTTGAGTACTCTTAGGTCCATTTAGAGAGCTTTTCATTATAGCCAATAGAGAACCCATAGGGTTATCAAACAATGCTGGGGCTTGTTTATAGGTATTATACTGAGTAGGACAGTTGGTTGCTTCCCTCATTCCTTTGGCGGCTTGCATGGTGCCTTCTGGTCTGATAAGTTAAGAGTTTTATTTTCTTGTGGAATGGGGAATAAAAGAGGGATTATCAAACACTCTCATAGCAATGGGTCTTAGGCAGCTGTGGTATTGGCAGTGAATGCAATGACAAGGAGCAGAAAGCTGGATGATCACACTGCATCCACACTCAAGAGAGCAGCAAGTGAGACAGCCTATAAAAGCTAAAAGCCCAACCCCAGTAATGCACATCCTCCATAAATATCTACACATCTACTAGGATCCAAAACCTTCCCAAAGAGTGCCACTTGCTGGCACCTGTGTTCAAATGGATGGGCACTGAGCACATGCGGGCACATTTCATCTTCCGACCATAAAAGTTATTAAACTAGAGATCTGTGACTGGGCCACCAGGGTTCAATAGCCAAATAGCACCAGGAGAAAGCTACCCTCCCAGGAGCGTAGAAAAGCCATGAGTCAGATTAACATGAGCACCACTGCTCACAGGGACCACCTGGAACCTGAGGGACAGAGGGACTGAGGAAAAGTTGGGGACAGGAACCTTCCGGTTTCCATCTGTGGCTGAGGACCTCGGCCTGTGCCACAGGGCTCGATACTCAATTAATACCAGGAGAAAGCTAGCCTCTCAGGCCCTCAGGACACAGAGACTGAGGAAAAGTCAGGGACAGGAACCTTCTGGTTTCCATCTGTGCCTGGGGACCTCAGTCTGGGCCACAGGGCTCCAGGAGAGAGCTGGTATCCCAGGAGTGCTGACACACCTTTCAGCACAGGCAAAACCACCACTTCTGTTCAAATTCACTGGATCAAGAGGGACCCTTGCAGAGCCCTCAGGACCCAGGCACCAAGGGACAGCTGGGGACAAGATCCTTCTGGTTTCTGTCTGCACCCCAGAGCTGACCCTGTACCACAGCTCTCCAAACCCAAATACATCTCAGAGAGAGCTGGTCTTCAAGGAGTATTGATACAGAGGCCTGCAGGAGGGAGAAGCCACAGCCAGACAGAGTAAGACCAGCTAACATCAGAGTTAACAAGATGAAGAAAGGCAAGGGCAAGAATATAAGGAACAGAAACCAAAGCTCTTGGCATCATCAGAACCCAGCTCTCCCACCACAGCAAGCCCTGGATACCCCAACACACCAGAAAAGCAAGACTCAGATTTAAAATCATTTCTCATGTGGTTGATAGAAGACTTTAAGAAAGAAAGAAATAACGCCCTTAAAGAAACACAAGAGAACAGAAATAAACAACTACAAGCCTTTAAAGAGGAAACACAAAAATCCATTAAAGAATTACAGGAAAACACAATCAAACAGACAAAGGAAATGCATAAAACTATCCAGGAGATAAAAATAGAAATAGAAACAATAAAGAAATCACAAAGGGAGACAACCCTGGAGTTAGAAAAAATAGGAAAGAGATCAGGAACCATTGATGTAAGCATCACCAACAGAATACAAGAGATAGAAGAGAGAATCTCAGGAGCAGAAGATACCATAGATAACATTGACACAACAGTAAAAGAAAATGCAAAATGCAAAAAGCTTCTAACCCAAAATGGCCATGAAATCCATGACATAATGAGAAGACAGAACCTAAGGATAATAGGTATA
>CM052712.1:36639542-36671867 GCA_028551405.1 Uromys caudimaculatus | reverse complement strand
GTGATAAAGACAAACACTACCTCAGAGTAAAGGGCTGGAATACAAGTTTCCAGGCAAATGGTCCCAAGAAACAGGCTGGAGTAGCCATTCTAATATCGGATAAAATCGACTTTCAGCCAAAAGTCATCAAAAAAGATAAGGAAGGAAACTCATCAAAGGAAAAATCTACCAAGAAGAACTCTCAATTCTGAACATCTATGCTCCAAATGCAAGGGCACCCACATTCATAAATGAAACTTTACTAAAGCTCAAAGCACACATTGCATCTCACACAATAATAGTGTGTGATGCAACACCCCACTATCATCAATGGACAGATCTTGGAAACACAAACTAAACAGAGATACAGTGAAACTAACAGAGGTTATGAACCAAATTGATTTAACAGATATCTATAGAACATTTCATCCTAAATCAAAAGAATATACTTTCTTCTCAGCACCTCATTGTACCTGCTCCAAAATTGATCATATAATCAGTCACAAAACAAACCTCAACAGATACAAGAAGATTGAAATAAACCCATGCCTCCTATCAGCACTATAGATTAAGGCTGGTCTTCAGTGGCAACAATAACAAAAGAAAGCCCACATACACATTGAAGCTGAACAATGCTCTACTCAATGATAACTTGGTCAAAGAAGAAATAAAGAAAGAAATTAAAGACTTCCTAGAATTTAATGAAAATGAAAGAACAACATACCCAAACTTATGGGACCCAGTGAAAGCAGGGTTAAGAGGTAAACTCATAGCTTTGAGTGCCTCAAAAAGGAAAATGGAGAGAGCATACACTAGCAGCTTAACAGCACACCTGAAAGCCCTAGAACAAAGCGAAGCTAATGCTCCCAAGAGGAGTAGAAGGCAGGAAATAATCAAACTCAGGGCTGAAATCAACCAAGTAGAAACTAAAAGAACTATACAAAGAATCAACAAAACCAAGAGTTGGTTCTTTGAGAAAATCAACAAGATAGATAACGCTTAGCCAGACTAACCAGAGGGCACAGAGACAGAATCCAAATTAACAAAATTAGAAATGAAAAGGAAGACATAACAGATTCTGAGGAAATTGAAAAAAAAATCATCAGATCCTACTACAAAAGCCTATACTCAACAAAACTGCAAAATCTGGATGAAATGGACAATTTTCTAGACAGATACCAAATACCAAAGTTAAGTCAGGATCACGTTAAACCATCTAAACAGTCCCATAATGCCTAAAGAAATAGAGGCAGTCATTAAAAGTCTCCCAACCAAAAAAGCCCAGGACTAGATGGGTTCACTGCAGAATTCTATCAGACCTTCAAAGAAGACCTAATACCAATTCTCTTCAATCAATTCCACAAAATAGAAACAGAAGGAATACTACCCAATTCCTTCTATGAGGCCACAGTTACACTGATATTAAAACCTCACAAAGACCCAATGAAGAAAGAAAATTTCAGACCAATTTCCCTTATGAATATCGATGCAAAAATATTCAATAAAATTCTCCCAAACCAAATCCAAGAACACATCAAAACGATCATTCATCATGATAAGTAGGCTTCATCCCAGGGATCCAGGGATGGTTCAATACCCAGAAATCCATCAATGAAATCCACTACATAAACAAACTCAAAGGAGAAAAAAAAAAAAAACATGGCCATTTCATTAGATGCTGAAAAAGCATTTGACAAAATTCAACATTCCTTCATGATAAAAGTCCTGGAAAGATTAGGAATTCAAGGCCCATACCTAAACATAGTAAAAGCAATATATAGCAAACCAGTAGCCAACATCAAACTAAATGGGGAGAAACTCCAAGCAATCCCACTAAAATCAGGGACTAGACAAGGCTGCCCCCTCTCTCCCTATCTATTCAATATAGTACTTGAAGTTCTAGCTAGAGCAATTAGACAACAAAAGGAGGTCAAAGGGATACAAATTGGAAAGGAAGAAATCAAAATATCAATATTTGCAGATGATATGATCGTGTACTTAAGTGACCTGAAGAACTCCACCAGAGAACTGCTGCAGTTGATAAACAACTTCAGCAAAGTGGCAGGATATAAAATTAACTCAAATAAATCAGTAGACTTCCTATACTCGAAGGATAAACAAACTGAGAAAGAAATTAGGGAAATGACACCCTTCACAGTTGTCACAAACAATGTAAAGTATCTTGGTGTGACTCTAACCAAACAAGTGAAAGATCTGTATGATAAGAACTTCAAGTCTCTGAAGAAAGATATCAAAGAAGACCTCAGAAGATGGAAAGATCTCCCATGCTTATGGATTGGTAGGATTAATATAGTAAAAATGGCCATCCTGCCAAAAGCAGTCTACAGATTTAATGCAATCCCCAACAAAATTCCAACTCAATTCTTCATAGACTTAGAAAGAGCAATTCTCAAATTCATTTGGAACAAAAAAAAAAAAAAAAAAAAACCCAGGATAGCAAAAGCTATTCTCATCAACAAAAGAACTTCTGGGGGAATCAGCATCTCTGACCTCAAGCTGTACTACAGAGCAGTAGTGATAAAAACTGCATGGTATTGGTACAGTGACAGGCAGGTAGATCAATGGAATAGAACTGAAGACCCAGAAATGAACGCACATACTTATGGTCACTTGATCTTCGACAAAGGAGCTAAAACCACCCAGTGGAAAAAAGACAGCATTTTCAACAAATGGTGCTAGTTCAACTGGCAGTCTACATGTAGAAGAATGAGAATTGATCCATTCCTATCTCCCTGTACAAAGCTCAAGTCCAGGTGGATCAAGGACCTCCACATAAAACCAGATACACTGAATCTAATAGAAGAGAAAGTGGGGAAAAGCCTAGAACACATGGGCACAGGGGAAAAGTTCCTGAACAGAACACCAATGGCTTATGCTCTAAGATCAAGAATCAACAAATGGGACCTCATGAAATTGCAAAGCTTCTGTAAGACAAAGGACACTGTCAATAGGACAAAACGGCAACCAACAGATTGGAAAAAGATCTTTATATATCCTATGTTTGATAGAGGGCCCATATCCAACATATACAAAGAACTCAAGAAGTTAAACTCCAGAGAACCAAATAACCTATCAAAAAATGGGGAACAGGCTAAACAGAGAAGTCTCCACTGAAGAAATTCGTAGGGCTGAGAAGCACCTAAAGAAATATTCAACATCCTTAGTCATCAGGGAAATGCAAATCAAAACAAATCTGAGATTCCACCTCACACCAGTCAGAATGGCTAAGATCAAAAACTCAGGTGACAGCCGGGCAGTGGTGGCACATGCCTTTAATCCCAGCACTTGGGAGGCAGAGGCAGGTGGATTTCTGAGGCCAGCCTGGTCTACAGAGTGAGTTCCAGGACAGTGAGGGCTACACAGAGAAACCCTGTCTCAAAAACAAAAAAACAAAACAAAACAAAACAAAAAACTCAGGTGACAGTAGATGCTGGCTAGGATGTGGAGAAAGAGGAACACTCTTCCATTGTTGGTGGTTTTGCAATCTGGTACAACCACTCTGGAAATCAGTTTGGTGGACCCTCAGAAAAATGGACATAATACTACCTGAGGACCCAGCTATACCTCTCCTGGTCATATATCCAGAAGATGTTCCAACATGTAATAAAGACACATGCTCCACTATGTTCATAGCAGCCACTATGTTTCCAGAAGCTGGAAACAACCCAGATGTCCCTCATCAGAGGAATGGATACAGAAAATGTGGTACATTTACACAATGGAGTACTACTCAGCTATTAAAAACAATGACTTGATGAAATTCGGAGGCAAATGGATATAACTTGAAAATATCATCCTGAGCGAGGTAACTCAGTCACAAAACAATGAACATGGTATGTACTCACTGATAAGTGGATATTAGCCCAAAAGTTCGGAATACCCAAGTTTCACTTTACAGTAACTGCTGGACTGAGAGTGAGGTCCCAGATGGAGGAGTTGGAAGAAGGGACTTAAAGTGCTGAGGGAGTTTGCAGCCCCATGGAGGGAGCAATAGTGTCAACTTGCCTGACCCCCCCCCCCAGTCCTCATAGAGGCTGGACCACCAACCAAAGAATACACATGGAGGGAACCATGGAGGGACCCATGGTTCAGACCACATATGTGGCAGAGGAGGGCCTTGTTGGCCATCAGGGGGAGGAGAGGCCTTTGGGCCTGAGGGTGTTAGAGGCCCCAGTAAAGGGGAATGTCAAGGTGGGAATACGGGAGTGGGTGGGCAGATGGGTGGGAGGTGGAATACCCTCATAGAGGCGGGGGAGGGGGAGGGGATAGGGGGGTTCCAAAGAGGAGACCTAGTAAGGGGGAAACATTGGAAAAGTAAATAAAGTATCAAAAAATTAAAATAAAAAAATGTATCACAATAAATAAGTTATTAAACTGTCTCAAAACTAATGACTTTCAGTTCTTTTCAGGCCCAAAGAATACAACATTTTGATCTGGAGGTATTCAGCTCCCTAAATCACTTTATTATTGTCTACTTGTGTAATTGTCTACTGGATAGCATGGAAGTGACTATTCAAACCTCTACAGGAGAAAGTAGTCTAGAAAGTCTTTCTCCCCTTACTCTGAATATGGCCCTACTCCCTACCACTATATGCTTAGAAGTACTGGCCTGAATGAGTATTAAGGTTGTTTCTTTTAATGAGTGTTTCAATAGTGAAGATTCTACTTACTATCCTAAGAAATTAGCATAGTGAAATTATCATCAGTACCATCAAGAGGACTGAGAAAAAAATAACCATCCAAACTGTACATTTCTAAGAGCATCTACTTCTCTGATGCTAGCATGTAATTAATACACATTAGTTTCTCAGATTATTAGTTTTCAGTTTCTCATTTAAGAAATGATATTTGCTATCATCATAGCATTTGTTCGTAACACAGCACTAATTTTTTTTTCTGCTTCTCTGTAACAAGGTAGATCTATCTGCTGAGTTCAGAAAGGGAGAATCACCAAGATCATTGACTCAGATATTTGGAACCACAGTTTCCATTGTCTCACTATCAGAAAAGTAGATAGTTTGACTCTTCATTCCCCTGTCTCCTGAATTTCATCCATTTTGAATTAATACTGAAATGAAAATTGTTGCTCAAAAGAGCTCAGCCAAACTCTAATATATGGCACATGGACTGAGAACCTTGAAAAAACCTTTAATAGAAGTTTAAGGAACAAAAAAATACCAGAAGGAAAAAATTTGCCTGGTAGCTTTATCATGAAAGCTTTAGTGTTGCCTGAGTAGAATTTTGGCCTTGGCAGATCATCATGGATTATGGAAGCTTTGGTCACTGGCAAGTGGCTTCATTGGTATACATAAGGCTATTTTTATTCACTTACCTTTTACAAAATAAGGACTCCTTGATCTTTAGCAAACAAGTTTTGTAAAGACTATCAGAATATGACCCTAGCGAGTACCCCAGGATGGACTCTTTAATGCTAGCTTGGTCTTGAACTATGAAAGTAGAATCTTGACTTTGTGCAAGTCTGTGAGGCAGAAATTACATGAACAATGTGAATGCTATTAAAATGAAATAATGCAGAACCAAATATTTGAGTGGGAATAGTCTGTACTGCACCATCAAGTCTGAGAAAAGACCCCTCGCCACAGGAAGCCTGTACCCAGTAGCCATGGTTTAAAGTTAGTGTCTTAGTTAGGATTTCTCCTGCTGTGATAAAGCTCTATTCCTAGGGGCAACTAAGGGAGGAACATTTTTATTCTGTTTCACACATTCATATCACAACCAACCCATCATTAGAGGAAATCAGGAAGAAACTCATTGCAGGAAAATGGAAGCAGGAACTGACACGGAGCCCATGGACAAGCACTACCTACTGGCCAACTCACTCCTAGATTGTTGTTTGCTTCTTAATCTCATCCAGCAAAAACAGTCACCTGTGATGGCATCTACAATGAGCTGGCCCCACAAACCATCACTAGCTACCAGAATGCACTACAGGCCAGTCTGGTGAGGCTATTTACTTAATTGAAGTTCTGTCTTCCTGAATAACCAACCCTAGCTGGTGTCAAACTGACGTTAACAATAGCCAGCATAATTTGGTAGTTAATTTTGGCATCAGACCTTAACTAATACAAAGTAGAATTGCTTGTGGCTTAAGTGAAAATTTAAAATCTGGAACAGTTATACAGAGGAAGAGAGGTTTCCTAAATGCCAAACAGAAATGTCTTCCAAGCTTTACCAATGAAGAAATGAAAATGTTGAACTGCATGAAGAGAAGTAATAAAGATGACATTTTTATCTTTACCTAACTCTCAGGTCTATCTTTACTTGTTCATTCAGGTAGGAATAAAAGATATATATTTTATTAAGTTATTCAAAAGGTATTAAAAATAATTTTATTTAGCTTTTCAATTTTGAGAGTTTTTTCCTATATTCACTTAGCCACAGAACAATACTCACAGACCCAGTCCTATGACTAGAGACTCAAAGGAACAAGGACAAAAAGTGCTGGATTAAGAGCATCCTTGGAGCAGACAGCACAACTGGCAGGGTTACTAGATGTGAAAGTTAGGGAAGAAAATAGCTATGCTGAACGGTAGCTCTCTTCAATCAGACTTGTAATTAGTGCAAGAATAAGGATGGGAGGGACAGGCTTTGGAAATGAGACAAATCCTGTTGAAGTTTAAGGCAATGTGTGCTTATTTCCATTGTGTTTTCAAATTTGAAAGACAAGACTATTCTATCTTTTGACTTATTGTGAGTGACAGGTAAGACAGTCTATGGGAAAGTACCACTGAAAAGTGCAGAACCCACTTAAAGCACAAATATTTCAATTAAACAATTACATAATTATGTAAGAGAAAGAAAATAACAACCTGTTTTCATTTTTTTTTTTGCTTTGAATGATCTAATGGTGTCTAATAAGTTTTAATAAGAGTGGGAACTATAGCAAAATGCCATAAACAAAATGGCTCATAAAGAGTAAATGTATTTCTCATAGTAAATGAGGCTGATATGCCATGACAAAGGTGTAAGCAGAGTTTGTTTCCAGTGAGAATATACTTCCTGGGTCAGAGAAAGAGCTGTCTTTTGCTGTGTCCTCACAGTAGCTGGTTGGGATGATGTAGCAAGACAGCAAGGAGTTCTGCTCTTGCTGTAACAGAGAGCTGGACCTCCCGGAACTGGAGTGTCAGAGAGTTGTGAAATTCCACGAGGCTCTGGGAACTTAACTCAAGTTCTCTCAAAGAGCCTCAAGCCAGTTCTCCAGCCTGTCCTTCTTGCCTTAAAAATAAATAAAATCTTTGTCAGTAAACCATTACATCTTAAAAATAAATGTTTCACATTAAAAAAATAAATAAAAGCAACTGCTGTTCTTTGGTGGCTGTTTCCTTGTTAGGAAGGACAGTTGGCGTTAGTGAAATGAGATGACAACCCATCCTAGAAGCTGTGTCTCCTAAAGTCAGGGTACTGCTTCGAGTCAAAATAGTTTCTTCCACCTGCAACAGAAATTAAGAAAACCAAACACTTTTCTATTTCACATTTTCACATTGATGAAGAGTCTCAATCCTCAAAAGTTCTCAGCTTCATTTCACCATTTTAACTAAGTTTTGATCTCTTTTGTGAACTTTTCTAGAGAATCATAGGAAGAAACATTTTAAAAAGGGAGATCTATCTTATGTAGATTTGAGAAGGGAGAAAGGTCACCTTGACCTATGTATATGCCGCCAATTTTACACAAAACAAAACTCAGAACATACATTGTTGCTATGTTCTCTTTCAGAGAGCCCACTCAAGTCTCCCTATAAAATTCACTCAGCACCAATAATTAACCAATTACTACATAGTTGTTGAAATAAAATATGTCTGTTAAAGGTTACCTTAATTATGATGCAGTCTTAAATGGGGGGATCTATGTCACCCTTTCAAGGCTGAAGGGGGTAGAAATAACATAGGAATTGGAGGATGGGAAATCATGAACCAATAAGCTATTATACAGGCAAACCATGGCCATGTCACTCATGTGGCTGCCTGCAGAAGACCTGGTTATTTATTTATTTATTTTTGAATATTTACTTTATTTACATTTCAAATGTTTTCCCCTTTTCAGGTCTCCCCTTTGGAAACCCCCTATCCCATGCCCTGTCCCCCTGTCTCTATGAGGGTGTTCCCCTCCCCCACCCAACCACTTCTGTCCTCCTGCCCTGCCTTTCTCCTACACTGGGGCATCTAACACCCTCAGGCCCAAGGGCCTCTCTTCCCACTGATGGCCAACAAGGTGCTCCTCTGCCACACATGTGGCCAGCAACATGGGTCCCTCCATGTGTATTCTTTGGTTGGTGGTCCAGTCTCTGGGAGCTGTGGGGGGGGGGGGGGCAGGTCTTAAACATTCAGACACAGATAGGGAGGGACTGATGGAGCTTCATCCAGAAAAGCTTTTGGCAGTAAAGGGCTTCTGGGAGAATGAAATCGTATTTAGTGATATAGCAATTGGTGAGTACTGGTGAATGCTCCAGTAGAAGATGTCACATCCATGCCAATTTGTGCTTACATGGAATTCTCAGGTTTGCTGCAGGTCCCTGCCAACAGTTGGTTTTTGACAGGTCAATAAAGAGCTGGTGGCTAATGGCTGGGCAGGGGTCAAAGGCGGGACTTTACAATTCCCAGTAAGAAACACAGAAGGGAGAAAGGACAGAAAAGAATCCAGGAAAGTGGCCCCGGGTATTAGTCATGTGGAGTTAGGGAGAAGCTCAGCCTTTGAACTTGTGGATGCAGATACTCACAGCCAACCATCAGACTGAGCCCGGGAACCCCAATGGAGGAGTTAGGGGAAGGATTGAAGGCGCTGGAGGGGTTTGCAACCCCATAGGAAGATCCACATTATCAATGAACCAGACCTCCCACAGCTCCCAGGAACTAAACCACCAACCAAAGAGTATGCGTGGATGGGTCCATGGCTCCAGCTATATATGTAGCAGAGGATTGCTTTATCTGGCACCAATGGGAGGGGAGGCCATTGGTTCTGTGGAGGCTTGTTGCCTCAGTGTATGGGGATGCTAAAGGGGTGAGGCAGGAGGGAGGGAGGGAGGGAGGGAGAGAGGAAGGAAGGAAGGAGGGGAGAAAGAAAGGAAGGAAAGAAGGAAGAAAGGAAGGAAGGAAGGAAGGAAGGAAGGAAGGAAGGAAGGAAGGAAGGAAGGAAGGAAGGAAGGAAGGAAGGAAGGAACTCCAGTGGTTACTGGAACCAGTTTTAAATTTAGATTTCTTCTAATTCTACTTGCTGACATAACACAGTACCAAATTTTGGTAGCTCAAACAGCATAAATGTATTTTCTCCCCATTCTAGAAGCTGCGACTGTGAGATCATGCTGGCTGCACATACTGCTGGGCTCTCCTGAGGGTCATTTCCTTGGCTGCCTTTCCCTGAGCACTCACCTGGTGTTTCATGGTGATCTGGTGCTGGAATAAGCCATCTCTCTTCATGTTAGAAGTATGTTAGATTGAGATCTTATCCTTATGACTTTAACCTTTAAGAATTAACCTCAAGGTTAGTAAAGGTTAAGGGTAACCACAAGGGTTAATTATTTATCTTAATTACTTCCTAAAAGGCTACATAATATAGCCAAAAGCATTTGCTTTTCCAAGCATTCCAACTTTGTTTTGATCATCATGTAAAAGGCAATAAAACATTTTATAGCAATTCTATTTTAAATATATTTTTACCTTATAAAAACTCCTTATAAACACATTACTACAAGGATAAATTATTTTGGGTGCTAAATTATGAAGGTTTTGTTTTTTTAGTTCAAAAATATTTATGGGAAAATCAACTTTATTAGAAATAAAATTTTATTTCTATTAGACAAATGTTTGCTTTCTGTTTAGTGATTATATGTATCTGCAATAACGAGTTATGTATTTTAGTTCAGAGTCCACAGTTACGTCAAGCAATCTTATCTACCAAAATAAAAAGCACATCATGAGGATGACCTGTATGTATAAGAGTAGAAAGAAAACTTCAAAATCCACACAGTAAAATGATTAAATTCACTGTCAATAAAATATGTATTAATTAAAATTTGAAAGCAATTTTAGACCTTGATGGGATTTTAAAAAAGAAGACACACATTGGAATGAGTAGAAGGAATGGTTCTGGGAGGGCCTGAGGAAGGGAGAGCCTCAGATCAAACATATTGTACAAAATTCTCACAGAACTAATAAAAGGGAGGAAGGAAAAAAAAAGCAATTTTAATATCAGATAAAAATCTTGAAGGTCACAGGATGATAAACTTCAAAAATTGCCTTTATACATCTCTTTTTATAGTACAAAATAATAAGGCTCATAAAAATTCATTAAAATGTTCATAACGTGGACCATAGAAAATCTTTACCAGGAATATTTTATAAAAATATTACTGTTAATTTTTTTCTCCATTGGAAAAATAGAAGGAATTCCCTGCTTAAAGTGAAGCGCTGTGCGGCTTTGTCTATACAGCGTCCCTGTGGTTTAGGTAACTCTTGCCCTTCCAAGCATGAGACTATGAATCTGATCCCCAGAATTTACAAAAAAAGTTAAAAATCAAGTGTGATGATTCATGCTTATCATCCTAGCACTGAGAAGGCAAAGACCTGGCAATCCCTGGAGCTCACTGACCATCTAGAAAATATATTCTACTTGGTGAATTCTAGTCCAGTCAGAAATCTGTTCTCAAAAATGGAGGTATATGGTATCTGAAGAATAATACCTGAAGTTGTCTTCTGGTCTCCACATGCATGTATATGCATGTGCACATGCACTTCCACATGCATATGTATCTTTAACCAGAAGAAAATGCACAGAAACATGCAAAATTCATGGAACCATTATAATAATTATGATGACTCATGAAAATGAGAAATTACAATAAAACAAAACTCACAATATGAAATTATTAAGGCCTAAAGATCATGAGAAATATGCTCATAGACTAGAGCTATCACTTAACATGAGTGTCTGTCTACACATGCACATAAGCAAGAAAATATAGATGTAAACAGACATGTCCACATAAATGCAAGGTTATTAATAATGTAGAATTTTAGATGAGTCCTTTGTCTTTTTCCCTTTTATTTTTCTCCCCTTCTTTGTTATGTTTTTTTTTTTTTTTTTTGGTGCAGGGTTTCACTACACAGCCCAAGCTGTTTTAAATATCACTGTGTAGAAGGTGGAGATATGGCTCATCAGTTAAGAATACTCTTTCCGAGGACCTGGGTTCAATTCCTAGCACAACTGCCAGTGACTCCAGTCCCATGTCCCCCTTTTCTGGCTCCATTAGATAACAGGCACACATGCACAGACATACATGCAGGCAAAACACCCATACACATCCATAAAATAAAACATCCCTATGGAGTCCAAAATCTATCTGTCTCAGCTATGTAAGTACTAGGGTTACAGCTGTGAGCCTGAAGCTAGTTTCTTGCCAAATATTATTCCAATTAATCTTACCATATCCTATAAATAATAGAAAGACATGTACAAATAATACAATTAAAGTAAGCAAAAATTAATTAGGGTTATTATATGACTGGTATCTTTCATATTTTCAAGTTCAACAATTTTTTCCTTCCTTTGAGCTCTATCAATAGCACAGACAAATTCAGTAAAGTAGAAGGAAAGAAAACCTGTCTAGCTGAGGACCTGAAAGTAATGGGTATGTAAAACTAATTATTAGCAGATTTTATTACAATAACTCCATTAATAAAACATACCAATCCACACACTATAAAAGTAGATAATCTGATCTTATCACTTATGCTTGTAAAAAGTCTCAGATTATAAGATGAATTGTAACATGAATTTGTTTATAGTTTGTAAGGAATATATGCATTACATTGGATGTTAGCTTAGTAACATAATTAGGAAAGTATTTAAAATATTAATTCATATTAGATTTAAGGCCCTTCCACATTTTCTTCTGAATATACTATCAATGAAAGAGTATAATCTTAAGATTTAGATATTATAAGCATATAATAAGTAGATATCAATGAAAGAGTATAATCTTAAGATTTAGATATTATAAGCATATAATAAGTATTTATATATAATTATTTACTTTTTGCTGTGTTTTAAGATTAAAATCAGATCTTTATTAATATATGGCATAGGATCTCTACTGAATAGCATTTTCACTTCACATTAAATGTTTTATTGAATGAATGTATGAATAAATCCTCTTTAGGTTGTCTCTTCTTGTGGAGATTGTTCATATTGTTTGTAAAGGTGTGGTCCCCAAACAGCAGCAACAACGTCACCTACAGATTTGATAGACATGCTGTTTTTAGCCCAGCCCAGACATTTGGGAATTAGTCTTGAAATTTAGCTTAAATTGACTAAATAATTCTGAAAATTGCAATGGATGCTTATATCTGAAATACCTACTGGTTGTTCCAATTTACATTACTTACACTACGCACCCTACAGTTCATATTCCAAAAAAAATCTCATAAAAATAATCTAAATCTGGGTCTAAAAAGACATGCTTTAATGAAATTACATGATACCAATGAGAGATTTATAAAAAAGATAATTTAAGAAGAGATTATATAAAATTTCAGTAAATTAGTTAATAATATATCACCTCTAATTCTGAAATATATAGTCTGGCGTTGTCAAGGAAGTAAAGAAAAAATTAAAGATTATATATGGAAGTAGATTTTAAGCAAGGATTTTAGTACATTATTTGATCAAAATTATAGTAAAATAAACATCAGGTAAAAGCTTGAAGAATTACTTTGTCAATTGCTAATGGGAGTATTTTTGTGGGAAGAAATTCTATACTTTGAGTATTTATAAAAAGGGGGTAGAGAGAGAAAGAGACTGAGAAAGAGAGATGGAAAATTAAATTTGTCATTCATTAGCGATCTCATACAAGGGTGACTTTATAAGCACTTCTGTTATGTGAAAATCTTCAGAATGAAAATGTCTTAAATCCACTTCTCCAGAGAATCCATTTCTAGATAAAACTAATACCTGTGATCAGTGTGAGTAAGCGTGCTGTCGAAAATAATATCGTGATCTTACATGTGAGCTTGTACAGAAGTAAAGCCAAATGAAACACAATCCATATGGAGAAGGAATTTATGTAGACATATCTTGCAAAAGCCACACAGGAAGCATTCATAAAACACATGGAATTTACATTCGATTGTCTGTTCTTAAAGGATCACTTATGTCACCGCACGCCTTGGTTGCTGGTGATAAAGGAATAATATGCTCAAAGCAATAGATGTGCTTATTATGTGTATAATATTTTTAAAGTATATAAAAGTTATTTTTAAAAGTGAAGAAAGAATAATGTCTTCTTCCAAAACAATTATCCAAAAGTCATAGATTGTCAAATAAAAGCACAATGCCAGGTGTGGCATATTTTCTTCTTGTGGGACACAGGTGTCCCAAGCAGTCCCAAAATAATCCAAATTATTGCCTTTTTTTCTACTGTTTGCTCATCAGAACTTAAAGAGTAGATCCTACTGCTGAAAATGTCTCATATATTGATGACAGAATATAGAAAAGAAAGAAGGTTAACATTGACCAGGAGCTTTCTCTAAGCTGGCTACATTTTCCAGTAATGGAAAGAGTTCTGTTAGCTGTTGCAGTGTGTCTGTGTATGTGTGTGTTTGTGTGTGTGTGTGTGTGTGTGTGTGTGTGTGTGTGTGTGTGTGTGTGTGTGTGTGTGTGTGTTGAGTGTGGGTAGTTATCAACAGTCTTATCCAGCTCTGAAGCCAGTGAAGTACAATAATGACAAAGATGACAAGATAAAATTGCCTTGTTTGGTATGCTGGCATGTCCTAAATGGGGACAAAATAACATGGCTCCTTCTCCTGGGCCATGGCCAGCAAATGAGACTTGGGCCTCCAAGAATGCCAAAGGCTGCCTTAGGCATAAGGCTTATTTGTACAATAATATACATATTTTATATTGCTCCTTTAAGGAATGCTCTCCCTGTTAATGTTAATGGCTCTAAGATAATAAGAGACAGCTTAAGTCCGGAGATGAAGGTGTGGCTAATGTCTCAGCAAAATGGTAAACGGAGGGACCTTCAGGACAGCTCTTAAGGCCATGTAAAAGAACTCTAAAAACATGAGTTCAAAAATATATAGTTTCTCCAATATGCAAAGTGTAAGGATGCGATATGAATTATATGAATGGCTTCATGAATCTAAAGAAACAAAGGCAGCTGCATTAATGAGCTAACTTGTCAGAAAGATACAGGCAGATTCCTGAGTTCAAGATCAGCCTGGGACACAGTGAGTCCAGGCCTAGGTATGCTAATTTCAGGACAGGGTCCCACCCAGCTAGTTTATCATTTGTGCTTAACAGAGAAGGCAGATCTCTGAGTTCTTTTGCAATGTTAAAAGAAAATGTGTGCTTGCTGTCTCCTAAGAATTAAGGGGCTGGTCTTATAAGACAATGATTCTGAAAAAACAACGTAAACCCCATTTGTCTCCGTTTAAGGACCCCAATAGTCTTCATTTATGGACAAAGCTTGATTTCAAAAGAAGGCCCTAAGGCACCAGCTCCAGGAACAAACCATAAGTCTCAAAAATTATGCCATAAGATACCAGCTCCAGAGACAGATCATAAAAGTTAAAACAAGATACCTCTCCCAAAGAACAGCCTTATGGAAAATCACAAAAATGGGGAAATATCTTATCTCAGAATGAGCCATCTGTGCTGGTCAACCCTATCTCATCGTATGGTTAAACCTTCATAACATAGGAATGCAGACCACTGACCACCAATGACCCCCTGGCACCCACCAATGAAATTTTAGATTACTTAATCCCTCTAGAGAGTTCCCTATAAGAAGGCCTTCACACCTTTGTCTGGGGTCCCCATTTCAAAAATTTGTTGACTCCAGTATGCTGGTTGTTTCTACAGAATAAACACTCTTTGTTTTATCATATTATCTGACTCTGGGGTCTTTCTTCAGCAATTGTTTGGGCCCTCACAATTCATAGGATAGTCAAAAGGAAATCTGAAGTAAATATCTGGATTGATGTGTAAAATAAAAGACTGGACTTATTATCGGCAAGAAAGGAGCTCTCCAGAGAATTTTTTAGAAGAGCAAGAGAGAACCCTATGGAGAACTGTTTCAAGCAGAACAGAGAGATTAACTCTCTAGAGATCACCAAAGAAAGCAGATCAGAGAAAAAGAAAGCAGAACAGAGAGAAAGCAAGCCAGAAAGCTGTCTCAGCAGAGCATAGGACCCATGATTTGACTTTGAGTCATTTGTTTTTGCTGTTTCCAGACAACCCTGCCTCAGAATCCCTCTCCAAGCTGAGTCTGGTCCTTGGTATAAAATAGTCACATATAGGTTATGGAGGTAACCAACCACTTTTTTGATAGGACTTAAGGTCTGCTCCATAGCACAACACAAATGTCTGGTATTCTACATTGGTCCAAGAACCTATGGTCAGGGAGCTCACAAGCTCTGGGAGTGATCAAACTACTATAATTCAGCTAATGGACACAGTATCAAGCTGCCTTTTCAATTCCTCTCTCTCTCTCTCCCTCTCACTCTCTCCACATAGATTAGTACAGCTCTCATACCTCACCAAAAGAAGGAGGTTTGTTTGTTTGTTTATTTGTTTGTTTTTTGTAGTGGATGATGGTTAACATACTTACAACCTATAACTTGGGATATAACTTACAACTTATAACATAACTTACAACTGACCAAAGTGCAGAGAACAAATGCCAATAGAGTGCTCAGCCACAAATAGGACATCTATATTAAATACTCCCAAGGCTCAGGCACCATCATGGAAGGAAGGCTGAAATGAGTGAATGAGCCAGAGGTTGGAGAAGACCAGAGTGGAACACTGTCTTCTAGACATGACAAGACTGCTACATTCATAAATCTACAGCAGCTGTAGCTGACTGCATAGAACCCATAAAAGGGTCCAGCCAGTCAGGAAGGGTACATGAGTAACTACCCTGTGAACAACTGGCTTCACACCGAAGAGGAGTCTATTTTTTCAAGGGTGTGGCATCTTATAGTTTGATCCAATGGATGCTCCCACAGTCATGGGTATATAGACAACACTAACTGGACTAAATGGATTTAAAAAAATAAAAATAAAAAGGAATTAGACATGGATATAGAAAAGAGATGTTGGGGGTATTTTGTAGGAGTTGGAGGAAAGAATAGTAGATGAATATGAGCAAATTACATTGTATTAAATCCTCAAAAATTAATAAAAGTACTTTAAGAAAAAGATTTCAGCTCATGTTTAAGCAATCCTGTTGGTTAGACTTCTGGCATTATTAGGAGACAAAATCTCACAGAACACTTCCTGTTTCTCTGGCTCTTACAATCTTTCTCTCCCCTCTTTCACAATGATCTCTGAGGCTTAGGTCTGTGAGTCATGTTATAAATTTATCAGTTAAAATTTGGTACCACAACTCTGGATATTCATTGGAATCTGAGTTATCTCTGTAAATCACTGAAGTAATATTTTTCAATTTTTATTATTTATTTATATTCCCTTCGTTGTCTTCCCTCACAGTCCCCCCTCTCATAGTTCCTTATCTCATTCCTCCTCCCCCTTGCCTCTGAGAGGGTGGCCCCCCCCAGTACATCTCCCCATACCCTGGGCTACAGCCTTAAGTCTTTCAAGGATTAAGCACATCTTCTCCCAATAAGGCCTGACCAGGCAAACCTCTGCTATTATTTGTGCCAGTGGCCTCTGACCAGCCTGTGTATGCTCCCTGTTCGTGGCTCAGTCTCTGGAAGCTCCCTGGGGTCTGGGTAAGTTGAGACTACTAGTCTTCCTATGGGGTCGCTCTCCCCTTCAGCTTCTTCAATCCTTCCCCCAATCCAATAATAGGGGTTCCCGACTTTAGTTCAATGGTTGGGTATAAGTATCTGCTTCTTTCTCAGTCAGCTGCTAGTAGGGCCTCTGAGGGGACAGCCATGCCAGGTTCCTGTCTGTAAACACATCATAGCATCATTAATAGTATTAGGACTGGTACACTCACATGATATGGACCCCAAGTTGGGCAGGTCATTGGACTGCCTTTCCTTCAGTCTCTTCTTCACTTTTGTCCCTACAGTTCCTTTAGACAGGAACAATTCTAGGTCAGAAATTTTGACAGTGGGTTAGTGACTCTCCACTTAAGGTTTTGTCGATCTACTGGAGTTGGACTCTTCGAGTTCCCTCTCCCCACTGTTGGGCATTTTGACTAAGGTCACTCCTATTGAGTCCTAAGAGTTTCTTACCACCCTGGTCTCTAGTACTTTCTACAGCATCTCCCCACCTCTCATCCACCACCCATGGTGCTTATTTCCATTCATTCTCTTGGCCCTCTGAACTTCTTGCCTGCTCCCCCTCCCATACCTGATCCTGTTCTGCTGTTGCACTCCCCCTCCCCTCTCCTACAAAGGTTCCCCCCTCCTTCTGCCTCCTGAGATTATTTCTTTCCCCCTTCTAAGTGGAATTGAAACATCCTCACTTGGGGGTTTCTACTTATTGCACTTTTTACAGTCTGTGGGTTGTGTCCTAGGTATTCTGTACTTTCTGGCTAATATCCACTAATCAGTGAGAAGATACTATGTATGTACTTTTGGGTCTGAGTTATCGTACTCAGGATGACATTTTCTAGTTCCATCCATCTGCCTGCAAAATTCATGATGCCTTCATTTTTAATAGCAGATTACTATTCCATTTTCTGTATCCATTCTTTGGTTAAAGGACATCTGGGTTGTTTCCAGCTTCTGGCTATTACAAATAAGGCTGTTATGAACATGGTGGAGCACCTGTTCTTGTGGTATGGTGGGGCATTTTTGGGTATATGTCCAAGAATGGTATAGCTGAATCTTCAGGTAGATCTATTTCCAGCTTTCTGAGGAACTGGCAGGTTAATTTCCAGAGTGGTTGTACCAGCTTGCAATCCCACCAGCAATGGAGTAGTGTTCCTCTTTCTCCACATCCTCGCCAGCATGTGCTATCACTTGAGTTTTTGATCTTAGCCATTCTGATTGGTGTAAAATAGAATCATAGGGTCATATTGATTTGCATTTCTCTGATGACTAAGGGCTTTAAACATTTCTTTAAGTGCTTCTTGATCATTCATAATTCTTCTGTTGTGAATTCTCTGTTTAGCTCTGTACTCTATTTTTAATTGGGTTATTTGGTTTCTTGGAGTTTAACATCTTGAGTTCTTTATGTATTTTGGATATTAGCCCTCTGTCAGATGTAGGGTTAGTGAAGATTATTTCCCAGTCTATAGGTTGCTGATTTGTGCTACTGATGGTGTCTTTTGCCTTACAGAAGATTTTCAGTTTCATGAAGTCCCATTCATCAATTGTTGATCTTAGAACCTGAGCCATTGGTGTTCTGTTCAGGAAGTTTTCCCCTGTGCCAATGAGTTCAAGGTTCTTTCCCACTTTCTCTTCTATTAGGTTCAGTGTATGTGGTTTTATGTTGAGGTCCTTGATCCACTTGTATTCCATTGATTTCCTTTTGTTGTCTAATTGCTCTGGTTAGAACATTGAGTACAATATTGAATAGATAGGGATTTTAGTGAGATTGCTTCTAGTTTCTCTCCATTTAATTTGATGTTGGCTGTATATATTGGTTTGCTATATATTGACTTTATTATGTTTAGGTATGTGCCATGAATTCCTGATCTCTCCAAGATGTTTTACATGAAGGGGTGTTATATTTTGTCAGAGGCTTTTTCAGCATCTAATGAGATGATCTAAAGGCTATTTTCCTTGAGTTGGTTTATATAGTGTATTATGTTGATAGATTTTCATATATTGAACCATTCCTGGATCCCTGGGATAAAGTATACTTGGTCGAGGTGAATGATGGTTTTGATGTGTTCTTGGATTCTGTTTGCAAGGATTTTATTGAGTGTTTTTGCATAGATATTCATAAGCAAGATTGGTCTGAAGTTCTCTTTCTTTGTTGTGACTTTATGTGGCTTAGGTATCAGAGTAACTGTGGCTTCATAGAATGAATTAGGTAGTGTTCCTCCTTCTGTTTCTTTTTCATGGAATTGTTCGAGGAGTATGGTATTAACTCTCCTTTGAAGGACTAGTAGAATTCTGCACTAAAATCATCTGGTTCTGGGCTTTTTGGTTAGAAGGATTTTGATGACTATTTTTGTTTCCTTAGGGTTATGGCACTGTTCAGATAGTTTATTTGATCTTGATTTACCTTTGGTACATGGTATATGTTTAGAAAATCATCCATTTCATCTAAATTTTCTAGTTTTGTAGAGTATAGGCTTTTGTAGTAGGTTGTGATGATTTTTTTTAATTTGATCAAGTTCTGTTATCTCTCCCTTTTCATTTCTGATTTTGTTAATTTGGATAATGCCTCTGTGTATTTTTGTTTGTTTGCTTTATTATTCTTTTATTTTTTGAGACCATATATAATTATATAATTTCCCTGTCCATTTCTTCATAGCTATGCCATATAGCCTTCCTTGCTCTCTTTCAAATTCATAGTCCGTTCTTTCACTAATTGTTGTTATGTACACACACACACACACACACACATTTTCCTAAGAACACAATTTCACAAGTACAACATGCTCAGTATATATTATATAATGCTATATATGTTTTGGGGACTGACTACTTAGTATTGGATAACCAATTTTTGTCTTCTGTGGGAAAAACTTTCTCTTGCTCTCAACTTTCTTTAGTTGCCTGTATTTCTTTATGCAGGGCTGAGGACTCCTAGGCCTCTCTCACCCTACTCCCAGTCATATTAGTATGTCTATTGTTGTGTCATGGATATTGGAAGAGAGCCTACTCTAAAAGTATCTTTTATTTGCCTCATATATTGTCATCTCAGAGGCTTACTGTTGAATAAGCTCCCCCTTTTTAGTTCTTTCGGGACTCTGGCTGACTAATTCAACTTAGCTCTTCTGGTTCAAACTCTTCTCTAAGCTGACTGATTCAATTTGCCTTTTAAAATCTTCTAACTGAATTTATCAGCTTGGCTCAAACTGTCTCTGGCATTTTTTTCTACTCTTCTGTCTACTTCTTATTCTCTGGCTTCCACTGCCTTTGTTGACCTTCACTGAAATGCCTGCTCTCAGGAACAAACTCAACTCCATTCCACTGCACTCACTGCTTTGACATCCAACTGATTCACTCTGTGTTGCTCTTAAGTAGACTCTTTTTTCTGTCTGTTCTCATCAGACTTGACCATATCCTATCTGTAACTCATTCTGTCAAATCTTTCTCTGATTCATCACTTTGTTTGCCCCTCAATTTGATGTCGCTTTCAAACATGGCTACTTCCTTTTACAAACTGGCTTTACCTTAATTGTTTGGGATTAAATGTGTATACTAAGGGTGTGTGTGTGTGTATGTGTGTGTATTACAGTCATAGGGATTAAAGGTATGTACTAAGAACATGTCTGTATTTCAGCCAGATCAAGTAGACCTAGAAGGTCTTTGGATGTGATCCTTTGCCAGAAAAGCCATGTTGCTAGATTAAAATTCCTCTACAACCCACAACTTCTACTTTACCAGCATAATCTCTGACCTTATTCTAAATGTCTGCTCTTACTCTCACAGATAATGCTGTACTTGTTAAATTGTGTATTTAGGAAATTGTGTGTGTGTATGTGTGTGTGTGTGTGTGTGTGTGTGTGTGTGTGTGTGTAAAACAACAATTAATGAAAGAAGAAGTCATGAATTTGAAAGAAAGCAAGGAAGGCTATAAAGAATAGTGATGAAGAAAGGGACAGGGAAATTATGTAATTATATACACTCTCAAAAAATAAAAGAAATTATAAAACAAACAAAAATATTTCAGTGATTTACAGAGATAACTCAAAATCCAATCATTTTTTATAGTTAAAAATGAGTCAGGGATTGTGTTTAAAATATAACATGCAAGAAAATGTTATGCTTTCTTTCAGTGATTAGAATATAGAGAGTGGTGTTAGACAGATTTTTGCAATAGAAAGGTGAATGTGGTTTCCACAGGAAAAGTGGCTTTAAGAAGATATTCTGAAGTGAGTAAAGGGAAGGAAGAAGCAAATGAGCAATTATTGATGAGAACAGAGAATATGATATGAGTATAATAATGTCATCCCCCAAATTTGGGTAATCTTATTCCCAGAATGTAAACAATTGTGACCTTTAGGATGAATCTAAACTGAAGAATAGAACTGATGGCCTTTAACATGTGATTTTAAAACTGTGCTTCTTGACCTTCCTAGTACTGCAACCCTTTAATACAGTTTCTCATGGTGACTCCCCCAACCATAAAATTATTTTCATTGCTACTTCATAACTATAGTTTTGCTACTGTTATGAATCATAATGCAAATATCTGTGTTTTCTGATGGTTTTAGGTAACCCAGAAATGAGTTGACTCAGGTTGAGAACCACAGTTTTAAAATGAAGACACTACTTTAGATCATATGTTAGACAGCAGAGAAGGTGAGAGAACACATTGAGCTCAGGCAGATGTAAATGCTTTTTTTTTTTTTCTTTTTGAAGATGAAGGAAGTATCCAGTAACCATGAAAAAAAAAAAAATGTGTGGTTGCCAGCTGACAGAAAAGCTGGAAAATGCAGATTCTTGGTAGTGTTCACAGACACCTTGATTTTAGTCCAGTCAGATTCCCTGTGGTTCCAGCCACCAGACTGATAATAAGCATGCAAGATACTTAACTTTTCAGGTGATTTGATGGAACAGACACAGAAATCAAATGGAAAACGACCATGAGAAATGCCTGAGCCACAATGTGTTCTGTAGGAGTCGGTGTCATGAATGGAAAGTAGACTAATACATTGGTGACAAGCCTTTTGAGTTCCAGAGTGAGGCAAGTTTAGTTGTAAAAAGACAGATAAATCACTTGTAACTTTGAGTTGGCAGGTTTCAGGATAGAAGTAGAAAGTTTAAATTTATTCTTAGTGAAGATAGAGACATGAATCAGGAGCTCTCTTTTAGAGGTATGGGGCTAAAAGCCAAGTCCAGTTGGAATGGATGCCAGTGAGGCAGTGGTATCAAGAATACTAGGGAAATAGTAGGGGTGGGCAGGCAGGTATGGACATTGCAAACATTGTTTTACTAATGTGTATTGTCTTTATGTTCTAAAGGGAGTCAAGAGAAGTCAAAGTATCTCAAAAGCAAACAAAGTGTGTGTGTGTGTGTGTGTGTGTGTATGTATGTGTGTATGTGTGCATGTGTGAGTGTGTGCATGTGTGTGTTGCATGAAATGAGAATATATGCATTTGTGTATATATTTATGTAAATATGGATAAATACACTTAAAGTAATTCATAGAATAGGGAATACAATATTCATCTACTTTTTTTGTTGTTGTTTTTTGTTGTTCTTTTTGTTTTTATTTTGAGGCTGAGGTTTCTTTTTGTAGCTTTGACTGTCCTGGAACTTTCTCTGTAGATCAGGCTAATCTCAAACTCAGTGAGATCCATCTGTCTCTGCCTCTTGAGTATGGGAATTCAAGGCTTGCACCACCACAGCCTGGCTTGTCTACATTTTAATATTTGAAAATATTAAATATTGAATTTTTTACATTAACAGTTAGAAGATGTTCACTGAACATTTATATTTTTCCATATTCAGAATGAGTTAGAAACTCTTCTCACTCAAGTCAATTCTTGCCTCAGTTTGGGTTTCTATTGCTGTGAAGAGACACTATGACCAAGGCACAGTCCATTATCAAGGCAGAAAGCATGGTAGCATCCAGATGGGTGTGGTGCTGGAGGAGCTAAGAGTTCTACATCTTCATCCAAAGGAAACCAGGAGCAGACTATCTTCCAAGCAGCTAGTGGGAGGGTCTCAAAGCCCATGCCCAAAATGACACATTCTCCAACAAGGTCACACCTGTTGTGGATAGCCCTGGAGCTGTTTGTATTTTGCTAATTCTGCCCTCCTGTGAGGAGCTTCAGACAAGGAGTGAGTTACACCTGTGACTTGTGAACCAATCCTCTAATGAATAAAAGAGCCAATCACTGGGTTGCAGAGGAGAAGAGAGAAGGAAGAGGAGGAGAGAGAGAGGTGCCTTTTGGAATGGGGACAGCATGTAGTAGGTAAAATGTAGCTAGAAGAGTCTCCTGGTATCATGGTGGATCCGCAAGGATTGACCACCAGAGGAATCAGACTTTGACAAGGTTTACAAGATTAGGTTTCAGTTGATGTGCCCAGAGACTGAGTTATCATTGTTTCTGAACTAAGTTTGTCTTGTGTTTTCCTTCACGTGGCAGCTCATCTGGGTTCAAGAGAGAAAGGTACAGCAGCAAAGTGTAGGTTTGGCTGATGTGCACCACAGAGGCTATGGGGTTATTGAAGCATGGGGCTGGCGTGGTAGTGACCCGCCAGTGGGAACCTAGTGAGCTGGGTGGAGAGATCATGGAGCTCTGAGTCAGAGTTCCAGGAGATGAAAGTAGGTTGGCCATTGCCCGCCAAAGCATGGTTGGCCAGCCCGCCAGGGTTGAGAGAACCAGGGAACTGTGCGGGAACATGTGCAATATATTCCTTCCTTCTTTTTTAATATTTTCCGCAACACACACCTACTCCAAAAACTCCACACCTCCTAACAGTGCCACTCCCCATGTCAAGCATATTTAAACCACCAAAATTCTCTTCCTTCCTTTTCTTCTTTTTCCTATCCTTCCTTCCTTCGAAATGAAGATCATAGCTGAATATGAAAGTAGGTTATATTTTTCATCTTCCCTTGAAGTTAAGCTATGTCATAAGACTTTATACAGCAACGCACAGGAGAGGTAACATAGGAAATTTTTTATGAAGTTTAAAGAGAATATTAACCTTATATTTCTTTTTCTGTTTTTGGAGCAAGAGAGGAAGCTTGAAGGAAACTGGTACCCAAAATGACTAGACGAAAGAGAGTTGAGCCCAGCCTATGTGAACAGCTTTGAGGAATAGTGGAAAATCAAATCATTCTCACTTTTATTTTCACAGCTAAACATAATATAACAACGACAAAAAGTGGATTTGCCAGCACACAGTGTGATATGTATGTATATTGGGCATCCATTGCTGCAAAGTGACACCATGAGCAAGGCAACTCTTATAAAGGATAATATTTAGTTAGGGCTGTCTTACAGGTTCAGATTATATGTGTGTGTGTGTATACATACACACACACACACATACACGTCTGTCTGTGTGTGTATTTCTTTAAATAAGGTCACAGTGTAACTGCAGATTTGAACATGAGTAGTTATACGCAGCAATTTATTTCATTTACTTTAAAAACAAACCAGGAAACCGAAAATCTAATACATCAGAAATGCTTTAAACTATGTAAATAGAGATAGAAGAAACAACTATATCAACAAGGCATAAACAAGAAATGGGGAATGAAAGAACAAAAATCAAAATGAATATGTATTGTAGTACAAATAAGGATTCCTCCAGAATGATGCATTCCCAAACATTAACAAAAGCGAGCAGACTTAGTCTGAGCTAGAGCTCAGTGGGGCTTTCCTGGCTCATGAAAGGTCTGGGTTTAATCTCTATCCTGCAAACAAGCAAACAAAGGATACACACAAATTCATAGTATAAATTAAGAAAAAAAATTGTCTACAACCCCAACCTGATAACAGTCTATGAATGATTTGCTTACTTTTTGGACTACACTTCTGTAAGCCAACAAAAGAAGAGCTCTATGGGGTTAACTGGGAACCTTCTAGAGAAGGTATCTCTGGACAAAATCTTCATCTACTTTTGTAACTTTTAGAGTGAAGTACACTCATATCACCTCACAGCTCATTAGGCTAAGAGAAGGAATAATTTAGCTAATCATTATCTGGCTTTAATGGTGCGTGGAAATGGGTAAGCTCAGTGCCAGGCAAGCTGACCTATTCCAGGAGAGGGCAGCCAGGCCGTGGCAGCTGGTGTTTGCCTCTGAACAGACCAACTTTAAGCCAAGTGAAGGCACATGGCAGGAGATGGGAAACAGCCCCTTTCAGATTTGATATTTTAAATATTTCGTTAGGAAGAATGGCTCCCGATACTTAAAACTTTATAAGGTTGAGGTTAAAAGGCAATTGGATGATTTTTTTTTTCCTGGTGGGCAAGAGAAAATTGTCTATTGTGAATTGTATAAATCTACAATAGACAAAAGAAGGAATGAATCCCACTGGGAATGTATAAAATAGAATATATATTACCAGCTTGGCCCTTTGACCTTCTCTTTGTCTAGCAGATCCCATTCTATGCTTCTCTCTTCTTGCCCTCTGTCAGATCAATTTTTGCTGGTGGGCTGGCCTTTATCATAGCTCTTATTATGACTGCCACAAAATAGTTTCTTGTCTCTTTCCTCCATTGGACCTCACATGTCCTACAAGAAAGAAGCGTGTCTCACGCCTCTAGCACTGTATTCTTTACCAAAGGTAGGCATTATAATAAAAGTATTCACCTTGGGTTTTCACGGGTAAATATTGTGCAATCTTGAGGATCTCAGAGTAGATCATAGGCACAGAAACTGAAAATTGAGCTTCATGCAGAGTACCTGGAACAATAGTTCTTGGAGAGGCAGAGATAGGAGACTCCAGCTAACCAGCCAAATTGCTAAGCTTCATTGAGAGACCCAGTCTCAAATATTGTGGAAAGCAATACTAGAAGGCAATTGATACCAATTTCTGGCCTCCATATGCATTTGCACACCATTGGATGAAAACACATAAGCATATACACAAAAACAAAATACATATATATAACACACACACACACACACACACACACACACACACACAAAGTGTTTTAAATTGTGCTTGGTACTGGGGATTTATATTGTTTTTGATTATGATGTTTAAATGTTTAAATCTAGTCCTTTTCACAAGGGGTTCTTATTTATTTATTTAGATTTAAATTCCAATGAATTTAAAGTAAATGAATTAAAACTATGTTTTCCACCAAATGCAGTAAGTGTAGGTCCAGCCCCCAGACTACTCTGGCAGCCAGGTCCAATCCCTTGAGACACACAAGTAAAAGTAGCCAAGCTCTGCCTTTGAAGAACTCCAGCAACCAGGTTCTGCCCTCAGGACGAATGGCCATAGTGAGAAGTAAAGACTAATAACCCATCTTCTTGAGATATAGGAGCCAAGCTCCAACCTACACAGGGTAAAATCCCAAGCTAAGGACTTGAAAACTCACAAGTCCCTGAGCTCAGATTCCAAGGAATCCTTGAGCTTACCTCAAGATCAAACCATACAATCCCAGCAATCCCTGAACTCAAACTCCCAACAATCTCTGAGCTTGCCCCAAGATCAGGCCATAGAGTCCCACCAATCCTAGCTATCCTGTAAAGCTCCACCTATCCCAACCCCAAGAGCCCCTATACCCTACTAAATACCCTGTATAAAAGCTGCTCTCCTGCTAAGTTCTCAGCTGTCTCTCTTTTGAGCAGAAGCTGCCACCATCCTGTGAATAAATCTCTTGCGTGAGGCTTATTGTGCACTGTGACTTTATGGTAATTCTTGGCTCCCAGCCACTAAAATAACTTTCCCTTTATAGCTGTAATACTTACAGTAAGACCCTCTTGCTCAGACAGCACACATTTTGGCTATAAGGCATACAAAAATCAATCTCTAACTGACTGGGAAACTTTTTAATTGCTAGCTAGCTTTCATAGTGCTAGAAGACGCTGTGCTGACTTCTGGGAGAGTAAAGATATAAATAGTCTTATATAAAATGTTGGATCATGCTTTCTAAATACTAACTGCCAAGTAAGACATGCCTATACTGGATTAATAATAGAATGATTGTTTTATGGTAACTAATTACTTTCTGATTGGATGTGAAGCCTGTTTCATTTGCATAACAGTTTGCTGTGAGATAGAAACACTTCACCTTGTGGAGAAGCTCTTTGAAAAGGAAGATAAAAAAACTCAAAATAGCTTCAGGAAGTCCCTGAAATTGACCAGATTTACTAGGCCTTGTCTTTGCTAGAGTAAACAATAAAAGCTGAGAGTTCCTCTCAGAAAAGTAAACCTGCTGAGAAGACTTTTTAGATAAGCCAAGATGCAAAGAAGACTCTTGAGACTATACCAGCTGCCTAAAAGGAAAAAACAGCTGAGCTGCCTGGAAAAGGAATAGACAAACTAAGGCATCTGGAAAGAACATTCTCCAACCTCTTGGGCTGCCTACAAGCTGTGAAGTATGCTCCACAGTCCAAGCTCTTGTGATCTATCACCATGGTGGATTAGGGTGTAGTAAGGCAGCTGCCTTGAAATCATTTGGCTCCTGTAAGTTACCTTTCACCCATATTCCTGTAAGTAATCTGACTAAAACCCATTGGTTCACAAAGTTGGACTTTGGTGATGTTTATGTTATGGGTTCTCTATCTAGGATGAGTAGACCAGTGTGTTGCATCTCCCAAGGAAAAGTTTGTCACACAGGGATATGTGATGCCTGCTCTACAGGTGGAATTTCACATGTGGTACTAGAATCGTAGCCAAAAGCTCATGGCTGAGGATGTTATGGGCCTCAGGATACAAATTATCACTTTGCTACGTGTTCATTCTGTCTAGGTGCCTTATAAATATTTATGATTATACCCACTGTTCTATGCTGCTCTCAACTTTGGTCAGAGAAGTTTCTGTATGTAGTTCATAGAGGCGTGCATGGTCAAAGTGCTGAGAAAGAGTCTGAGTACTCAGCATTGAAAGGGATATCTGTATTGATCTCACCACCACTGAAGCTCAGAAGAGGAGGTAGAAAAATAGCAGAGCCAAAGGAAGGGAGGAGTGCTATAAAATGCTGTCTCCTTGAGATAGGCTATTACAAATACAAACTCAGAGGAGCTGAGATGCCCTGTACTAGATGAAGGCAGACAGTATTCCTACACAGACAAGCTAGATGATCTCCAGGATCCCACACTTAATAAAGTGATATTGGCAGCAGATAGTTGCTGGAGACAGAAATTCACTATTTATTTGTTATTTATTTATTTGGGAATATGTGGCCCCTCATAGTTTTCCAACACTTGAGTGGATGGTCTCACATCCAGGCCCAAATGGGTAGCATTAACTGAATTTATTGAATTTATTGTCAACAAAAAAGAGGATAAGATCTTAAATTACTGTATACATTCATTTATTTAAAAATAAGTATCAATAATTTAATTGAGTTACTTGGTCACACTGCTCATGCTCCAAACACTCAGCAGGGCCATGTGGTAGTAGCACTACACCAGGGAGCAGGAGGGAAGTAAACACCAGCTTATTCTGATCAATACTGACTCGTTGAGCTAAACTGTTCTACTTCAGCCTTCCTGATGCTGTCAGTTCATCAAGCACCCCCTTCTTCTCTAAAAAGAGAACACATCAACTTCATCAGTCATTGTATTTGTGCGGATGTGTCTGTCTGGGTGTTTGGTGTACATGTTTGATATGTGTACACCTGTGTGTGCAGGTTCCAAGGACTGGAGAGGACATTTGGTGTCTTTCTCTATCAATTTCTGCTTTGCTCTCGAGATCAGCTCTCACCCTGAAACTGGAGCTAGTCTATCAACTTGCATGCTCCGGAAACTGGTCTGTCTGCAGCCCTCATAAAGATGATATAGCAGGGCTGCAAGATGTGTGACCACACCCAACTTTTAAAGTGAGCTCCAGGGAATTGGATTCAGAGACTCATGCTGGGTCAACAAGACATCTTATCTATTGATTCATTTTCCATAACCCATTTCCCTAATATTTAAAAACAAGTCAAACATTCTCTCCAAATTCCAGATGTACCATCTAAATTTCCACTATTCATCTCCAGTAGAATAGTAAGCAATGTTTCATATTAAACAGGTTCAAAGCATAGAAACATAATTTCTCTAGCTGTTCATGGTATGATTAGTGAGTAACACCCTGTTACATGCCTGGATATGTGACAGCTTTGTTTCTGTAATTGGTCATATGACCCATAGTATTTGGACATATGACTTATAGTTGTTATTCAGCTTTGAGAAAGTAGTTCTTCCTACTATACATGATTTTCCTTGAAAAGGTGAACAAAAACGATTCCATATGTATATGGAGTAGAGTATAGGGCATAGTATTTATCATCTCCCATTCACATTTGAGAAGAAGGACAACATGTCAGGAATTCCTGCCTTTGAAAGGCACGGGGAAATGGCATTCTAACAAACTATGGAAATCTAGGTCTTCTTTGTCATAGAGTCCAGCATCATTTGTACTGACATAATAACATGTTTTCCTATTTGGCTATCTTGTTTCATATTTAATCAAACATACGCATATCATAAACCAAATAAACATTTTCAAAATATGCATCCCTTCTCCCCATCTCCAAAAAAGGCTACCTGGAGGTGTTCCTCATCAACCATCTTAATGGATCAAGCGCCCACCCCAATCTGTTAACAAGTCTGCTTTCTCCAGATCTACTGTTTAGCTATTTTTCCTAGAGAATCTATTTTGAAGCAACTCCAGACAGACAGGTCAACAACAGATTAAAGAAATGATTCCATTCTGGTCTGGATTGGTGAGCCAAAGTGTTTCATGTGGTTACTTACAAGAGCATGTGTGACTCAGGCTGCTGCACCTTCAAAAGCCCACCCCAGTAACAGAGATGACTCATGAAAGCTGTGCCTCTGTTTACAACTGTATTGTGTGCTAGTGGCTGTTCAGTCCCAGAGCCTCCTCTGCCCTAAGCAATTGTTTACTGCCTATCCAACCTCAGGGTGGGAGCTTCCTAAATCTTATAAATTTCATGAACTTTGTGAGTTTTATCACCCCTCTAGGAGAGAGTGTTTCAATCCATAAGAAAAAACTACATGGAACCCTGCCCTATAAAACAAAATCAAAAATAAAACAAAACGAAATAACACCAACAAAACCTTAGTTTTTAAATAAGTCTCTAAATCTTCACAATTTTATGAGGCTTGGTGGAATTTCTCAAGTAGAGCAGTCAGTCATCAATTTTCATGCTATTATATACTCAGTAGTAAACTGATTGCTGCACTAAGTACTCAAAACTATTTGTTACATAGGATTGAATACTTTTACAAAATGTACTTGCTTTAAAAACAAAAAGGCAGTTTTGATTAACATATTCAAAAAGCAGAACATATCTATACTTATCCTCACCTCATACTAGATTATTCCTATATATGTGAAAAACCACACACTTCTAGAATTTCTCTGTATTTTGGTTTATTAAAAAATTAATATAATTCTCAAGTATGACTAACAAAAAAAGGCAAAAATTAGGGTAGTTTCTAGTATATGATATATAATGAGAAATTGAACTTTCTATTTCTTTTTCTGTCAGGTTTCTTCAGCTGGATGTTCTCAATAATTAATATACAGGTTTTCAATTGTAACTGGTTCCTATTTGATATGACTAAATATCTTCTTCCTTGTGTGTGTATGTGAGTGATGTGTCTGCGTGTATGTTTGCATATGTGTGGGCACGTGTGTGTACATATGTTCTCCATTTTTGAGAGAGATTTAATGTTTTGAGGTTATTTTATTAAGTATTTATATGTATCTAGCATGTATCACTATCCTCTCTTCCATACCAATGATTGCTAATTATTCTATATTCCTCAAAACACATTGTAGCATGACAATTGTGTCTAGTGCAAAATTACTAAATTAAGCAAGTATCTTAATATATTACAATACCATATGTTATATAATTATATGTTACAGATAATTACAAAATAATTATGCTTTTAAAATTGCACATTACATGTATTTGTTATTGTTCTAGTTTGCTTTCTGTTTACTTGATTAAACACTGACCAAAATTCGCTAAAAGTAGAAAGGTTTTATTTGACTGTCTGGTTACAGTTCATAATTAAGGAAAGCCAAGACAGGATCTCAAGGCAGGCACCAGGAGGCAGAACCTGAAACAGTGACCACAGAAGATTCCAGGTTACTGACTTGTTTCTTCTGGTTGTTCTTATACAATCCATGCCCACTTGCTTTAGGCCCTCCTAAAGTTGGCTTAGCCCTCTTACATCAACTAGCAATTAAGAAATATTTCACAGGCATGACTACAGGCCTATCTGATGAAGGGAATTCCTTAACTGAGATTCTCTCTTTCCAGGTATTTATAGGTTTATATCCAGTTGTCAAAATGTTAACTAGCACAATATGCAATATCTACCATTATATTCTTTTCCCTTCAAAAATGAATGTGCTTTACTTTGATGAGACTCACCTTTCACTGTCTACCCAATTTTACTCAGCATCTCTTTCTTCTCTTACTTTCACATCCCCTTGATTTTGATTAAAGTATAAGCTATCTTCAGTAATAGAGTATTATTGTTTTGGTAGGCGAAGAAATACAATGGTTTCCATATGCATTTTTTAAGTATCTCTATGTATTTTATCCCTCCTTATCTTCTTCCCTGTTTTATCTTCCTATCTCCCTCCCCTGTTAGTTCTCCTCTAATATTCTTTTTTCCTTATTACTTATATGACTATAGATATATAAATTTTCTCATTTACTTATAGTGTAGTGTCTGAGGTATGCCTAAAATAACGTTTCTAATCACAGAGATATAGGAACTTATTAGGGTTAGAAAGGTGTCAAAAGAAAACATATAACAAAAATTATGAAATATATGAGTAACCTCAATAGATGGACTGGTTTAGAGAGACAGCTCTGTGGTTTCTGGTCCAGTTTCTGTGAGCACCCCTTAATGGTCCCAAGTTAGTTGACTATGTAAGTCTTTGTGGTATCCCTGAGCTCTCCAGCTTGCTCAATTCTATCCCTAATCTTCTGTAAGACTTGCCACACTCTGACCGATATTTGGCTGTGAGCTTCTCCATCTGCTGCTGAATGAAGCTTCTCAGGAGACAGTTATGCTAGGTTCCTATCTGCAAACATAGTAGAGAATCATTAATAGTGTCAGGGGTTCACTCTCTCACATAGGATGGCTCTCCAGTTGTGGCAGTCATTGGTCGGCTATTCCCTCAGTGTCTGCTTCATTTTTATCCCTGTACATCTTATAAGTAACACACCATATAATGAAAAAAAGGAAAGCATCTTCAAAAATGGTGCTGGTCGGGCTGTGGCAGGAAACTTCTGCCTGGGACACTAGGATTCCATAGACAAGCAGCTCCAGGAGAAAATCCTCTCTCCCAGGAACGCAGAAAAGCACATAGCAGGGGCAACGCACCCCAGAGCTCACTGACTCTGCCCGCTTCCCGCGGGCCACAGAGACTGAAGGTCAGCAACTTCCAGGACCAAGATCAGACCTGGTGCCACAGCTCTCCAAACCCAAACACCTCTCAGAGAGAGCTGGTCTTCAAGGAGTACTGACACAGAGACCTGCAGGAGGGGCAAGCCACAACCAGACAGAGTAAGATCAGCTAACAACAGAGTCAACAAGATGGC
>CM052712.1:36618265-36639042 GCA_028551405.1 Uromys caudimaculatus | reverse complement strand
GGAAACCCCGTGTCCCCTCCCCCTCCCCGCCTCTGTGAGGGAATTCCTCCTCCCACCTACCCGCCCACCCATTCCCATATTCCCACCTTGACATTCCCTTTTACTGGGGCCACTAGCACCCTCAGGCCCAAAGTCCTCTCCTTTCTCCCTGGTGGCCATCGAGGTGATTCTTCTGCCTCATATGTAGTCCAAATCATGAATCAATAGATGTGTATTCTTTTGGAGAGGAATCTAACCTCTTCAAGTCGTACTCATTAAAAAAAAAGGATCACTTTGCAATACACATTATCACAATGTAAGGATTGTGTTCTGCCCCCAACCCCCATCTCCAAATCCTCCACCCTGCTCAGCTCTCTCATCTCACTATGTACTCAAAGCTAACCTTGAACTTGCTTACAGTTCTCTAATCCTTCTGCCTACTACATTGTACATGGACTTTTGAATTTCAACACCTATCATTTCATAATAATGACTCAGGTTCCACAATCTGCATTTTTTCCCTGAAAGAGTAAAGCATAATCTTTGAAAAAGAGGACATTGTCATTACTTTTAGTAAATATAAGAATTTTGTATAACAAATACCAAAAAGCTAAAGTAGAAACTAAATGGTACTTGCTCCAAAGTGAGGCTTTATATGTAGTGTCTGACTGTCACTCTCCTGTGGGATAACTATATGAGTGCATTCATGTCAGCCTGTTTAATTCAGTGCCGTTCAAGGTTTCCTGGTACACAGCACATCTTCAACAAACTATGCTAATAGTAAGAAGGTTAGAGATTATAAAAAGGATAGTAAAAGGGAATAAAAACAACCACGCCTATATTAGAAGAATCAGTGCTATTCCTAAAGGCTCTAGGTATGTGACACCAACTTGGAGTGTTAACAATTTGAATAGCAGATTTTAAGGTTTCTAGAACCCTCTAGTGACAGTCTCTAACTGTTATAGTTTGTAGCTGACCTTCTTCCAACTGGATCATGTTTTAATACCTTATCTCAGACTTGTAGAACTGTCTTAAAATTCTGCAGCCTTTAAGAGGTAGATCCTGGCTGGAAGAAAAGGTCTTTGAGAGTCCAAACAGTTCCTGTCTTATTGGCTGCTTCTTGGTTCACTAATGAGGAATCTCTCCCAGGCTCAGGCTATTGTGAACTCTAAGATGTCTTTTCAGCCATGACAGACTGAAATCCCTCTGAAACCATGAGTGAAAGCAAACTTTTCTCCCTTGAATTTGATCCTGTCTGGTATTTTGTCATCACAACTTGAATGTAACAAATAACGCTACCATATTTTATGATACTGTATAGAATGGCTTTTGTTTTTGTTTTTTAAATCTATTTAGTATTGTGTAATATGTGGATGCTTCTATGTGTCACCAAAGTTTAAAAGGTATAAAGCTGTTTATATTAGGTTTACAGCTGCCTTTCAGAAAGTCATTCAAAGCCATCTGCCTCCATCATATCAAATGATCTCATTTAGGATACATATATGCAAGTATTTTGTAGTCTATACTTATGCAGAACAAAACAAATCTCAGAAGAGTTTTTGCCATATGTTTGTGCTGGGCAGAACCTATTTTACATGAGAATTTATAAATTCTTGCTCTGTATGGATACCCTGCCTCAGGATACACCAACATGTAGATAATCTCTAAGTCCAAGTTTCTCAGACCACTGAAGACTCTCTCTGAAACACATTCAAATTCTTACCTATAGAAGGAGATTTCATTCTGTGCTCCCTCTTGGTTTTCGAATAAAACACTGAATTTAGTTTTCTATGAATTAAGTAGCCTTTCAGAAAGTATGGCTGTCATCATTCTTTCTCTTCTAGTGAAAAAAGTACTATTTCATTTAAGGCATCCAAGATACCTTAAAATATATAATATACAGAATATTAAAAATTTAAATTTGCAGAGCAAGAAGAAGCAGAGCTCCCAGGCAAGAAAAATGATCTACACTTGCCATTTAGGTTGGTTTTTGTTTGTTTGTTTGTTTGTTTTTGCTTTTGTTTTTTGTTTTTTTATAGATATACATTAGAAAAGCATCTGCTTCATCAGATGAGGTTTTGTTATTCGCTTCTCATTTCTGCTTTAGAGAAATAGAATATAAGTATCAATCTCCTCCATGATCCAAAAATACATTGTAATCAAATTTACTTAACCACCATGAATTAGAGCAGACTAGGAAGTTGTTGGTACGTCATCTGACTGGAGATGACTGAGGAGACCAGGCATGTGAGCTTGCAGCTCATGTGAGATCTTTGTACAGAGCAAAGGAGTTTGATTGTAAACAACCGGGCAACAACCTCATCTTAATATCTTAAAAGAGATGGTGAGAACCAGGAGGCTGTGACTTCCAGATTCCAGTTCTAGAAAGGCACTCTGGAAGGAAACATTCTTTAACTTGCCAGCATATATCTCCCTTAAAGCCCTAAAGTGCACATTTGTTCAGCTCTGTGAAAAGAGTCATGGAAGGCAAAGTTCCACCCATCTACTCACATGATACACTGTGTCATGCTTATCTGGTGCAGGCATGCTTTTTAAAGGCCAGAAAGCTTAGAATGGGCAAAGCCCAGTATTTCTATAACTGTCACAGATAAAGTTCTGCCTAATCACAAAGGAAGAAAACTACTGCTTTTCTCACAAAGTTGTAGAGATAAACAAAAAGGTTTTTTTTTTTCCTGTCTCTTGCCACTACATTTGAGTCCAATAACAAAAAAGTTTAATATAAGCATAAAAGCCCAGTTGGCACAGCAACACATTTTTCTCCTTAAATTTAAGTCAAATCTCAGCCCATAAATTGTTTTTTGTTTGTTTCAAGTTACAGACACAGGAGGAGTCAAAACTTCCCCACGGCCATTATATATAGCACAGCATATTCCCTGGGGGCAGTTCCTTCAAGCAATTACAGACATTTTAATATGATATGCTTTTAGTTTGTATAACGTGCCTGATGCAAATCACACTTTTAAAAGCTAAGCAGAGCTAAATAATTCACTTAGAGAATTCAGTAAGACATAATGGGAATGGGAAGAAGGAATTCAGAGATTGAAGCTAGAAAGAGCTTTGAAAACCTGTGGTTGTTAATAAAAGAAGTAATTCTGGCAAAGCAAAGAATTAATAGAGAACAAAGCAGTTGCTAAGAATATGCAAGTGTATGGAGATATGAGATATTATCATAAATTTAATATTTCTTATCTAAGTAGCAACCCAGCCAATGTGATGCAAAACAAAATATAATGAACATTAAAATAAAAGGAAATATTTCAGAGGCAAAACTTGAGTTTGCATGACTTTATAGACACAATATAAATGGCTTTACCCATCTCTCTGAATCCTGGATGTGCTGGACTTGGGAGATACTAACAGTAGATCTATCTCAGAAGACGATGGGTGGTGGTAACATGAATTGCTAAAATTGTTTGAGATAGTGTCACAGCTCAAAGACAGGGAGAGGGTTTGGATCCCAAATGAACCTAACTCGATTCTAACTTATAATGCATCACTTATTAATCCCTGGAAGAGAGACTGAACCTGAGCTTATATTTTTTTTCTCTAAAAGATGCTTCCTGTCACACATCAGGAGAGAAGACAAAGCAATTTGGATCAGAAAATAATCTGGAGTGAGTACTATTGTTAGCCATTTTTGTGTTCCTTTCATTGGGCTCTTGAGATACGAAGTTCTCTGTTCCATTCATTCAATAGATATTTATTTAGATTGTTAAATTTTCCATGGACTGTTGGCTTTGCTTAATATGGAGTGTTGAACTCCTTCCATACACTGATGAGCAAGAAAGACATTAATTAAGGAAATCACGACATTCCAATATGGTATTTTCTAAGAGTTATAAAGGAAACACAAATGTAATAAACGAACTATAGTTGCCGACTTCAGTGTTTGGAGGTAACACATCATTCTTTTATGGTGCCATTGAAGGTGAAATATGAATATTTCAGAATTTGCTATTATTAGGACAATAGGCTGAAGCAATTTTAGGAATGTCAAAAACATGTGAGGGGGGTCCTGAAGGCAAACAGAGCCAGGAGAAGATGGAGTGGTGTTTGTTGCATTTTCTCTGGGCCCTGAGCAGCCATGCTTCTTTCTAACCCGTATTGTACTAAAGAATAAGTGTCTGTTTACATGTGAGCCTCTTCTACTGAGCTGAAGTCCTCATCTCTAAGAATCCATGCTGCCAACCAGAACATATTTAGGTATTCCATAAATTCTTGTTTAACCAGTGAAGGCACAGTTGCCCTAGGCATGGGTCCAGGAAGAACAAATTGATAATTGGTGGAAAAAATATAAAAGTCAATTTAAATTCCTGGTTTCCAAGTACATACTTCTTCTCATCAGTGTATCAAAAATATACCATATAGCTGGTAGCATGTTAGCCCTAGGGACATAGAAAAGAACTGAAGTGATTTTTGCATCTTTGATTTCAGAATATGGGAAAGGTAAGAATGAGTAACTGAACAGTGCGAGTGTGTTAGGCTTCATGCCAACATGAAGAAGAACAGTTACCCACGCGCATCCTGGAAATTTCCTAGGAATAATCAATATTTAAGCTCTAAACAAGGAGAGTCAATTCTACATCACAATCACGTTTGTGTAAAATTAGATGTCTATAGAGCAAAATGGTAATGACAACACTATTACAGGCATATTGATCTCATCAAATTATGAGGACATCTATACCTAATTCTAAAACAATCCATTAATCTAAGATGTTACGAAAATTCGTTAGAATGATGATAGAAAAAAATGCTTTGGAATATCATATACAAGCCTTCATGGAACCAGAGGAAAAGTGTCAATGCAGAAATGTGACAGAAAAAGGATTCGTGAAAGGACAAGAAGAACCAGGAAGACATGTGGCAGAGGTGATGTAATAAAGAGTTAATTTAGCAGGCTGTCCATATTCAAAGAGGGAATAGCACCGTAGGTATTAATATTGATTGAGTCTCAAAGAGGTAAAAAAATGAAGTTATGTCCATAGATTGAATGAAGTGAGAAAGTTAAATTATGTAACATGAAGAACATGAAGTCTTATGCTGCTTTTATAGGAATGGCTAAGGATTTCTGATAAATTACCTTGGGTAGATTGAATCCTAAGTAGGAATCTGCAAAAGGCAGCTCTAAACCACAGCTGCAAACAGTTCCATGCCCTACATTTCATTCACACAACTCTGATTATTCTGCTTTTCTTCAGGCATTTCTTCCACTGGTAATAAGGAAATTCAATAGACAGGTATTCACTTGTATGAACCAAATTATGCCTCTTCCAGATTGATATAGAAAGCTTAACCCCAATAGAACTATATTTGGAATTAGAGTTGATTTTGGAGATAATTATGGGGTGAGGCCACAATGATGGAGCCCTAATCTGATGGGACTGGAGTTCTTTGAAGAAAAGACAAACATTAGCTGTATCTTTATTCCCAGTCCATGCTTAAAAGAGTGGCTGTGTGCAGACAGTGAGGAGTCGGCCAGCTGATAGCAACTCAAAGTGGTTGGTTTAAAGAGAATGAAGCTGATCTTGGACTTCCTGCCTTCAGAAATGTTTCTTTGTCTAAGCTACTCAGGCTTTGGAATTTTTTTATGGCAGCCCAAGCAGATTAGTAGGCTGGTTAAAGAGTTTGCTAGTGGTTTGTTCTTGTTTTGTTGTTTTTGTTTTTTATTACAGAAGGGCTGTTATAGTACTGTTATAGTATAGTGTGATGTTGTTAGCCTTTCTACACATTAGATTGATGGATGGAATGCAGCTACACTCTAAAAATATATTCCAAAGATATATTCATAAGTCCTCACACCGGGTCTTGGTTTGAGCCACCTGGGACAAGAGATCTGTCCTTTGATTCAAAATTCTTGTCTTTTTCTAGAAAACATGTGTGGGAAAGATTGGCAAACTATTTTACATGTAAAGAGTCTTAACAGAAAGAACAAACTGCCTGAAGCCCAGAGCCAGTGGTTTAGACAGGCTCCATATCTGTCTCTTTGCCTTTTTGGTGTTAGCTACAGATACCTGGATGGGTCTTAGATTCTGGTAGTGAGTGGACTCTTTCTACTTTCTTCCTTGTGATAATAAGAGTTACATATTTATATAAGATTTCTAGGCATAAACAGATGAGCATGATCTCAGAGAAACCCATGTTTTCAGAGTGAATAGAGCTGAAGAAATCATAGACATTGGATTTATATCTAAGTGTGCAATCTGAGGCCATAGACGTGACATGACACATCTGGCACTGAAGAACACAGAAAAATTAAACTAATGTCTTCCCTGTGAGAGGAAAGAAATCTCAAGGAAGAAGGGCAAGAGCCTGTTTATTCAGTTTTGAAATTAACAATCATAAATAACATCCGATGAGTAAACCTCAGAAAATAAAATTCTACCAAGGATTTTCCAAGTGTCCTTCAAACATGTGACATGTGGAAATGCATGGCCAAACAAGCAATTTAATACAGACCCAGATATAAAGCCTAAATAATTATTAGAAAACTATTCCGGATGTTCTGTGGACACACCTATAGACTTGCCTTCCCTACTCACAGTGCTCATCCTCTCTTCCAGTCTTGTAATCATTGCTTTCTAATTGCTTGGTTTTGGAACTCTCATTACATATATTGTTGGATTTAAAGCTTGCCTTAATTTAAAGTGCGTGCTTTTACACTTCCCTCTAGCTTCCAATTTGGCAATTCTTTCCTACATAGTAATTATGTTTCTTTCCTCCCTGGCAGAATGTTTTCCAAGAAATCCCTCTTGCTGATGTCCATTTTTCTAATTTCACCAATACACACACAGAGTTTGTCTTATTTCCTTGTTGTGAGCTGAAACACTGAGTGAATTTACTACGCTGCTAAACAGGAATCCCTATGGGTACAGGGAGATAAAAGTCTTCTTACCAAGAAATTGCCTGTCTGTAGCCTCTAAGGATAATTCCTATGCTTTCTTTCCAGAGGAGTTGGGGGGGGGGGATGTTGGAGAAAGAGAAACAATAGGCTTCTAATATCAGGAATTGTATCCAGAGCCAGCATTATAAATTTGTGTTTCTCTCATTTGATGGAGAAAATCTGACCTTACAGAGCCCAAACTCTCACCTTAGTGGCCTCTAAAGTAAACCATTCCTGTAGCTCAGTGCAGGGGAGCAAAAATTGCTGGCCTATGGTTTAGTGTTCCCCAGCAGGAAAGGGGTCAACACAGTGGTCCCTTAACAAAGGCCTCAATAAACTGCACACAGTTTTGATTTCAAGAAAAGAAAAATCTTAAATGTACTTCTATGTTTGTATTTGTTTCTGTGAGGAAAGAAAATCCCTCAATATTTTCACTGTTAGTTGTGATAATTTGACATCTAATGTTCGTATTAGACCAAAGAAAGAGAACATTAAGCAAAACCATGAGCCTGGCACCAAGCTCCAGTGTTTCTCTGTACGCTAATGCAATCTTTCCAAGAACATTCCCAGAAACAATGTACTAATGACTCTTATCTTCCTTCATCAAATTGATTTCCTGGGGATTTTGGATGATGGCCTACATCAGTATAATGAATCTTTATATATGTCTAAAAATATCTTGCAACTAATTATTATTCATTACTCTGTTATCTATGACTCAGAAGTACAAAACTTAGAAATCACTTTTATCTGAGTGATTAAATAGTGTGTGCCCTAGATTGGGGATTATCCATCTGGTAATGCACACACACACACATATACACACACCACCACCACCACCACCACCACCACCACCACAACCACCACCACCACCAAAAGTCTGTCCTCCCATCCTCAATTGAAATATTGTACAGGCAGTCTGGACACATTTTCGGTTTTCATAACTGCAGATATGCTCTGTTGTCTTGGGGATGGAGGCCAGACATTTGCTAAGTAAGCAGCAATGGCATCTTCATAACTCTGTATCTCACACACACACACACACAAAGAACCTTCAGGCTTTGAAATGTCAAAGGTGCTTAGGTTGAGAAAGTGTGGTCTACTTTACTTTTTGAGGTTTAGTCATTTAAGACTCAGTTACTTATGTCCTTTCATGTTAGTTTAAGTAAGGGGAAGATTGAAATGAATTCCTTTACAAGAAAGAATTCCTTTACATACAAGAAAGAATAAGGATAAAGATGCAAAGAAAAAATTACTAGGGTCTTGGGTGTGCTAGAATCCAGGAATCCCAGACAGAATTCAGCTTCTTCCAAGTCTACAGTTTAGTGAAGAAGACAGATGTTGAAAGAAATCTAACCTCCAAAGCCAGCATATAAGCTGATATAAAATGATTTAATTTGAGGGTCATAAAAGTTTGTCTTGAGAAATTGGTGCTTCCAAAATGTTCTTATAGATGTAGAGCCCTGAAAAAAAAAACAAAACAAAAAAAACATATTAGATGTCAAAGCAGACGATCAGGAAAGTGCTGGGAGAACAAGAGAACTTTTGACAAGGTGCTGTGCTGAGAGGAGTGAAGAGTCTCTGGTAGAAGCCACCCTGCCATCAATAGTATTCTGACTCTTTCAGAGAGGAATGGATATCAGAGCTAGCATTTGAAGTCTGGGTCGCCGTGTGTAATGGTGACTTTTTCTCAGTATTGTGATAAAAACAAACAAACAAAAAACAAACAAACAAACAGTCTATGATAGGAACTCACAGTTTAGGGAATAGCCCACAGGGGATGTAAGATTGAAAGAGGAGCAGGAAGAATCTGGTTCTATCAAATCTACACTCAAGTTATCAGAGACCAGTGAATGCTGGTGCTCAACAAGCTTTTCTTGTTAACTCAGCTCAGAAACCCAAACCACGGAATAGTACTAGCCCCATGTAAGATAGGTCCTTCAACCTTAATTGAATTAATCTAGAAAATCTCTCACAGATATCTGCGGTTTGTTTCTTAGATGATTCTGGATCCCATCAAATTGACAATTGAGATTAATCATCATTCTATAACTATGAAGGAAAAAAATTTCTGCGACATTTCAGTTCAGGGCAACAGGTAGTGTGGCTTGTTGGATGATTGGCAAGGAACTTATCAGAGCATTTGTGTGCAGTCAAAGGAGCAATAAAGATCTAAAGGGAGTGGCCATTCTGCTTTTGTGGTTTTTTTGATGCCCTGTTTGAATATGGGGATAGTTTTAAAATGATGTTTGACTTCAGCATATGTGTGAGATTCCTAAGAAGCCCATTTTTGTAAGTTGAAAGAATACAAAGGAGTCTTTTACCCAAGGCCCATGTAGACTTTGTCCCAGCAGGATTCTCCATTTGATTGATGAGAAGGGATCATAGCAAGTCCTTTTCCAATCCCCTCTGCACTGCTTTTCTCTTCACTCCCCTTTATTACTGATTGAAGGTCCCCTGTGTCAAGCTCCATTTCAGTGAAAAGTCCCAATTCCCTTTAGCCTTCAGGTTTTTCCACCTTCACTCAATCCCAGCTTTTCAGAGCCCAGTGGCTTTTTGATTGCTAGTGTTCTTAAAACACTTTGGCAAATCACTCAGCACTTCCCACGCACAGCCAGCTCTTCAGGAACAACAGGAGTGCATGAAATTCAATTCACAACACCTGCAGCTTACACATTCCAACCTCACCTCGAGATAGGCCCTCCAATTAATGATCTCCCTCTGTAATTGCTTTCCCTTGCCTTTCCATTTTGCTTTTGATCATGTTCTGTTACAAATTCCCTCACCTGCTCACAGTGAGGCTGCTTTTTTTTTTTTTTTTTTTTTTAGTTTAAAGGGAAACTGTAGGGACTGAAAGAGTGAGCAGGAGACCTGAATGCCTAGTGAGATCTTTGGAGTTGAATGTTTGGCTTGGTATCTTCTACTGTAATCATCCTTTACTTTTTATATCATTCCTACTTGTGGTTTTCTACCTTGAGTTTTTGATTAAGTTATGACTACAGATTATTTTCCTTTATAACTTGTATTAACTTTTAAAGAAATTGTTTTGAAAGAAATCATCTCAGTCTGATGTCTCGTGGTTGTTTGCCAGAAATGGTAATGAAAAAAATCAGTCTGATGGGTTATTTCCCTAGAAACAATGCAACAGTCTTGTTAACTATCATGTCTTCTTCGTCTGTTGATATATTATGAGACTCTGTATGCCACAGAAAAGGAATTAAGTAAATATTCATTATATGACTCCATAGATAGTTCATAAAACCATTACACTTAGGTTAAGAATTCTTTTAAAGATCAACATGGCATATAAAAAAACAAAAACATTAGTGGATCAAAAAGAAATATACTCAGAAAGCACATAAATCACAACTGTGAATAGGTGTTCTGGTTAGCTAAACTTGTAGAGCTGATTTTGTTGGCATTTACAAATGCCCACCTGCCTTAGTTAGGATTTCTATTGCTGTGAAGAGACACCATGAGCAGGATAACTCTTACAAACAAAATCATTTAATTGTGGATGGCTGACAGTTCAGAGGTTTAGTCCATTGTCATCATGGCGGGAAGCATGCCAACACACGGGCAGAAATGGTGCTGGAGAAGGAGCTGAGAGTTCTACATGTGGATCTGCAGGCAGCAGGAAGAAACTGTAACACTCAGCCTGGCTTGAACATTTACAATCTCAAAGCCCACCCCCTGAGCCCTACTTATTTTAAGAAGGCCCCACCTATTCCAACAAGGCCATATATTCCAATAGTGCCACTCCTTATGAGCCTATGGGGACCATTTTCTTTCAAACCATTGCACCATTTATCTGACTTTGATGCGGACAGTAGCACAAACTCTTTCAAATCCTTTGAGGAACACTTGTATAAGCAAACAAAAATCAATCAAGCCCAGAATCACAAAACCAGGGCTTAGCAACTATGGTTCTAGTTCATTTACACCAGTTGCTTCTAGATAACAAACTTCTTTGAGTATCCTACTATGAGAGCCCTTGCCTGTGAATTATACAGGAACAATATGTCTCTTAGCTAATAATGTGGAGTATCACATCAATAGAGCAGAGAAAACAATTCATTAAACAAACAATTAGTTACAGATACTAAGAAGGTGGATTATCACATGAAAATAGCAGAGAAAACAACTCACAAACTAACCAATTAGTTAGAGGCACTTAAAATGCAAAAGAAACAGATAATACGCATTCTCATTTCATTTCTGTTACTATGATAAAAAATATCCTGACACTAGGCAACTTAAGAGTTTATGTGGCATATAATTCCAGGGTTATAGTCCCTCATTGAGGGGAAGCCAAGGTATAAACACAAGGAGTTAATCCTATCACACCTAGAGTCAAGAACAGAGAGGAATGAATGCATGCAGACCTACTTGCTTGCTTATTTACCTCCAGTGTGCTTATAATGTCCAAGATCCCCTAGCCTAGAAAATGGTGCTGCCTGAAGTGGGCTGGGTCCTCTGTGTCAGATAAACAATCAAGGACATTCCCTCACAGTCATCCCTTCAGACCAACTTGATCTAAATAATCTCTTATTATGACTCTTTTTCCAGGTGATTCTACCTTGTGTCAAGTTGACAATTAAGACCAACCCGAAAAATATGCAAAAAGAATATGATGGTAAACTGAAACTGATTCACTTATTTTTTATTATTATTATTATTATTATTATTATTATTATTATTATTATTATTTTACATATTCACTTTACATCCTGCTAACTGCCATCCCATTGGTCACCCCCTTCCACAATCCTTACCCCATCCCCCCTCCACTTCTCCTCTGAGCAGGTGGGCCCCTCCATAGGTATCCCCCTACCCTGGCACATCAAATCTCTGTGAGGCTAGAGGCTTCCAATCCCACTGAGGCCAGGCAAGCCAATCCAGCTAGAAGAACATATCCCTTCCATAGGCAACAGCTTTTGGGATAGCCCCTGTTCCAGTTCTTTGGAACCCATATGAAGACCAAGCTGCATATCTGCTACATATTTGGGGGGGGTGTGCTAGGTCCATCCTGTGTATGTTCTTTTGCTGGTGGTTCAGTCTCTGGGAGCCCCAAGGGTTCAGGTTAGTTGTCTCTATTGGTCTTCCTATGGTGACGTTCGTATCTTCTTTTGAGCCCACAATCTTTACCCCAACTCTTCCATAAGAGTCCCTAAGTTCCATCCACTGTTTGACTGTGGGTGTCTGCATATTTGTCTGAGTCAGCTTCTGGGTGGAGCCTCTCAGAGGACAGCCATGCTAGACTTCTGTTTGCAAAGTATAACAGAGTATCATTAATAGTGTCAAGTATTGGTATTGCCCATGGGATGGATCTCACGTTGGGCCAGCTATTGGTTGGCCATTCTCTCAGTCTCTGCTCCATCCCCAATCCCTGCACTTCCTGTAGACAGGATAAATTTGGGGTCTAAAGATTTGTGGGTGGGTGGATGTCCCTTTGCTCCCCTGGGGTTCTTGCCTGGCTACAGGATGTGGCCCCTTCAAGTTTTATATCCTCAATTCTGTGAGTCATAGCTAAGAACACCTCCCCATTGGTTCTTGGGTACCTCCCTTATTGCAAGTCTCTGTCTCTTCATGGAGATGCCCCCTACATCCCCACCTCTGTCAGTTGTATATTTCCATTCATTCTCAAGGCCATCTGGCCATCCCTCCTGTCTCTCCTTACACCTGAGCCTGACCCCACCATCCTTCTCATTTTTAGTGTGTATAGTAAGTACCTTTATATGGTCTTACTGGCTTATGAAAGGTAATGCCATTATAAAACAATTTGTATGTCAGAGCATTCTTAGTTAATACTCCTTTGAAGCAACATGCCACAAATTCAAGTACATTACATACTTCTGTCTACAAGTCAATGGAACGTTAAGTCTACTGAAAGTTATACAAAATCTTCATAAAATGAACCATATAGGTGAGTAAAAGCCATTGAAGTCAGAACATAGAGAGTACTGGTCTCACTCCAGTAACTATAGTTTTTCTTCTCATGAGAGTATAATTTTCCCTGGCAACAGTTTTCTCCTAAACACTTTATTAAAGCAAAATATGGAGGTAAAGAAAAACTGTCCTTATTTACAGTTTGCCTAATTAACTGTTGGACTGTCACAATAGGAAGCTGAAACTTTCTAGAGAGTTCAAGTTTGGCAAAAATGAATCCAACAGTTGTTCAAAGGCCACCTGACTATCATTTGGACTTTTTTAGTCCAAAGCAGTCATTCTTAACAAGCATATTATTGAATACTTTTAGTTTTCTATACCACAAGAATGAGTGTCATAAAATGGGGAAGCTCTAGTCTTTATCCTCTAGGCAGGGACTTCACAACTTTGACAAATACAGAGTGAGAGATTTATATGCTTTTTCTGATCAAAAGCGAACACTATCTTAATGAGCTTAACATTGAAGAGACAGCTGAAATTCTCAAATAGCAACATTAGGGAGATAAAGTGAAGAAAATGGGGAGGGGTCTAAGAAGATCTCAGCAAAGATCTGAAGCATAATGAATGTGACTCTCCCAGGAATTTTAAGTCTGTAACACTGAAAAGGTTTGACCTTCCCCTCTCTTCACACAGCCTCTGTATATAGATTATCAGATAGATCTATAAGCAAGCCTATCCCTTCCAGATAATTTGCCTAGGATTTCTTTGCCAAGTTGCCCTAGCAACATCTTTTGATTGGCCACATTCAATATATATCTTTGTAATTATATAGTCTAAAACTACCTTTCCTCACTCTCTACCACCATTCAAAACATATCCATAGTGACAGTTGTCTCTCTTCTGAAACATAGTAACACACAGTATAGAAAGTGGGAGAGATTACAGAAAGATGAGCATTTTAATTAAAATAATTCCGAATTCGTCTGCTTCTGCGGCTGAGACAGGAAATGATCTTTTTTTCTTAGCTCATTAGTTGAGAAATCATTCTCCATCTTCCATGAATCCAAAACCACCCTTTTGATCCTTGAAGGAAACTGTGGTTATTCTGTCTCATTGATTTGTCTATCTAATGTCTTTCTCTTAGCAGATGTTCTCTTAGTTGACATCTTGGATGATATCCTAGGTTATTTCTCTTTTCTTCACAGAGCTGAACATCATGCTTTTACCAAGGCCACATTTCCATAGAAGGCTATAATAAAATGTGAGATGGTGGGACAATAGTGAAATATCATGAGAGAACTTAATCCTGATAGCTGAAATGCCTCAAAAAAAGTTTCTGCCTATTAATATTTGTGTAGAAAAATTTCTACCTGTTAACAACCATCATCACAACTGTTACTGTTGCTTTCCTTCACACTGGAGAGTCACATTGAGCAAACTCTGGAAACAATTTGCTCAAGTTTTCAATTCCAGATAACAGTTGACTGAAGCTTCATTAACGTGACAGTAACCTAATTTAAAAAAAAAAATTAAAAGGAAGAAGTAAGATCAACTATGGAACTTGAAGTAGCCTGTCACTTCAGATGAGTGATGCCATCATTAACCTTTAAGGTCACATAAGCTATTATTGAAGTGTCACATATCACAGTATCAAAATTAAATTAGACAAACTATTACCTCATTATTATGCTAACAAATCTCAAGCTTATCTGAATTAATATTACATGGACTGGGAACTTCCTTAACCAGTTTACTAATATTGAACAGATTTAAACCATTTCAACAATCCATTAGATCAAGTCCTAACTGGAAAAAAAAAAAAAAAAAAAAAACCAAAACATTATTCAAACCCACTTGTAGTAATGGTAAAGTTACGAGCAGCCCTGAGACTAAATTACCAGTTGGCAATTAATTTTAATGCAATGTGTTGAAGAAAAGTTGCTGCCTATTGATTTTATTCTAGAATCCTTTTACTTGAATGTCAGATTTTCTAAGATATAATAAAATAAATTTATATTTTAAATAAAGAGAATACATGGGTTTGAAAGCATCAAGGTTTTAAGACAGTTCTAGATATCAAAGAGCATCCCACTAAATGTCTCCTTGAAAAGGTTATCATCCAATCAATACACTAAAATATGGTATATGAGACTTTGTGACGAAGCTGAAGTTGTGGCTTAGCTGGTTTAGGTAATGGGCATGAAAGAGTCAAGGCTATCTTGCCTCAATCCTATACATATTAAGTCTTTTAACAATGGTTTTGAAAAGCACATTGGATCCCTGGGGTCAGGAGAGATGGCTAGCAGTTAAGAGCATTGACTACTCTCCTAGAGGTCCTAAGTGGGGCATGGGGAATTAGGATAGCCACTAGAAAGTCCCATATGCCAGGGACCCAAGAGGTTCCCAGGACCCAACTGGGATGACATTAGCTAAAATAGCCAACAAAGGGGAGCGAGAACCTGTAGAGACCATAACCAAGGGATAGGCACAGCCCCCCATTGAGGGATTGGGCCACCTACCATCTCAAAAATTTTAACCCAGAATGATTCCTGTCTAAAGAATATGCAGGGACAAAATGTGGAGCAGAGACTGAAGGAAAAGCCATCCAGAGACTGCCCCACCTAGGGATCCATCCCATCTTCAGACAACAAACCCAGATACTATTGCTGATGCCAAGAAGCGCTTGCTGACAGGAGCCTGGTATAGCTATCCCCTGAGAGGCTCTGTCAGAGCCTGACCAATACAAATGCAGATGCCAACCATCAGACTGTGCACAGGGACCTCAATGGAAGAGTTAGGAGAAGGACTGAAGGAGCTGAAGGGGATTACAACCCCATAGGAAGAACAACAATATCAAATAACCAGATATCCCAGAGATTCCAGGGACTAAACCACCAACCAAAGAGTACACATGGAGGGAACCATGGCTTCATCTGCATATGTAGCAGAGAATTGCCTTATCTGTCATCAATGGGAGGAGAGGCCCTATGTCCTGTGGAGACTCGATGCCCCAACCTCCGAGAATGCTAGGGCAAGGACGAGGTGTGGGTGGGTGGGTGGGGGAGCTCCCTCATAGAAGCAGGGGAGAGGGAGGAATGGGATGGGGGCTTGTGGAGGAGAAACCTGGAAGAGGGACAACATTTGCAATGTAAATAAATAAAATAACCAATAAAATAAAATAATTAAAAGAAAAAGAAAAGCACATTGGAGACATTAGTCTGGAGAATCTTACTGGCCCATGAGCAGTTTGGTCAGAATTACACAGCTTTAAACTCCCTCTGCAAACAGAGCCATGATAAAGAAAGAAAAAAGCCTAGGAAGGCACAGGAATCCTCCCCCTTATTATCTTTACAAATCTATCAAAAGCAAGTCTATTCAAAGTTGAGCAAAGGTTACATGCTGTGGGTAACAGAAAAGAAAAAATGGACTCTTGATTAAATGTCTTCAAAATTTAATTTTGCCACTTAATAAAGATGTTCTTTATGTTTATCTTAATCCTAGAAGTCTTATCAGGAACAAGCCAATCCAAACCAATGAGAAATAACTGTGTAATATTAACACAAGAATGCTTTTCTCTTCCGTATCTTTTAAAATAGTAATAAAAATATAAGCAGCATTACATTTTCGTAATTAAACATATCCTTATGAATGTCTCAGCACAGAACTGTTGGGTGGTAGGTAATGCCACCGTAAGCGTGTTTGGGACCATACTTTGTGATTTTTCTTCAGCAAGGCCAGAATTCAATATATGAAGGTGGATTTACAGTCACCATGCTCTTAATGTACAAAAGAAAAACATTATTGAAATACAGTATACAGTTAAATTAAGGAGAAACACTATACTATGGTAACGGATGTGCTATAAAATGAAGCAAAATATTATTGAAATTAAATTAAGCATACGCTTTAAAGAGGCCTATAAAATAGGATTTTCAGAACCCATGGGCCAGAAATGATGAGAAGAATGGATACAAAGATGAAGAGGAAGAGGGTTCTTAACTGCCCAGTCTACTGAGCAGCATAGCATAGCGGTGTGTGTATGGATATCATAGATAATGAAGAGAGCATTGATACTTTAAGAGCACAAAGCTGAGGTGACAGCACCCAAAGTACCAATTAAAATAAACACATATCAGGGTTCAAAGACAGAGGCCTTCAAATGTGGGCTTCTGGAACATCGATGTGAATAGGAAGATACATTCTGTTTCCCCTTGAACTCCTATGGTGATAAGAGTTTTGTATTGACTTTGGCATGTTATAGTTTTATGTAAAGCTGGATTTGAAGACAATGACTGTACCTACTTAGACAAATTACAGTATTTGTCTAGGTTTTTAATTTTTTTCTTTGAATGGAAGTAGTCATAGAAACACATTTCCTAAGCACATTAAGTCTGGATCCATGAGCACTTTAATGGCCTCACCATCCATGAATAAGATACGGGTTTATTTTTAAAAACTAAATTCACACTAAAATTCTGGAGATAGTTTTCTCCTGTGCTAGGCACAAAGGACAGAATCTGAAAACCTTTTCTTTTCTTTTATCTGTCCTGTATTCCCTCTCTCTCTCCCTCCCCCTCTCCCTCCCCCTCCCCCCTCTCTTTTTTTTGATACGCTATCATGCTCCAAAGTTATTTCAAGATCCTGAACCAAACCACCTGCTGATTAGATTGATAAGAAGAGTAAGAAAATCTCAGATAACCATGGAGAAAAACCTATTTTATAAGAGTAAGAACTCACTTATGAGCTGACCCCAAGAATGCCACATCCCTGGTATGGTCTCATATCTCACACCTTTGCCTACCTTGCCCTGACACAAGCCAACACTTGTTTCACTGAGGCTTTTTTATCCTCCTAGAGCAGATGTCCTTAATGTTTATATGGGATATTGTATTCAATGTGGTACAGACTACTAATACTAGACTATTTTGTATTTACCTATTAAGTATTTAAGAAGTTTATTTAACCCATGTGAGAATAATGATTTTAAATCCCTAATATATGAATTTACAAAGGAAGCACCAGTTATTTGAAATATTTAAAGAATGCATGTTTTTTAACATGTACACACATGCACATACATATGTCTGTATGTATACACACATATGTAAATGTCCATATGTACATACTAGTATGCATCATTACAATGTCTGCTTCAGGATGTATTTGCAAAGCACTTTGTTAGAGGTGTACATGAGCCTCTGAGTTTTGTGATGTGTTGTGTTGAAATATGTATATTTCTATCTTTTCACCAATACCAGTGTTTTGTGATTTTTGATATTTTATAGTAAATATAAGATTCAGTTAACATACTCTGTTTAGAGCACAGCCTGAAGGTCCTCGCACCCACAGATCTCCAGAGAAATAAGGAATGTTAAGCATACAGGATTGCCTTTCCAATGGGAAAGATAAAAAACCTTTTTCTCCCATTCAGAAAGCTGAGAATTGGAAGTAATTAATAGCTAGGTGATCTGTATTATTGGTTGAGACAGGCCATATCAAGCTCCCACAACCAGGACCTGAGGTAGGGTGGGTAGTAATCCAAATGACTCTTAGAGTCAGAGGCTCCCCCAATCTCCCACAACCAGGACCAGAGGTGGGGTGGGTAGTAATCCAAATGACTCTTAGAGCCAGAGGCTCCCCCAAACTCCCACAATCAGGACCAGAGGTGCCTAACAGTCCAAATAACCTCTGTGCCATCTATATGCCTGAGACCAGGTCAACCCTAATGCCCTTAAGCTAATAGAAATAGCCTATCTTTAGAATTTATCTTCTTGGAAGAATTGACATGTACCCTGAGTTGAGTTTCAATGTAATCATGCTTCCTTTTGCAATAAGGATTATATCATGATGGGACTTTATTTTTCTTTCAAATTATACTGGGGTTAAATACATCGGTAACAAAGGTTACCTAATATTAGATTCCCCAAGTCTGATCTAGGTTGATAAAGTCAATCTGTTCTGGGTTTTTATTCTTATCTCTTCCTGTGGTTTTGCTTCTCTGTATGACATGTGTGGGTCCCACTCAATACCCTAAATCCTTATCACTTCAATGTCTACTTATTATTAATTTAAGGTATAAATCCACAGAGGTTCATGTATGGACACTTGTTCTCCAGTTGATTTCACACTTTTGAGAAATTTTGGAATATTTAGGATGTGTGACCTTTTTGGCAGAACTAGGTCACTAGGATCATGTCTTCACAATCACAGTCTAGCTTCTGGTTACAGCCCTACACTCTCTCTCCTGCTACAATTTGTCCTCTGCAAGACAGAGCTAATCTGCAGTGCTTTTCCCATCTTGATGGACTAAAATCCCTTCAGGCCATGATTTAAAAGGAATCTTCCTTTACTTATGTTGTTTCTATAAGGTACTCTAACTACATCAAGGAAAAAGTTTTCCAATCAAGGTGTTTGTTGTTACAACTTTAAGTCAGGACAATAGCTACTGCTTATTATTTTATATCTCCCTGTACAAGATACACCAGTGAATGTTTTGTGTACATTTGAAATGAACTTGTAATCTTTATTGCTAGATGTGTAATATCATGATGTCAGTATCAATTAGATCAAGCAATTCTTTTATTTTTTATTTTTATATTATTATCATCTATTATTATTATTATTATTATTATTATTATTATTTATTTGGTTATCAAGACAGGGTTTCTCTATGTAGTCCTAGATGCCTTGGCACTCACTCTGTAGACAAGGCTGGCCTCAAACTCAGAGATTCTTCTGCCTCTGCTTACTGAATGCTGGGATTAAGGACATGCACCGCTAACACCCAGCTGAACAATCAATTCTTGATGTTATATCTTCTGATATTTTTATGGGGTTTTGTTTAATTTTTCTTTCAATTGTTGAATTTGATTGTTAAATTAGATCATTTAAAAAGTTCCCTGTGGTGCAGAGGAGATAGCTCCATCAGTAAAGTCTCTTCTGGGCAAGCCTAAGGACACAAGTACCGATCCCCAGTAGCCACATGGTAGCATGTGCCTGTAATATTAGCAATGGCAGAGAGGAGAGAGAGAAAGATCATTGGGGACTGCTGGCTAACCTGTGAGGCTGACTCAGTGAGCTCCAGGTTTAGTCAGAGAACTTGTCTCAAAAGATAAGGTGCAGATTATATTGGCCACTTTCTGCTGCCTTAATAAAACACCATGATCAAGTCAATTTAAAGAAGGAAGAATCCATTTGCTCTTAAAGTCACAGGCAAGTCCATAATGTTGGGAGAGGCATAGCAGCAGGAGTAGAAACAACTTCATTACATCTTCACCTGAAAACACAAGGTGGAGAGAGTGAACTGGGAGTGGGGCAAGGCTATGAAATCGTATATCCCACCCCCAGTGACATGCTTCTTCTAGTAAGGCTGCACCTCCTATAGTTTCCATATCATCCCCCAAACCCTACAACCAACTGGAGACTAAGTACTCAAATAAGTGGGGGGAACTTCGAATTCAGATCACCACACAGAGCAAAAAGAAAGACACTTGACATGGACCTATGGCATCCACACCCTTACAAACACATATGCTTGTATGCCCTCTTCACACATGTGCACACAAACAAGTATATAAGTACACATGCATATACCACACAGAGTCATACACAGACCAACAGCTCCTAGGATGTTCATGGAGTTTGCCAGCTTCTTAATTATGTTTGTTGTTTCACATGATTTGGTACTCTTACTACATTCATACAAATTAATAACTGCATTATAACAATGACTATCATGTTAGAGTTGTCGATTTCTATTTAATTTCATTTATTTTACTTTTTAATTTGATTTTATTTTTATTTATTATTTATTCTATTCCATTTATTTCACAACCTTTATAGCAGCCTTTTCTTCAGAATGTGTGAGAAACAGAAGCTGAGATGGCCTGCTGAACTCTTACTCCATTTCCATGACTGCACATAACTTTCTATCTCCCTGATAATAGCCAGATTTTATAACTTTTTTTTTTCTTTTTTTTTTTTTTTTTTTTTGATATTTTATTTA
>CM052712.1:36606557-36617765 GCA_028551405.1 Uromys caudimaculatus | reverse complement strand
TCTTGCAATCTCCGGCGAGGGATCTTTGTCCCGGCGCTGATTAGCTGTGGGGCCCTGTGGCCCAAGCTGAGGTTTCCGGCCGTCGCCGGAAGCTGCTGGCGGTCAGTCTCTGTGGCCTGGTGAGCTGTAGGGCGCGTCCTTGGCCCTCTGCTGAGTCTTGCAATCTCCGGCCGATTTTATAACTTTTTAAAGCAAATGTAAATCACCAGTAATTTAGAATCACGTAGTTATAATTATATGACTACAGGAAATTTTAGCTCATTTCTCTAGAAATTATATTTCTTTTGCTGACTTTAGGAGCAAACTCCCACGAGTCCCAAGGTACAAGAAAATGGATTTTGTCCCATTCATAAGGGACAATGAAAGCAAACGCTTCCTCACCGAGCTGTCAGTAGAAACCCAATTCCAGACATACTCTGTTGCAACTGGACTCCTGAGAAGAGGATCTGTTTATAAGATGTGCTTGGGCTCTTATCTACAGAAACAAAGCTTTCACTTTAGCTCCTGACTGCTGCCCAGCTACCTGCATTATACTGCCTTGTATGGACAGTAGCCACCTTAATGCTTAGGCTAGCGAGATCATTGTCTGTTTTACCTTGCTGGTACTTAACAGCATGTGCATTATCTGTTTAACTCAGTGTTATCTTTGCTGAGATTTTGGCAAGATACAAAATAGGTCAAACCAATATCTTTTCTTTTATGTGCTTTATATTATATTAGGCTGAAACATGAAAGAAGTAAATAAGTGCATATAAAATATGGTGAAGAGTGATGTGATCAATCTAGAAATATAAATCAAGAAACAGGTTCTCATACCTTAAAAGGGATACTGAGCATTCTGTAGCATAAATAAGGATTTGCTGATACTATGTATCTTTGCCCCAAACTAAAAGGTTTAATAGATCCCTTCATTGTGATATCTGCCTAATGCTGGATAGTAGAAGTCTCAGTAACTATTCATTAAATGTATTACTATTATTTAGTCTCAAAAATAATCATCTGTGTTAGGTACCATCAATCCCCCAGTCTTAACTGTGATAAACTCAAAGTGTTGAAGAACGGAAACACCATGTTCTAGAGCAGCCTTTATAAAGAACAAGATTTCAGTGCATGTGTGTCTGGCTTCACTGAGCCTGAGTCAATGGTTATGGAGTCTACTGAAGTCTAGATATTATCTTACATTCTCTAATAAGTAACAGAAATACCCACATTGCTATTTGGTGGGAAAGCAAATGATCAATTTTGAATTCTATTGTGCTTTAGATGCTTGCAGGAAATTCAGTTGCACGGCAGATACAAGATTAGAGAGGAGGACATTTATCATTATTTGTAACTCAAGATGCCAAGTGAGCATCATGAGGAAGTTTAGGTACTAGCATAATATACAACCAACAACATAAAATAAAATAAGAAAGGTAAAGCAAATTTTCCCTTTTCTGTAATTGCATAAGAAGCACATTAAGAAACACATCACATATTCAGCAGAGAAATGTCCTAAGGATCAACTTCCATTCTAAAGAACAGAGCCTTTTTCCCCTCTAAAACTAAATTTCCACATAATGTTTTGATAAAAAGATATCTTCTCAATTTGTATTTCCTTGAATGATCTGCATTTAGTGAAAGCATAAACACTGACCCTAAAATACATTACTTAATTAACCAATATTTGCCTTTCAGGTTTAGTTCCAAAACATTCCCAGTTGTCTAACAAAATATGTAATCCACACTGCATAAATAGGGGCTGGAGTGGTTCTGCAGCCTTCAGCTTAGAGAAAGAAGCAAGTGAAAAATAGAAGGCCTGTCACTTATTAGGGGTGAGTTTTGACTATAGTCAAACTCTTGACCTTTTCAGTAATGGGTACAGAGGAAATTGCAAGTCAGATAACAGTTGTTCTAAACAGATCTAAAACTAACATTTGTAATTAAGTTATGACCCAAGGTACAGGCTAATATGGTATAGCAGAGCAGACATAGCAGGATTCTTGTAAAGGGGTGCAGGGGGTCTGATCCAGAGCAGCAGCTCTCTGAGAGCCTGGGGGGAAGCGCTTCTCTCTGATCAACACCATCGTTTGCTTTTTCATTTGTTTTGTTTTTTGAAATTACTAATACCAACATGTATGACTAGATGTTCCTGAGAAGTGAGAAGCACAAGAATCAATGACTGCTTATACTGGTGGCTATCAATTACAAATGCAAGTGCATTTTGATGCCCATTCATGCATAGCATAGCTGATGCCTTTGTACTTGAGAGTCTGTCCTAAAGCTCAAGGACTGTGCAACTGAGTGCCTGCTAGTCTGTCTCTGCATTACTTAGACTTTTTTAAAATTTCTGTGACAAAATATTTTATATAAGTATGTAAAAGTAAAAGGATTTGTTTAAGCTAACTGTGTAAGAAAGGGTATTTTCTATTCTGACAGGAAAGCACAGTGGTGGACACAAAAGACAGCTTGTCATAGTATCCCTGAATTTTGAAATACCAAGAGATGAGTGCCCATCTTCAGTCTCCTTCTCATTAGTTTTACTTTCTTTTCAGTCTAGGACAGAAGTCAATAGGACAAGGGTAGGATTTCCTTACTCAGTCAAACTTTGCTGTAAACATATTCAAAGATAAACTCGGTGATGCATCTTCTAAGTGATTCCAAATTCAAACAAATTGACATTGAATATTAACTGTTACAAGTTAAGTTCTAGATAACAGGACAGTATTCTGCCTCCGGTTCTCCTAAGGAAACTTCCTAAGGCAAAATGCATATATGTCACCTTCAAAAGTCCCCATGGTAATTTCGTTTCGACACTATTAAAAATAGAAAGTCTCTTCTGATATTCAAGATACTCTCTTATCTGTAAGTCCCTCTAAAAATCAAGAAAATAATTGATATATTTCCAATGCACAACAGCACAGGGCTGGAAGATGTCTCAATGTGTGTTTAACACATGCTGTTCTTGCAAAATGTTCAGCTCCAACTAACCACATGGTGGCTCAGTACAACTTGTTCCAATGGATTCAATGCCATGCCCTTTTCTAAATTCTGAGGGCTCCTACATGCACATGCTACAATAAATGTGCTAAGACACACATACATGCACACACAAAAATATGTATGTGATATATATATACATATGTGTGTGTGTGTGTGTGTGCGTGTATGTGTGTGTGTGTCAGAATAAAATTAATATTCTCACTCCAAAAGAGTATTGATAACCACCAGAGAAACACTACACTCTGAAGCTCCACCACCAGCATTTATTGTCTTGGTAGCATCAGCTTTGGATAGCTCTACCACGCCAGTTCTGCCATATACAAGATACATAGTCTCTCTATTCAGTGGGCTTCAGTTCATGCTTGCAGCTGTCCTTGGCAGATGCCCTTATGTGTTGGCATCTCCAACATCCTGGGTTCTCTAAAGCAACATATATTTCATCTTTACAGCTTGTATGGTAGCTTCTTCTTAGAGCCTCTTTGCTGAGAAGCCACACTTTGCCCACTGTCAGTAGCTTGTTTTTCAAGCCAGCAAAACAAGACCATATAGATAAGGCCACTGAGTACCGCTCTGAACCTACGATGTGGTCTGCCCTACTTATGCTAGTAGGCTCTGGGTGCTTTTAGCAGCTAAACATGGAAAAATTCCCAAGATGCTTTTTTTTTTTTCTTTTTTAAGTAGGAAACCCCATTTGCTAGCATTCTCAATTCATTCATTTTTCTTTCTAACAAACTTGCACTTTAACAATCTGGACTCTTTCTAGATAGTGTCTTGCCTTCAAGTCGCCTTTTTTATTGTTCTAGAGAGTGGCTCCAGGTTGCTTTTTCATAACATTAATGTCTTTGACAATCTCACCTTCTTTCTCTGTACCTGACCTGTCTGCAATCTTAAACTCACTTGAATACTTTGATCTATAGCACTCAATAATTTAGTCCATTATTTTTGAATTTAGCCTCACCAGTATTTTCATACATACACAGCAGAAGATTTGCCAAAATGTAGATCTGATGGCCTCTTGAGTTCCCATTCCTGTCTGAAGCCTCCTGAGCTGGGATTTCAGCCTCTGCACTTCTACCAGCCTTCTGCTTTACAAATTTCCATCAGAACAACAACTAATAGTTTCTCTGATCCATAAGTCTAAATTCTTCCAAATTCTACTCATAAAGCAACTCTAAACACACAATTCTATAGTTACATGAATAGTCTCTCTTCTTGGTACCAATATTTTATATTATTTCTTTTATTGCTGCGCCCGCGCGCGCGTGCGCGCGCACACACACACACACACACACACACACACACACACACACACACACAAGCAAACTAACCAACAAAAATCCCTGGCAGAAACAACTTAAGAAAACAGTTTACTTTGGCGTACAGTATAAGTAGTAACAGAGTCCATCATTGTTGGAAGGCAGTACAGTGGGGAGGGATGTTGCTGGTCACATTGCAACCACGGTCAGGAAGCAGAGAGTGAAGTGAATTCTGGTGCTTATGTGGCTTCTTCCTTTCCCCCTTTTTATTCATTCTTTGAACCAAACCTACAAATGGTACCATCCACATTGAAGCTATTCTCTCTGTCAGTTAAGCCTCTCTGTAATCACCCTCAATGATATTCCCAGAGGTCTATTTCTCAGGTGATTCTAATTGCAGTCAGGTTGACAACAAGCATCAATCAACAGTAACCAAATAATAATTATGATTTTAATAACTCTCAATTATCTACCATCAATGTCATTGTTTCCCTTTTTACTATGCTATCAGAACTCTACCTACCTGCGTTTATTGTGTCTGGTGTAACTAATGAAGTTAGAAAAATACATTAAGGATATGCTATGTAGTCTTTTTCTAATTCTTAAAATCTAATTCACACAGGTTCTTATTGCTACTCCAAAATCCTAGTAAAGTTCATTCCCTGTCCTCTTTTTCTGCATAACTGTTTGACATCTGTCACTTCAAACTCCCAACACTTCTATCCTTCATTCCTTCTCACTTGATGGTGCAGAATTCTATTTCATGTACAAACTATAAACTGCCAGAAGTTAAGTCCCTGTCCAAGATTCATTTCTGGGGCTGGGATGAAATAACCTGACCAAAAAAAAAAGAAGCAACTTAGGGGAAGAAAAGTATTTGACTATTTGACTTTACAGTTACAGGTTATGGCCGGTCATTTTAGGAAAATCAAAGCAAGAACCTCAAAACTCTGGTCCCATCATATCTGCAGTCAAGAGGAGAAAAACAAATGCACAATGCACTTTCTTGCTTCTGTTCAGCTTGCTCTCTGACTAGTGACTGAGCTTCATCTTCTCATATCAACTAACTTTATTCAGACAAGACCATAGATCAGCCCAGCACAGACAACCTCGTAATGAGACTCTCTCCCTGGGTGATGGTGGGTGGCAGTGAGTTGACAATTAAACTGGACAAGACAGTCCTCATGCTCTGACCAAAATGCATTTACCGCACCGCTACGTTTGCCCTCACAGTGCATGTGTTCACTTCATCATGTTGCACTCATGTTTAATACCAGTATCAACTAAGGAATGGTAGAACCCATCTGTATTTAACTACACAAAGTTAGGTTTGTGCTGGAATCCTGAAATCATCACCATTTATACTTTACTGAATTACACTCATTAGTTTACAGGTGTCTTATAATAACTCTCAGCTTAAAAGCCATCAAGAGTTCTCTTAGGACTCTATTACCTCAACTGGATTCATTCATTCATTCATTCATTCATTCATTCATTCATTCTTATTCTTCTTCCCTTGTAATTTAAATTGTTTTTGAGAACTTCATGTATGAACACTGTATTTTCATAATTTCTACTCTCTATCCCTCTTGTCCCCTGTATTCCCTATAAATTCATCACCACATTCTTCTATTTTAATGATTATTGTTTTGACTATGCATGTGCATGTGTGCACACAAACACACACACACACACACACACACACAGATACAAACACCACACAGACACACATAAATATTGCTGAGTCCCTTTAGTGTTGCTCATATGTATTAAGGATTACCTATTTGGGACTGGACTACCCAGGCCTTAACATGTAAACCAATCTAATAAATACCCTTTTAGTATATTAATTCTTTCCATCCTTTTCCTCTAGAGAACACTGACTAATGCAGAAGGTCATTATGGATGTATTGTTTGGCACTTCTGGAATTTAAAGATATTTCTGATGGAAAACACATTTAATAAAGACCTGGAACCAGGCTCTGAAATGACAGATTGGCAACCATTTCCAAGATTCTCTTGAGAACAAGTGGCTCTCAGAATTTGTACTGTCCATCACTCCTGCATCTGGCTCCACAGATAAGTGGTTTTCAATTTACACCAAGTATTATAGCTGGAAGCAGTATATTCTTGAAGCAGAAGCTACAGTAAACCATAATTCCAAGGTTCCTGAAGTTTCAAGTCTGGACAGGTCCTGACAACAATGAATACTCATGCACATGTACACACACACATGCACACACATATGCACACACACACACACACACACACACACACACACACACATACACGGGGTAGGACATAGATTGTGGAGGCATATAAAATGCCTCTTGCCTTAATGTAGGAAACAGGTGGTTTTGTAGCCTGAAATCTACAAGAACTTTCTTCAACCACTTTAGAAAACCATCCCTAAAATTTATTTCCAGTTTTACCCACTATTGAAATTCATAGTCTCTTTTTTCATTAATTGTTGAGATTGTGTATGTGTATACACACACACACACACACACACACACATGCATATATTCCTAAATAAGGCTCAGGGATCATTTCAGAAAAAGGATACAAAGACTGTAGGAGGCAGAGGTTCAGAAAATTTGCTATGAGATTGCCTCCTAGGAATATCAGAAGCCACACCCATAAAGGCTCACAAACATGACTGCCTAAACAGAAGCTAAACAAGGACAACTACAATATATAAGCTAAATTAGACAGTGGATGACCTCCATCATACACAAAGAACTACAGGAAGCTAAGGAATGGTGAAAACAGGGGTAATAGTACTCCCTAGGGAAATTCATAGCAACTGGTTATCCATACCAAATAGTCAATTCTGAAAACACAAGTAAAATTATACCTGCTTTTCCATTTAAAAGAAGAATTTTACCTGGGTGTGGTATCTCACATTTTTAATACAAGGCCTCTGGAGACAGAAGCAGACAGATCTCTGAATTCCAGGCCATCCTCATGTATATAACTAGTTCCAGGACAGCCAGGGCTCCTTAGGGAGATCCTGTCTCAAAATATAATAAATAATAAATAAACTATATAAATGAATAGAATAATATTAAGATGGCATATAATAAGATTATCTTAAGATATAGTGTACTGTTCTAATCATTCCAACATCTATACATATTGATGTAACCACTGCCATGGTCCAGAAACAAAATATTTTAGTTAGCCTCATCATTCATTCCTTTCTGCTGCACTTTCGTTAACGAACACAAAACCTCAAACTTCTATCGATGTTCTTAAGAGAAGTCACAAAAATGGAACCTCCAAATCTGTACAGTACTGATACCACTCTCATTTGTCTCGCATATGTCTCTAAGATTCATTCACATGTTATATATCAACTGTTTGTTTCTTTATATTATGGAAAGGTATCCCATTGAATGGATTGGGCATGCTTATGACAGTGTATATTTTTACTAGGTAAAATACATGTGAATACAAACTAAAATTAAAGCAGTTGCAAGTATTTATGCAATGCTTTTCCTGTATAAGTCTAGGGATATTACATGTAAATATATTCTTTAGATATTTCTTACATTATTTTAATTATCTTTTTAGTATAAGGCCAAAGAACATTCTATCTGCATGTTTGTCACCTGTATCTCCTTTTTTCACCATATTATTCTTTGAAATTTTCATGTGTATGTATAATGTTAATTAATTAAATAATTAATTAATTTTATATGTGTGAGTTTTTATCCTCATGTATGTATGTAAACCACATGTATGCCTGGTGTACTCAAGACCAGAAAGAACATTGGATCTTCAGAGACTGGAGTTACAGACAGTGGTGAGCGGCCAAGTAGGTGCTGGCCACTAAACCTTAGTCCTCTGGAGGAACAGCCAGTGCTCTTAATCTTATTGTCTCTTCTCTAGCCACTGAACAATGTTTTCTAGTCATATATACATCTCATCTCCACTCTTCTAGTGTATCCAGAATTTCCACTCATTATATTTTCCCCAACTTCGTGTCTTTATTTTATAATTAATTTATTTTTATTTTTGAGTGTTTATCTACAGAGAGAATTCTTATATCAGTATCCCCATTAAAGCTCAGGGAACGCTGCAACCCTAAAAAGGATCATGTGAGTTCATTTCACAATCAAGTGGAGAGAGGCTCCTGACGCTTAACCCCTGTCTGAAGAGCGACTAGTAGTTGGTGGCTACTAGGTAAGGAAGAGTCAGTTTTATATAGGAGTGTGGCCACTGGAAAGTTGTGTATTCCCCAGTGGATAACCATAGACAAGCCTATATTCATATGGGTATCACTAACTATATTATAAGTCTTCTTTGATGCGCCTTGTTGAAATAATCTACCCACGTTTTTACTTTATTGTTGAATGTTATGAGTTCTTTACATATTCTGTTTATAAGTTTTTTGTGGGGTTTGAGACTACAAATATGTTCTTGTTCATAGTTTGTTTTTATTTTATTTTATTTTTGTTGTTGCTGGTGTTTTGTTTGCTGTGAATATAGAAGTTCATTATGTAGTCCAACCTAACCTTAAACTGACAAACCCCTGATTCAGATTCCCAACTGATATTATCTTTACAGCCCACCTTTGTGTAGCCTATGAGAGTTTTTAAGTTTCATGAAATTCAAGTAGGATTTCTATTATTTTGTATATTTAGTCTCATAATGCGAAAATTCAGCTAAACCCGGGCCAGAGAAGATTTTTCTCCATCATTTTCTTCTAAACCTATTGAATTTTTATATTTAGATTAAGATCCAGGTTGATATATAATGGAAGTATAAGGGGAGTGACTATCCTTTATGGTTTCTGCATATGGATGAACAATTGATTCAGCACAATTTTTTGAAAAAGAATTTTTTCTCTCTTCAATAGTTGTTGTAGTTTTGCCAACAATCAATTGGTAATATTTCTGTAGTCTATCTGGGAATGTCTGTTCTGTTGCACTGATGTGTGTGTCAGGTCTTTCATTTATATCAACATTAACTTCAGTACTTTAAATCACATGAGGAGCCCAGTGCTAGAGATAACAGAAGCATTTTCATTAAGCAACAGTTCTCTTTGGCACTCACAGGCCTGCTTAATGTTCTCTTGGCTTGGTTACATAGCATAGGTCCTAAAAGACATGATAAGTCATTTTAATCTCTATAAAGTTTGTTATATACAAATATAGCTTTCAACAAAGATAAATATTAATATTAAAATTGCTGGTACAAGTGCTTGATATCCAATTCCAAATATTCTTCTTAAATATTTGAAAAGTTTTAGATAATAAATCCAGCACAGTGAAAATAAATGGAGTATTTTAAACCAGTGTATACAATCTTTTCTTGAGTTACTAATAAAAAGTAAGAATTCCCCCCTTTAATCTCTTCTTTGCTAAGCTAATGCAATCTGTCTGAAGTATCTTACGTTTTATAGAGCAGGGGGTTATTAGAATCATTGATTATGCTCTTGAAGGTTGTTTTGAAGGAAGGATCTGGAGACTCTTAAACAAAATTATACAGCAGATGCCCTTGAACTATAGAATGGCAGGGTAAAAGACCTGTTTAGATTTGAAAATATTATCTTTCAGTTTATAGTATAGGATTTCGATGTAGTTTTCAGGCATAAACAACCTCAGCTGCAGGATTCAGACTCAAGTGAAAATGGAAGTAACCCATCACTAGCTACTCAATGTCACTGGTGCAGGATCCTGAAGACTCCTGCCCATGTTTCTTCAGGCTAATTCACTTTACTGTCATGCCAGGCCAGGCTCTAAGCTGCTAACATATCCAAAACAATGTAAGAGCTCTGAAAGAGACAGGAGGCTTGATTATTTATTATCAATGGGCTAAATGAAACAAAGGTAGAAAGAAACAGATAGCCCTCAAGGAAGCAGCAGAGATTCCACGCAGACTCAGAAAATCCGACTCCAGATACCACTGACTCCTCTTTAATAGCGGCCACACACAAAAAGAGAAAGCACCATCGTGAACCCTAAGTCAATAAATCAATATGCACAAGCTCTTCATGGGACATGGCAGAATTTTATAATATATGCATTTGAACTTTAAATTGTATCCTAACAAAAAAGGGAAATTCAATAATTAAAATGTTAATTTTAAATTTTTTCACATATAAACACACACATTTAACATGTTTAAAGCTCCGTGGATATTATTTGCCTTTTTCCTCCCTTCCCAACTTCCAATATATCCTTTATACTTTGAAAATTGATCATTTTTTTTTCAGATCCTGGGGTAAAGATTTTACAGTGACCTAACATATCAAATCTAGGACAAATACAGATTACTCACAAACTGACACTTGAGAGAAACGTTGGTGAGACTGAATGAAAATTCCAAATCGTATCTGACATGAATCACATTTAACTCAACTGAACAAGGTGGCCAGGAAATAAAATTTAGGTCAACATGGAATCATGTCCAAATAACCTCAATGTTCTTAGTTCTCAACAAACATCAATTGTGTCAGAATGAGTCCTGAATCCATCAGACAGCTTGCTGCTCAGGAGATCTGTGTTCAACATAGCACAAAGTGTTTGACCAAACTCTGTGACAAGACACTGACTGTTCCCTGCAAAGGAAGAATAAAAGAGAGAAATGACTAGTTTAAAAACAATGTCTTTTCAGATAAAGACATAAGACTTATAGGAGAGGAGGACTCTAAGACCTGAACATTCATGCCAATATGAAAATGTATTAGGTTTACCGTAGCTCACAGTTTAGGTTTGCACTGATTCTCTTGCCTCTAAGGGCCTGAAACAGAAATCTTATCACTCCAACTCACCTACCTTATGGACTCTTTTTTCTGCTGTTGATGAAGATTAGAATTCACCTAACGAAGTATTTCTGGAAACTGAAATTTTTATTTTGAAAAATATATTTTTGGCAATGTAGAAAACATTCTGAAATTAATTAAGCAATACCAATGTAATGACTGTAGTCCTAACACTAAGGAGGCTCAAGCAGGAAGTGT
>CM052712.1:36551403-36606457 GCA_028551405.1 Uromys caudimaculatus | reverse complement strand
TATATATATATATATATATATATATAAAGAAAAACAGTCTAAAAACTGAGACGGGGTGGGGGGGACGTGCACAGGGAGACATTTTGTTATTGAATAATCTTTTCTTATACAATTTTATAGATTTTTTTGAAGTAATAGTAGCTGCTCCCAAAGATATTTATTTCAGATGGATTTTCTTTTTTTTTTTCTTTTTTTAAAATTTTTTTCCTTTTTTTTTTATTATTTTTTGATACTTTATTTACATTTCCAATGTTTCCCTCTTTCTAGGTCTCCTCGTTGGAAATCACCTATCCCCTCCCCCTCCCCTACCCCTGTGAGGGAATTCTACCTCCCACCCACTCGCCTACCCACTCCCTTATTTCCACCTTGACGTTCCCCTTTACTGGGGCCTCTCTTCTCCCTTATGACCAACAAGGCCCTCCTCTGCCACATATGTGGTCTGAACCATGGGTCCCTCGATGTGTATCTTTGGTTGGTGGTCCAGCCTCCAGGAGGACGGGGCGGGGGCGGGGGGTTTAGGCCAGTTGACACTGTTGCTCCCTCCATGGGGCTGCAAACTCCCTCAGTTCCTTTAGTTCCTTCTCCAGCTCCTCCATCTGGGACCTCACTCTCAGTCCAGTGGTTACTGTAAAGTGAAACTTGGGCATTCCAAACTTTTGGGCTAATATGCACTTATCAGTGAGTACATACCATGTTCATTCTTTTGTGACTGAGTTACCTCACTCAGGACGGATGTGGAGAAAGAGGAACACTCCTCCATTGTTGGTGGGATTGCAAGCTGGTACAACCACTCTGGAAATCAGTTTGGCGGACCCTCAGAAAAATGCACATAATACTACCTGAGGACCCAGCTATACCACTCCTGGGCATATACCCAGAAGATGCTCCAACATGTAATAAAGGCACATGCTCCACCATGTTCATAGCAGCCATATTTATAATAGCCAGAAGCTGGAAACAACCCAGATGTCCCTCAGCAGAGGAATGGATACAGAAAATGTGGTACATTTGCACAATGGAGTACTAATCAGCTATTAAAAACAATGACTTAATAAAATTTGCAGGCAAATGGATGGAACTTGAAAATTTTATAGATTTTTATAGAGATAAAAACCCAAGGGTTTGTGCCTTATTAAATAGAAGATTCAGAAGGCAAACAGGTTTATATCCAAAGATATAAAAATCTGAAAACAATAAAGAATTCAGAAGAGGTTGAATCAAATCAAGAGAAGAAGTGAAATAGTCTTACAGCCCTGGTCACAAATGTTAAGTTAAGATGATAAATGAAAGACACCAAAGATAGAAATATAGTGCATTTTCTTGAAAAATTAGTTTCATCAAGACAACTTAAAAATGGGCATACTCACTTTTAGAGTAGCAAATTGAATGTTAAAGGGGCTAAGCATATTTACCTGTGGCTTAGTATTACTGAAATCAACATATTATATCACTCTCATTTCCATAAAGTAAATATGATTCTATGACTGATAAGTACATATTATACAATATATGCTCCTCAATCTAAATGTTTAAACTCACTTGTGATAACTAATGTATATCACCATAATTATATCAGAAAATGTTCAGTCTTTGGGTTGCATTAAAACATTACAAAGTCACTAAAGAAAATAAAATCCTATATAAGCCACACTGATACATAAAAAAATTTTTAAAAGTTAATTTGGGAGCTGAAGAATGTCTAATTTTAAAAATTAAAAATTATAAAATTATAGTTTATATAGGATGAATATTTGTTTAAAACTTAATTCTAAAATTGGCCAAGGTAGTAAATGCCTGTAATCCTAACATGAGGAGGCTCAAGCAGGAAGTATTTGAGATTGAGAACAACCTGGGCCAAATACCCAGATTCTGTCCTAACAAAAGAAAAACAGTCTAAAACTGAGACAGAGAGAGGTGAGGGGGAGGGCACATAGGGAGACATTTTGTCATTAAATAATCTTTTCTTATACAAGAGATTTTTATAGAGATAAAAACCCAAGGGTTTGTACCTTATTAAATAGAAGATTCAGAAGTCAAACAGCTTTATATTCAAATCACAATTTTTAATACCATTTACTTCATTTTTTCAAAATATTTTTATCCATTCTTTGAGAATGCCATACAATGTACTTTTACCATGGTCATCTCAACTCCTCACTTAGCTTCCTCTACATCCCCCTTGCTCCCTTCCCACCTAATGTCACGTTCTCCCTTTCTGTTGTTGTTACTGTTAATAATCTATTGAGTCTAGTCTGTGTGCTGTCTATATACTTATGGATGTGGGGTCATCACATGGAATGTGGGTAATCTACTAGGAACTATATACTTAAAAACCCTCAGTTTCACTCTTCCAGGAACTGTAGATTGCCAATAGCTCCTCGGTTAATTGAAAAAAGTTAGCTGTAAGGGTCAGACAACATGGCACTGATATGGATCTCCAAATATGAGTCAGCATAGAGTAAATAGTGATGTCATCTATTATATAACCCAGGTGTCATTTTTGGATGATTCTGTATAAATATGATCTTAAGCTTCACTTTTACCAGCCTGTGTACATCTTCTTATAAGTCTATGTGCCTACCCCCTTAGAGCCTCTTCCTTGATCTCTATTTATGCCTGTGTGTCACCCATATGTGCTAGCATGTATGGGCTTCTGCCTGAATATCTACAAGCATTATTTTACCTATTGGCCTTTGTGTGGGGTGAATAAAGAAATATGTCTTGTTTGAATTGGGTAATTCCCAATCTCTTTCACCTCCCAACTTCCCAAGACCATCCTCCATTCCTGGCAACGGAGCAAGGGCCTCACAGCACCTCTGTCCTCCAGGGTATTATTTTGTTTGGTTTGATCTTGTGTAAATCTTGTGCATGCTGTCATAGCCACTGTGGATTCAAATGTGCAACTGCCCTGCTGTGTCCATAAATAAAAGTATCTGTATATTTCCTTTACTGAAGACAATGCTAGGTCAAAGCTTTTCAGTGCCAGGAACTGTTGCTGGTAACTTGGAGAAGTAGAAGTCAGGCAAAGGGATGATGCAAAATGATTAAAAGACAAGAGAAAATTCACTGAAGCTCCAAGTCAAAACACACTGGTTAAGCGTGCATGCACCTTACCGTACACCTCACTATGCACCCTCCAAGTCTACTTCTCTTTTGCTCTTAAATCCTAATCTCTTTGAGGTCTATAAGAGTGTAACCTCAAAACTTCTTCTTTTGATATCTAATCTGGCCCTTTCTAAACATTTCTTAATAAGGAGTAGCTTAAAATATGTATAGTTAAAGCATATGTATAGCAATTCTTTTCTATGTTTCTACCTTTGCATATAAAACTTGTATGGGAAACTTTGAATAATAAAATCCTTATTCACATTACCACTGGCTTTATGAACGAACATATTTTATAAATCAAGATAAACCTAGTGATAATTATGATCAAAATCAGATAACAGAAAGAAAAACAAGACAGCTTTGGAGAAGGAAAGTTGAACTTCTGTTTATGCGAAGGCACATTTGATGGAAAGTAAAGGAGATTAAGAGTGTTCTAAGCCTGATGCCAAACTCTAAGTCATCCTATAAAACATGCACAGATCCCTTCACACCAGCTGACCTCAGTGAGCGAGACATGTCTTAACAATGAGTAAGCAGTGGTATAAACATGGTTTGCTACCAGAGGTACTATCCCTTACACTATGCTACGCTCCTTCCCATGTCACTGTATTTACAAACTCTAAAAATTAGTTTGTTCCAATCCTATTTTCAACAACACTATCCAAGGTGAGTGTCTGGCTGTGTTTAACCCTCTGACATACTGCAGTCCAGAAGGGATGAGTGGACAACCTTCATATCAGGGAATTACAGCAAGGGAAACATACATCTTACTAACTGTACATTGGGAGAAGTCTGAGTTCAAATGGATGTTTAGTTGAGCTGTAAACAAACGATGATGAATGAATGAAGGGCTAAAATATTCTGTGATTATTATGTGTAATGGGAAAAGCTTTAAAAGTGAATGCAATATTCAGAAAGAAAAGTAGAACAGATGAAAACCACAGAAAGAGCAATAGACAATAGATTTAGATATTTAAAATACACTATATTTAATTTTATCCATCAAACAATACAAATAATTTTTCTAGAGCAATAAAAATTCAAGAATATAACATTCCTCTAATGCCTTTGTTAGTGCAAGGAATAGGAGAAAAAAACTTGTTTGTATTATTTTTATATTGTCTTTTCCTGATGTATCCTGTAATATATTTTCATGAATTACTATTATGTGATTTGGATGCACATGTTAGCTATTACCACTTATTACAAAATTAAAATCACCAGCATATTTTTGGGATGCTTTTGGTCTCCTACAATCCTTCCTCACCCTCTTCTACATGGCTCCCCTGTTTCCACATATTTATACTGTTTGGCTGTGGTTCTCTGTATCTGTTCCCATTGATTGTACTGTGACACCCCACTGATGACATAGGCACTGCTCTATGAGTACAGCCAAATATCAGTAGGTTTAGTTCTATCCTGGATCTCTGGGCTATCCTGCCTCTGGTTCCTGATGCTCCTGGCAGTGTCAGGCATGGGTTCCCTCTTCGGATCAGTCATGGGTTGGCCACCTCTCATAAGTTCTGTTCCATCATTGCTCCAGCATGCCTTATAGGCAGGGCAGATTGTTGGAAGTAGGTTTTATGGCTGGGTTGATGTCCCAGATCCCACTGCTAGGAACATTACCTAATTATAAGAGATGTCTAGTTCAGGCTCCATATCCCCCATTACTAGGGGACTTTGCTAGGGTAACTCTCACAGATTCCAAGGAATTTCCACTGCACAAGGTTTCTAGTGATACACAGTTTAACTCCCGTTTACTCTCCGTAAAGCTATATGTAAACTCATTCAGCTCCTATTTTATAATTTCCATCTCCCCAAATTGACTTTAGTTCTAAAGAAAATAAATTATATCTAGTAGTCACTGGAAAGCTCTTTTGTAGTCATTTATGTTATAATCATTATTTAGTTCATTTCTTATGAAAAAGTTACAAAAATATTAACATGCATATAAATAAGAGTTGTCTTTATTTTAAAATATGTTTGACTATAATTGCAATTGCTGTCTTGATTTTCTTACATTACTATAGTGTCTTATGAATGTCTTACTCTTAGATTTTTGACAATTTGGTATTCTTTTTTTAATAATATGATTCCATGTATTTGTGAAAACATTTGAAGGATTTTTGATTATTTAAAGGCCATTCAAGAACTTATTCTTTCTGAATCATTTCTCACAAATGTGAAATGAACCTTTTCTTTTTACATTTATTTTAATTTTATTTACTTAATCATTTAGTGTGTATGTGTGTGTGTGTATGTATATATGTGTGTGAGTGTGTATGTGCATGTATGTATGCATGCTAGTAGGCACCAAGATGTCAGAGAACAATTTGCATGGGTCACATTTAGGGCTACGCATTATGTAATGACTTATTCTCTACAACATGTCCAATGTGGGATTCTTTATTAAGAGATTACCATCTATTGCATAAAGAAGCTTCTCTGATGAGGGTTGACTAATGTATGTGTATAGCAATAAGTCCATTTAACATAGAAACAATCGTAGTTTCTCTCCTTGAATGAACAATTTGTCTAGCCACAGGTTCTTGATGCTAATAATAGTGTCATCTATGAGTTGAAGTTTCGAAATATATAATGGTGTCTTAAATTTGATCAGAAAGTGATGTTGACTTCCATGAGATTAGTGCCACTATTGTATTACTGGGCATGTCTTGTGAGGTTGATCACTAATGTAGCTTGAAGGGTACTCTCTGAGTAAGATCAGTGATTCCTTTTTTCCTTCAGTAGCATGCATAGCAACTTCCAGCACTGTGCAAGCTAGTGAGTAGGGATAAACCTTCTTGGTGATTATCAGCTTTATGCTTTATGACTCAAGTGTGTGCTGTCTTGGACAATAAGGTATCCCTGTCAAATTCTAGAGGGTAATGAAGCCTTGGTTATAGCACAGTATTTGAGGGTATAAGGAATCTCATTTTCCAATAACATCAAAAGAGATAACCCTTTCCTGGCATTGGGCTTTTCCTTTGTCCTGTGGTAACTAGCTGGGGCATTATTGCATTGTTATGTTGTAAATTCAGTTAAACTCTTTCTATATATGTGTATGTATATATGGTTTTGGAATCTTCTACAGTAGTAGCTTTCCATATAATTTTTTCCTAATGTCTTTAATGTTAGTTAGCCTTTTCCATATTCTTGCATCTACCTGCCCTCTCATTAAACCCTTCCTGACCTACCACAAACATAGCATAAACAAAGTGGTAGGTTTTGGCTAAGAACTTTACATTTGGGGTTTTGAAACTCAGGATGGTTCACCCATAATGTAATGTACTGAGTAGAAGGGGAGAACTGATTCTTGAAAGTGATTCTCTTATCTTCACAAGTATCATGTATATTGTGGCTCTTCCCATCCTGTGCATTTGTGTGTATGTGTCTGTGTCTCTGTGTGTGTGTGTGTGTGTGTGTGTGTGTGTGTGCGCGCGTGCGCGCACATGCACCTGCGCACTCGCGTGCATACACCCACCTTGGTTGCAACACTTGGTGACTTTTATATTGTACCATATCTCTCAGTGAAACTGTACAAACAACAATTTTACCCAAGTTTCATGCTTAGTCTAAAAAATGAGTTCACATTAATTAAGCACAAGAATTCACAGGAACTAGATCAATTTAACATATGTTAAAATTTTAATGATCATCATTAGTTTCTTTTGTTTGTTACAAAGCTAAGCCTTTGTAGGTCTTCTCCCAGTGGAATAACTCAAGATTTGCCACCAGACTCTTACAACAAAGAGTGGTGATGTGTTCTACAGCCCTACAGGTCTTTTGAATGTTACTTAACTTACTGTCCTGCTATCTTTGTAGAATTCTTGAAAACATGCAATTCTGTATAATTCATATATGTGTGTGTGTGTGTGTGTGTATGTGTGTGTGTGTGTACATGTGCACAAGGAAGGGGTTGCCACAGTATACATAGTACATGTGAAGATAAGAGAACCACTTTCAGGAATCAGTTCTCCCCTTCTACCATGTAGGTCCTGGGGATCCAACATATATCATTGGTCTTGAAAAGAAGTGCTTTTATTCAGGGAGTAATACAGCCAGACCTGAAATCACATAAATCTTAATGCTGCTTTATTTTGACCCAAGCATCCGGTAATGGTTTAACCAAGTAAATTTATTGAAGATATAGTCTCTGATATTACTGATTGTTTACTTTTGTGAATATATCTATTTCATAAGGAGATCTTGGACTATTCTAAGAAGAATGCCAACAACTGTTATGAATAAAAATATATTTGCAACTACTACCACTACCACATACAAAATTTAATTAAAATTAAAATAAAATAAAAATCTTTCTTTTATCCACAAGGTTATAGGTATACACATGAAGTAATATTTGGAATTGTTTTCTATAGACATTTTAGAGATAAATGCAACATTTTTCTAGGTATACATCGAGATCTTTTAAGTTTTATTCTATTTGTATGTCCCTAAGTAGTATGTACTCTTATGTTAAAAATGTTAATTTCAGCAAAGTATTTAAAAACAAACTCCTATAATTGAACTACATTAGGTTAAATCTGCTCAGGAGTTGAATGTTTCATGCTCCCTGAAACCACTAAGTTTTTAGGGTTTATTCTTACATTAACTCAAATTAAATTATTGGTTAATTCTTTTCTTTGTTTGGTTTTGAAAACTTCATTATAATAGCTTCTCTGACACTCCAAAGATAAAAACACACATCGTTTATACTATGAATCATTTCCCGATTATCTCATTTTCTCAATGCACCAGTTTTTATGTCAAATAAAAGTGGAAAAATTGATATAAGTTATAAAAGATCAGATTATTCTGTCTTAACATTAATAATGTAGATTTATGAGCTGGAGTTACATACTCTGCAATGTAGCTACAGTACAAGACTTGTCATCACAATTCAACTGTTAAAATGGTTTAATATGTGCTATTCTGTATAAGCTAATAAAAACTAAGTAAAACAATAAGGTTTACCAAAAACATCAACTTGAAAATAGAAGCTGGATATTGTTGCTTTTTTAATATTCAGTTTTAGAAATTTAAGACTCCTCCCTACTTTGCAGAAAAGGCCATTTATCTGGAAGATAACACATATGATTCAGCTCAGCTGCACTCTGGTCATGTGTCCTGTGGTTGAATTAAAGATGCAAGATTACATTTTAATCATTTGAAACGTTTTTAGATTCACAGAATACAGCTGGAAAGAGATTATGTTGAATTCTAGGAAAAGCCTAGATTATTTTCTTCCTGGTACTTAAAGAAAAGCCAGGGGAATCAGATTTCAATTTGGGCTCTATAAATCAAAACATGCAAACCTCATGTAGCCTTGCTCTCAAAGACCCTTCTTGGAGGAATCTTTATGTTTAAATTTGGAGAGATTGCTGTGGTTTCCCTATCTGGTGTTAGTGCTCAGTTTGGCATTTTCTAGAAGTAAATGCTTAAAGTTGTGACCTGAAAGTGGAATTTCAGTTCAGGCTGTTTCCTAAATGTTTAGAGAAGATATATTTGCAATCTAGGTCAGAGAAATATAGAGGAAAAGCAAGGAAAGAAATATCTATATTTGTTTAATAATGATAAAGTTGGGACAAAGAAACCTGACAAGATCTCATCAACCCAACCCCCCGTCCCAAATTTGCTCAAACCAAAGTTCCATTTCTCTATTCATAAACTTGTAATTTATCTTTGAAAGTTCTCTTAGAATCTTAAAGTTACTTCCACCAATTTGATGCAGATTTTCTAAGAAACATTTTAAAACTAATAATAGTCTACACATAAATAAAATGTAAATAGTCTACACATAAATAAAATGAATTTTTGCTTAAAGTCAGGGCCATATATAACATCTCAATGTGAGATCTATTTTATAGGAACAATAGTAAGACAAAAATGAGTGGGAAATGGTGAAAATATACATATTGATTATATCTAGAGACTCAATCTAGATATCTAAGGCAAATCTCAATATTGGGCTAATTTCCATCAAGAACAACAAAAACTTTCTCAGGATCTCAAAATAGTAATGACACCAACATTTTGTATTATAAAACACACACTGATAAGAACTTAAGCCCAAAATATCACCCATATCCCCACATTTGTGATAATTTCCTGAAAATAGCACCAGACTAAAAATTTACAACCAATTGCTATTCAACTCACTCTTTAACTCAGTTTTGGACTTCTCACACCTGCCTTACTGGACTGCATGCCCTTGACTGTCTAGATATTTGAGTGTCCTCCAAAGTTACTGGACAAAATTTTGGGTCTGGTGGCTGCATATGGACCAGTCACTGGATGGCCTTTCCTTCAGTCTCTGCTCAACTCTTTGTCCATGTATTTACTTTAGACAGGAACAATTCTGGGTTAAAATTTTTGAGAAGGGTGGATAGTCCCATCCCTCAACCAGGGGCCTTGACTAACCTCTGGATATGGTTCTCTCTCCCCTTTGTTGGGTATTTCCGCTAATGTCATCCCCATTGGGTCCTGGGAGCCTCTTGCTTTCTTAGTATCTGGAACTTTCTTTTGGCTACCCACATTCCACATCCCACATCACTACACACCTGTGTTCAATTTCCTGACCCTCTGTACATCTCCCTTGTCTCCTCCCACAACTGATCCCTTCCCCTTTTTCCCTCTAACCTTCCTCTCTTCTTCCTAAGTCCCTCCCACTCTCTACCTCATATGATTATTTTGTTTCCCCTTCTAAGTAGAACTGAAGCATCCATACTTTGGTTTTCCTTCTTGAGGTTCATATGGTCCTTAAGTTGCATCATGGTCATTCTGAGCTTTTTGCCTAATATCCACTATCAGTGAGAACATACCATGTGTGTTCTTTGGTGACTAGGTTACCTCACTCAAGATGATATTTTCTAGTTCCATCCATTAGTCTGCGAATTTCATAAAGTCATTGTATTTAATAGCTGAGTAGTACTCCACTGTGTAAATGTACCATTTCTGTAACCATTCCTCTGTTGAGAGACATCTAGGGTTTTTTCCAGCTTCTGGCTACTATAAATAAAGCTGCTATGAACATAGTGGAGCATGTGTCCTTGTTATATGTTGGACCATCTTTTGGGTATATGCCCAGGAGTAGTATAGCTGGATCCTCAGATAGTACTATGTCCAATTTTCTGAGGAATCGCCACGCTGATTTCCAGAGTGGTTGTACAAGCTTGCAATCCCACCAGCAATGGAGGAGTGTTCCTCTTTCTCCACATCCTCACCAGCATCTGTTGTCACCTGAGTTTTTGATCTTAGTCATTCTGACTGGTATGAAGTGGAATCTCAGGGTTGTTTTGACTTGCATTTCCCTGATGACTAAGGATGTTGAACATTTCCTTAGGTGCTTCTCGGCCATTCGAGATTCCTCAGTTGAGAATTTTTGGTTAGCTCTGTACCCCATTTTTAATAGGGTTTAATAGGGTTATTTGGTTCTCTGGAGTCTATCTCCTTGAGTTCTTTGTATGTATTGGATAATAGCCTTCTATCAGATGTAAGATTCATAAAGACCTTTTCCTAATCTGTAGGATGCCGTTTGGTACTGATGACAGTGCCCTTTGCCTTACAGAAGTTTTGAACTTTAGGAGATCCCATTTGTCTATAGTTGATCTTAGAGCCTGAACCATTGGTATACTATTCAGGAAATGTTTCCCCTGTGCTGATGTTTTCAAGCCTCTTTCTCAATTTCTCTTATAATAGATTCAGTGTATCAGGTTTAATGTGGAGGTCTTTGATCCACTTGGACTTGAGCTTTGTACAAGGAGATAAGAATGGGTCAATTTCAGTTCTTCTACATGCTGACTGCCAGTTGAACCAGGACCATTTGTTGAAAATGCTGTCTTTTTTCCATTGGATGGTTTTAGCTTCTTTCTCAAAGATAAAGAGACCATAGGTGTGTGAGTTCATTTCTGGTCTTCAGTTCTCTTCAGTTGATCTACTTCTCTGTCTCTGTACCAACTCCATGCAGTTTTTATCACTATTGCTCTGTAGTACAGCTCTAGGTCAGGAATGGTGATTCCCCCAGAAGTTCTCTTATTGTTGAAAATATTTTTTGCTATTCTGGGTTTTTTATTGTCCCAAATGAATTTGAGAATTGCTCTTTCTATCTCTGTGAAGAATTGAGTTGGAATTTTGATAAGGATTGCATTGAATCTGTAGATTGCTTTAGGAAAGATGGTCATTTTTACTATGTTAATCCTGCCGATCCATGAACATGGGAGATCTTTCCATCTTCTGAGGTCTTCTTCAATTTCTTTCTTCAGAGACGTGAAGTTCTTGTCATACAGATCTTTCACTTTCTTGGTTAGAGTCACAGCAAGATATTTTATATTATTTGTTATTTTGTAAAGGGTATCATATCGCTAATTTCTTTCTCAGCCTGTTTATCCTTTGAGTAGAGGAAGGCTACTGTTTGTTTGAGTTAATTTTATTTCCAACCACTTTGCTGAAGTTATCAGCTGAAGGAGTTCTCTGGTGGAATTTGGGGGGTCACTTAAGTATACTATCATATCATCTGCAAATAGTGATATTTTGACTTCTTCCTTTCCAATTTTTATCCATTTGAACTCCATTTGTTTTCTAATTGCTCTAGCTAGAACTTCGAACACTATATTGAGTAGGTAGGGAGAGAGAAGGCAGCCTTGCCTAGTCCCTGATTTTAGTGGGATTGCTTCAAGTTTCTCTCCATTTAGTTTGATGTTGACTACTGGTTTGCTGTATGTTGCTTTTACTATGTTTAGATATGGGCCTTGAATTCCTGTTCTTTTCAAGACTTTTAACATGAAGGGGTGCTGAATTTTGTCAAGTGCTTTTTTTTTTTTAACAGCTAATGAGATGATCATGTGGATATTTTTTTTCTTTTTTTTTTTTTTCTTTTTTTTTTTTTTTTTGTTTTTTGTTTTGTTTTTGTTTATACAGTGCATTAAGTTGATGGATTTCCATACATTGAACCATCCTTGCATTGCTGGGATGTAGCCTACTTGATTGTGCTGAATGATGGCTTTGATGTGTTCTTAGATTAGGGTTTTAAGAATTTTATTGAGTATTTTGCATCAATATTCATAGGGGAAATGGGTCTGAAGTTTTCTTTCATTGTTGGGTCTTTGTGTGGTTTTGGTATCAGTGTAATTGTGGCTTCACAAAATGAAGCAGGTAGTGTTACTTCTGTTTCTATTTTGTGGAATAATTTGAAGAGCATTGGTATTAGGTCTTCTTTGAAGGTCTGATAGAATTCTGCACTAAATCCATCTGATCCTGGACTTTTTTTTTTTGGTTGAGAGAGTTTTAATAACTGCTTTTACTTTTTTATGGATTATATGACTGTTTAGATGGTTTATCTGATCCTGACTTAACTTTGGTACTTGGTATCTGTCTAGAACATTATCCATTCCACCCAGATATTCTAGTTTTATTGAGTATATAGTAGGATCTGATACATTTTTTTGATTTCTTCAGTTTCTGTAGCTATGTCCCCCCTTTTTCTGATTTTGTTAATTTGGATACTGTCTTTGTGCCCTCTGGTTAGTCTGGCTAAGGGTTTATCTATTTTGTTGATTTTCTCAAAGAATAAGCTCCTAGTTTTGTAGATTCTCTGTATGGTTTTCTTTGTTTCTACTTGATTGATTTCAGCCCGGAGTTCGATTATTTTCTGCCATCTACTTCTCTTGGGCCGGAGTTCGATTATTTTCTGCCATCTACTTCTCTTGGATGTATTTGCTTCCTTTTATTCTAGAGCTTTCAAATGTGCTGTCAAGCTGCTAGTGCATACTCTCTCCAATTTCTTTATGGAGATATTCAGAGCTATGAGTTTTCAAAATTAGCACTGCTTTCATTGTGTCCCATAAGTTTGGGTATGTTGTGCCTTCATTTTCGTTAAATGCTAAAAGTCTTTAATTTCTTTCTTTCTTTTTACTCTGACCAAATTATCATTCAGTAGAGAGTTGTTCAGCTTCCATGCGTACATGGTCTTTCTGTTGTTTTTGTTGTTATTGAAGGCCAGTCTTAGTCTGTGGTGATGTGGTAGGATGCATGGGATTATTTCAGTCTTCTTGTATCCATTGAAGCTTGCTTTGTGACCAGTTATATCATCAGTTTTGTAGAAGGTACCATGAGGTGCTGAGAAAAAGGTATATTCTTTTGTTTTAGGATGAAATGTAATATAGACATATATTATATGTAGTAATATATGTAATATCTGTTAGATCCATTTAGTTCATAACTTCTGTTAGTTTCACTGTGTCTCTGTTTAGTTTCTGTTTCCATGATCCATTGGTGTGAGTAGGGTTTTGAATTCTCCCACTATTATTGTGTGAGGTTCAATGTGTGCTTTTTAGCAATGTTTATTTTATGAATGTCGCGCAGTTGCATTTGAAGCATAGATGTTCAGAACTGAGAGTTCATATTGGTAGATTTTTCCTTTGACTAGTATGAAATGTCCTTTCTCATCTTTTTTGATAACTTTTGGTTGAAAGTCAATTTTATTTGATATTAAAGTGGCTACTCCAGCTTATTTCTTGGGACCATTTGCTTGGAAAAGTTTTCCAGCCTTTTACTCTGAGGTAGTTTCTGTCTTTGTCACTGAGGTGTGTTTACTGTATGTAGCAAAATGCTGGGTCATGTTTATGTATCAAGTCTGATAGCCTATGTCTTTTTATTAGGAAATTGAGTCCATTGATGTTAAGGAATATTAAGGACTAGTAATTTTTGTGTCCTGTTATTTTTGTTGTTAGCAGTGGAATTATGTTTGCGTGGCTATCTTTTGGGTTTGTTGAAAGAAGATTAATTAGTTGTACTTTTCTTAGTCCTTATTCCTAACAAGTTATACAGAATTTTATTTCAAGCACCTTTAATCATCTCTACAGATTTTCATATTCTTTTAAATAGGGCACAACCTATCAAACTAAACAGTATCTCTCATGTTTTGATGATATTAGCTAAGAAATGCAAAGCCTCATTTTTGTCTGCATCTAATTTATCATTACTGTTCTATAAATACTGAATGTATTCATTTTTACTTCCTTCTATAAGCTTGGTTTCATTAATAAGTACTTATGCCTGAAGTAACTGTATACTCAACATCTGTATTTTAATTTGTTTAACCAGTTCTACATCATTCTTTTGAATCCTGCATCATCTTTCTCCCACTTTTACCTTGAATTTGCTGAATTGCATCCTAGAACGATAACTATAGTAGGTAAGTGGTACAATTTTGGTGTCTATGCATCTCTAATGTATATCTAGGTTGAACTTGCTCTTGAAAGTTTGGCACAGAATAACATTTTCCTTTACAACTTAGAAAAATGAAATTCTTTCCATAGTCACATTCAGTTTTGATGCTAAAATTCAGAAACCATTCCAAGTCTTTTTATTTCTTGTAATTGACTAGTTTGTTGACATTCTCAGGTGATTTAGTAATCTTGTTTACATCCTTCATGTTCTAAAATGTCACTAGAAAGTTCCTAAGTAGGGATGTTGCGTTTATTCTGCTCAGTTCTTGAACATTATTATTCTGAAGCATCACAGTATGAGAGAGGCCAGAAAAGTTGAGTCGGTCCATCCCTCTACTATTTCCTATTTATTTCTGAATGTCTTTTTAAAAACTCTATTCAAGCTCTATTATAACAATAGCAAATTTAAAAATATCCTTCAACCTATGAGACTTGGAGTCAATTCATATGGACTTATAACATTTTTAGTATTTGTTTCATGTTGTACAAATTACTTCACAAGTTTCTGAATCTATGTGTGCTTCAGTAACCCAATATATAAGATAGAACTCATAAAAGAAGGTGTTAGCATGAATGCAAAAATATCTTAGCCATATATCTGTCACTTAACAAATTTTCAGGGTTTAAAAATATAAGATGCCATAATATTTTTGTAGGATGATAATATTTTCATACATTACAAAATTGTAATGACATAAAATGTCTCTCAGAAAGTATCAGTCAGCAAATGGAGAAACAATGTACATGTAATTTACTTTTCAGTTATATATCTGTAAATATTAGTATGTCAATATAGCAATGGACTTATTTTCTGTGTCCACAAGTCCACTGTAATTCCTTCTCCTTTACATAGGACAATGTGAAAAAAGACATTTGTTCATATATGCATACACACACTCTCTCACACACACATATTCACACAAAGACATAGACATACACATCTAGATATATACATAGAGCCCCACTCACATACATAAGCACATACACAAAGCTTGCTATAATTCAACATCTCTTAATACCACCCGTTCTATATTAGTTCCAAAATGTGAATTCCAACTTAGTCTAATTCCAACTTCTCTATTTTGAAATCTATTTCTCATAATAATCTTTATTTAGGAAAAGCATAATGTCACCATCTTTTCAGATAAAAAACATTCACATTAGTAATTCTTTGTGCTCCAGTTTATAAACTGGTATTATAAATGATATGAATCCCTGCATTCATAGCTAACAGTGAACGTGAAAATTTACAATATTTTAAACTTGACTGCAAAAAAAATGACTAATTGATTAAGGAAAGAAAATCTGAACCAGAACATAGTAATTAAATCTGTATCTGCTTCAATAATTCATTAATGACTGTGATATATATGATGCCCATTACAGCTGTATATTCACATTTTTCTTTATCTCACACTCTTTAATATGTTTCTATGATCCATGTTGTTGAATTTTAAGTAGCAATAATGGATAAGATATATGAAATGTTTGGTTTCTCATGTCAAAATTTCTATTGCTCTTTAACTATTGGCAATATTTACTTTCTTACAGAATAAGAGTGTTGAGAGCACACGTTTTACTCATAAAAAAGCTACTTATTTCTTTTTCTCAATGGAGAATTTAAAATTTTAGTTGCATGACTTCCAGAAAAATATTTGACATGCTTCTTCTGTTAATAATGATTAATTTAAAATGTCATCACCCTCAAAATATTAAAAATCTCAAAGTATTAAGAAAATATAGTTTTAACGCAAAATTCTGGCAAAACCAGTCACCACTGGCACACATAGTTAATGTTCTGAGAAAGGCCTTTAAGCAGCCGCTGAAGAAGATAGTCAGAACCCACTGACAATGTGCCACTCCATCCTGGAATCATGCCTAGCTCTTGCAAAGCAATTCACAGAAGGCCATTCTTTTTACTATAATCATCCTACTTGCTGATGACTCCTTTATTTTAAAGCTTGTGTGGAGAACCAGATAGCAACTATATTCAATGTTCTGATGAATAAGGCAGTGTTCACAAACAAGCGAAAAGACCCAAGATGGCGAATAGAGGGAATATGGGGAATGTGAAGCCTGGGAAGGATATACAGAAGCAAAGCCCAGTACAACTGCATGTGCCATTCACTCATGACAGCTGTAGAGATTAGTCACTTCGTTGATGGGAAGCACTGGATATCTCCTATGAGGACATTTTCACTGCAGGTAACTGTTCCCATCAAAATTCCAACACAAATTTTTGCAGACATTGAAAGAATAATTTTCAACTTCATATGGAAAAACAAAAAACCCAGGATAGCTAAAACAATCCTGTACAATGAGAGAACTTCTGGAGGTATCATTATCCCTGATCTCAAGCTGTACTACAGAGCAATAGCTTTTTAAAATCCTACATGGTATTAATAAAGAAACAGACAGATTGATCAATGGAATCAAATCCAAGATCCAGAAATAAACTCACACAACTACATGGGCACTTGATTTTTAACAAAAAAGACAAAAGCATTCAATACAGAAAAAAATCTTCAATAAATGGTGCTGGTCTAACTGGAGAAGAATGTAAATATATCCATACTTACCACCCTGCACAAAACTCATGTCTATGTGGATCAAATACCTCAACATAAAACTGGATACACTAGATGTTATATAAGAGAATGTGGAGAATAGCCTTGAATGCATTAATATAGGAGACAACTTCCTGAACAGAATATCAATAGCTCAGACAGTAAGATCAACAATAAATGGGACCTCATGAAATTGAAAAGCTTCAGTAAAGCAAAAGACACCATCAATAGGAGAAAATGCAGCCTAAAACAATGGTGAAAGATACTGACCCCACATCCAACAGAGGACTAATATCCAAAATATAAAAAACTCAAGAAGTTAGATAAGAACAAACCAAATAATCCCATTAAAAATGCGGTAGAGAGATAAACTGAGAATTCACAACATAGGACCCTCTAATGGCCCTATCATTTATTTAGCCTCTGAAAAGTCCGCAGAATTCCAAATGTCACACAATTTCAGAAACTATCTGTACCTGGCAAAATCATACCCCTTCTAGAGCATTGGGCAAATTATCATCAGCTGCTGTGGACAATGTAAAGCAGCCCAATATTTCACAACTTATATTAAAATGGATATATATATATATCCTGTGTTTTCTAAGGAAACTAAAATTCTCACTACAGAAGGACACTTGTGAACTTGTGATGGCCTTGGACTAACTCATGGAATCTGGGTCTGGGATAATCTCCATTTCAAAATCCTGAGTTTAATGGCAACTGATGGTGTATTTTACCATATAAGGTAATGTAATCATATAAGTAGGAAATTGTGATATATATGTATATATGGAGAGAACTATTCAACTTACTATAAAGTAGAAAAATTAGATTCCATCAATCATTCAGATGAAGTGTGAAATTCATGTATTTGTCATATTTATAAACCTGTTTTGTGGTAATATGAGAATTATGATGTTGTCCTGCATCATCCTGTAAGGGAATTGTAAATTTAAACTAATTTTTATATTCAACATCTAATACTTGTTTGTCTGAGACTAGCTTTGAGCAAATACATACATACATACATACATACATACATATATACACACATACAAACTACTTTGTGAGTATGTGTGTGTGGACACGTGCATGCACACATGAGTATGAACTGTTAAAAATTAATGCTTAAAGTTTTTCATCTTAAAATAATTGATGAATTCAGCTGTGCTGTTGTTGTGGATATCCCTGGTGCTGTTGTACTTTGATGTTAATTCAGCTTCTCCAAGAGGGTCTACCTGGGACAAGGAGTGAATCATGTGCTCAGGACTTCATGAGACCCTTCTAATGAATAAAGAAACCAATCACTGGGCAAGTATCTGGGACTTCCAGGTTGGAGAGAGGAAGAGAAGAGGTAGGAGGGAGATAGGGCTTTTGGACAGGGGACAGCAGGAGAACAAGATATAGCTTACAAGATTAGGATTCTAGTTTTTGCACCCAGCGACTAAGTTACCATTGATTCTGAACTAAGTTTGTGTGGTGTTTTCCTTCACAAGGTTGCTCAACTGGGTTCCAGAGAGAAAGGTATGGCAGCAGAGCATCGGTTTGCAAGAAGTGCACTCCAAAAAGCATGAGAGTTTTGAAGCCTGGGGTTGACTTGGTAGCAACCAGCCAGAGGGAACTTAGCAAGCGGGGTGGAGAGATTTAAGAGCTCTGAGTCAAAGAGTCTCCACGAAATCATTTTTTAATTTTACTTTTTAATATTTCTTGCAACAGATTGTGGTGGTGCACACCTTTAATCCCAGCACTTCAGAGTCAGAGGCAGGTGGATCTCTATGGTTCTGAAGCCAGCTTGGTCCACAGAGTGAGTTCCAGGATAGCCAATGTTGTTACATAGAGAAACTCTGTCTTGAACCATATATATATATATAGTATGAATATAGTAAAGTGTATACATGTTTACATGTATCATGGCATCATACAATACCATGAAAATATACACAAATTCTTATATTTTATATATTAAAAATAATTTTAAATTAATAATTAAAGAAAGTGAGAAAAACTTTTACCTAATAATAGAATACTAAGTCCATAATAAAGTATATGTTTTCACACATGGGATCTAAAGATGTCAATGGGATTTATTATTATCATCTGGAGTTTCTACTTTGATCATAGAAATTATATAGAAAGCAGATCTGGTGTTTCCCCATTCCTCCCTCTCTCTCTCTTTCTCTCACTCTGTCATCTGATATGGTTTCATAAGCTGATCTTGCACTCATGTTAACTCTCTTTCAGCCTTCCCCGTACTATGAGTTCCACAGTTCACAGCACAACAAGGGTTTTGGCTAAAGTGATAGAGTATTTGTAACAACTATAATTGATACATTAATTAATCTTAAATTTGCTGTATTAATTCTATAATGGAACCCCAGGTTTTTTTTTTAATTATATGATGGTGATTTTATTCAAGTTTCATTTGAATAAATTATGTACTCATAGGATCTGAGGTCCTATGTATAAGTCTCTAGAAAACCTACTAACTGACTATATTTTTCACATCTTACACTCTAAATCAAACTTGAATATATTTGACCTCCAGGAGTTTTATTTTCTGAAGATTGTTATTGATAAAGCTATTGAAGAGAATTTTCACATGAACTGAAAATATAAGTCATGAAAAACAAACATCATAATGACTACATTATACAAGCAGTGTTTCTCTTTTATACAAACTATTGCACTGATTAAATACTTAAATTAACTAAAACATTGCAAGGCTGATGAGATTAAAAACTAGTAATTCATACAAACACAATAATATATAAATACACATGTGTGCTAAATTTCTATTTTCTTGTATTTATTGGACCTTGATATAGAAATAATGCCAAATAAGTCCACATATAATTTGTGTGAAATAGCATATAAATGCAAAATAACCTGGATGGATGGCATTATGAAGTCTTTCCATCTTCCACAGACTTATCAGAGTTCTCACTTTGTGGTCCGTTTCTAAAGTTCACCTTGAGTCATGGACTCTGAGGTTGGAGAGAACCTAGTAAAGTGAGAAAGTTGCTGAAAGTGATTAGAATAAATATACAAGTCTGAGGTCTAACTCCTTCTACTATTATCTGTAAACCTAAAAGGTCATACATTTTCAAAGACAGCATAATTCTCCCTCCATACAGTTGAAACACTTGGCTTTAATTGATTTAAAGGACTTAATTCCTTTCTGGCCATAGCATTCTTACTGCACAAAATCAACCGAGAAACATCACTGAGCACAATTAGCATGTAAAACATTCTTTAAGTTCCAGAGTATACTCAGAAGAATATAATCATTTATTTAGAGAGATTGAGACAGAGAGACTGAGAAATAGGAAACGAGGGGGAGGGTGGGAATGAGGAATTGAGACAAAGACAGAAACGGGTATACAGAGAGGCAGAGAAACACCATGGAACAAGAACACAGCCCAGAGTTACACAGGAGAAAAGGGCAGAATCAGACCCCAAGTGAAGGTCTAAAATAACTGTTGTCTACATGCTACCCATCTGATTCTCAGTAAGTAGAAATAACCTTTGACAAATTACTTTCCTCTACAAAAGAAAGCCCAAAATATAGGCAAGGGGATGTGATCACATAAGTCAGTCTGATGTTCAGATTATTCATCAGAATTTTGGTGATTGAATTCCAGCATATGTGTGTGTCTTCTCCTGGTATGATAGACCAGTACACAACCTTTTAGCATTAAAATTTTCTTCTAAAGCAGTTTAAGAAATAGCTACATACGGAAATACAGTTATTTTAAGTTCTTAAAACTGGAGACATAGTTATCAACCTGGACAGAAACTGCACCTAAGACCTCAGCTGGCATCTAATTGGCAATTTGGGGACAGTGTTATAGTTGTCAATGTGTACAGAGTGCAATACAAGAGGTAAGCCATAGTCTGAGTTCAGAAACAAGTCAGAGTAAAGCAAACATTAGGGTGGAGGTAATGGGTAAATTATTTTATTCGTCTACATTATTTAACTAAGATTGACAACCCCAGTTCTGTGAGTGTTGAGCTTGTTTTATATTATACATCTATAGAATTTTATATAAATATATATATATGTATGTATTATTATAAACAGATACATTTATTATTCATCTCTCAGGCCAGTGGTAGCCAATAAATCAAGGCCATGTAAGAGTTTTGACAATTGTCTTTGACATGCAATTTAATCTCAAAGATTATTGTCAGGTATGTTTTGTAAGTTTAGATATCAGATGGTCAAGTTAGATACCTAATCTACTTCCATTCAAGCAAATGGCTTCCAGAATGCTAGAACTGTTCTCTCATTCAGAAGGAAGACAACAGAAAATTGACTTCAGTGGAATATGCAGCTACACCCAAAGTCTTTCCTTCCAGTCATGGCACAGATTCCATATAAATCTGAGCAATTCACTCTGCAGGAAAATTTATTGTACATAGTGTCTGTCAACAAAAGTGACAAATTGATGCGGCTGGGGAAACTTGTTTCTTTTCTGCTGGTAATAAATTAAAAACACCAGGCATGGATTCATCCATCTCACCACCCCCTCCCAACTAAATTTTGAGCATATAATTTATTATAAGTAACTTCACTGCTCTCTATGCAAATATATACCCATATATAGCAATACTGAGATATATAAACTTTAATTACCTTTAAAGCAATTCAGTTTCATTTTATGGCCTTCTTAGAAACATTTTTCTTGGGGAAAGAGTATGACCTCAATATTAAAAACATGCTGTTTTTCCAGGACTAGAATACAATATTTCTTTCCCTTTGAGAAACATATTTTACATCACAACACTTATGGGAACTGAAGGTCATCTTGCCTAAAGTCCCACTGCTGTTTTGTATTTCTGAAGCCAGATAGCAGAGTTCATTCTCAGAAAACCATAGTAGGATAGAAACACCTTATTTGATAACAGTAACTGAAATGTTTCTCTTATAAATGGTTCTTTTACATACATTTTCTTGATTATAATCACAGTCATCAGTTGTTTTAACCAATGAGTAAATTTATTAAATACATTCTATGAAACCACCCAAATTTAGAAAGAAGTCAGCTATGTGCTCATGACTTTTGTAAAACAAAAGAAGAAGAAAAAGAAAAAGAAAAGAAACTAATATGTTTGTACACATTTATTGTAAGCTTATTCATTATGAGATGTTTGTTTTGTTTGTTTGTTTTTTCAAGACAGGGTTTTGCTGTAAAGCCCTTGCTGTTCTGGAACTCACTCTGAAGTCCAGGTTGGCCTCAAACTCACAGAAATCCACCTGCTTTTGCCTCCTGAGTGCTGGGATAAAAGGCACAGGCCACCACTTTCAGGCAAGATTAGCAAGATATCTAAAAGGAGAGAAAATTATCTACTTAGAGTGGTGCTTAGTCTTTCTTTTTGAGCTCAGATCAGAAATCTTACTAAGCAATATGTCCTCTATTGTCTGGAGTAAAATCACTGCTGGCTAATTTTATGTTAATTTAACACAAACTACAATCATTTGAGAAGAAACCAGACTGGCTTGTGGACAAACCTGTGGCACATTTTCTTGATTGATGATTGATAAGGAGGGCCTAGCACACTGTAGGCAGTGTCACCCTATAGTATCTTATGCCCTATAAGAAAGCAGGCTGAACAAACCATGGGAAACAAGCTAGTAGGCAGCATTTGTCCACAGTCTATATATCAGCTCCTGCCTCTAGGTTCATGCCCTGACTTCCTTGAATGATGGATTACAAGTTTTAAGATGAAAAAATCTGTTCCTCCTTAAGTTGAGTTTTATCATGATATTCTATCATAGCAATAAAGAACCAAACTAAAGACAACAATCTCATAGCCATTAATTAATTTTGATTCTTCATTGTGTCATATGAAAACAACATGCGGAACTTAATATGGTTGCAGCAATCACAAACAACTAAGCTTTTGTGAAACTACTTTTGAAACCTTTAAATAGTGAGCGTTGATATTTCTCCCAAGGAAATATTCATACTATAAGTAGTAATATACGGTGATAACAAGCATTGATTATTCAGTGGAAAGCAGAAATCCTAATTATGACTTTAGCTGTGATTTGGGTAGTTTTGGGAATCCATTTTCCTGCTCAAATACCTTTCCCAAACAGTCCTCTAACAGACTGCGGGAGAATGAAAGGATGGAAGGATGGTAAAATCAGATATGAGAAAGAAGGGAGGAAGAAGCTAAGGGAGAAAGAGAGAAAGAGAAGGGGGAGTAAGGGATGGAGGGTGTGTTGGTTTGTATATGCTTGCCCAAAGGAGTGGCATTCTTAGGAGGTGTGGCCTGGTTGGAGTAGGTGCATCACTGTCAGTTTTCTCATGTTTGCCTTTGGATGCAGAACTCTCGGCTCCTCCAGCACCATGCCTGGATGCTGCCATACTCCTGCCTTGGTAAGAATGAACTGAAACTCTGAACAGGTAAGCCAGTCCAAATTAAATGTGGTCCTTATAAGAGTTGTCTTGGTCATGGTGTCTGTTCACAGCAGTAAAAACCAAACCAAGACAGAGTGCATTTCTCACAATAAGAAATAAGGGTTAATATTCACTACAAGATGAGGTGTAATTTTGAGATTACAAACAATGTGTTTATTCTTCAAAGAAAAAAAATAAAATACGTGACATGTGGAGGCAGATGAATGTCAAGAATAAAAACCATTTGTGAAAAATTGTTACTTAAGGGTTCAAACATTCATAGTACCCACTCAATAGCTGTGCCTGAGATAAAAGCCCAAGAAAAGGAAAATATTAGTCGATCCTTCATTAAGCAAGATGACAATCAACCCACAACCAATTGTTCCAAAGCATAATTAGACATTTGAAATATAACTATATTTTAATTGGGTGGGAATTCTGAGTCTTGAATTGTAAATATATGTAAATACTTTACCCTATGTCAATTCAATGTTAAGACATGTTGTTACAACCTCCTAAATGAATAATGATGTGAAACCCATCCTTCCTTCAAGCAGTCAGATGTTTCTCCTGATTGAGAGTAGGAAGCAGTCTACAGTATTGTAAGGAATCCAGGAGCCTGTTTTCTTTACGCCCTTCAAGGAACAGCTAACATGTCTGTAGAGATGATCTGCTCTGCTGGATACCTGTGGAATTCACTTTGTCAAAAATTGCTTTTTTCATAAGAACTGGTATTGTTTATTACAATAAAAATCTTGCTTAAAAGATGTTTCCAATGATGGGACCGTGTACCTTCAGTCCAAAGAATGGCTTCCACTATTTATTTACAATGCACCTAGATAACCTGATATGTATCAATCCGAAATTGTCTTTATTCTAAACTAGTGGTTCTCAACCTTCCTAATGTTGTGACCTTTAATACAGTTCCTCATATTGTGGTGACCCCCTCCCCCAACCACCAAATTATTTGTGTTGCTACTCCATAATTGTAATTTTGTTACTGTTATGAATTATAATGTAAATCTCTGTTTTCCAGTGGCCTTAGGAGACCCTTATGAAAGGATCATTCAATCACAATGCAGTCATGACCCAGAGGCTGAAAATTGCTACTCTAAATAGTAGCCATTTAATATTACTAGAGTTACAAGGAAAGTAAACAAGAGTCAGGAGCTGGTAAAATAAAGGATCCACAATCATTTTCTTGTATGTTCTCTTTCAGTCATTTTGATATTGATAATGATTTCTCAGTTTTACATTTATGAGATCATAGCTTTACAGTATTTGAAAGCTTTAGGAATACTTGAAACAAGAGAAAGGACTATCTCTACTCTATTACTACATTCAGATGGACACTACTGTGATACATTTATATTACTTTCTAACTCTTAAGTAATTTTTTATAGTACAAAGTGTATTATTTTCAGATAATTTCAATTTACTAAGATCTTAAGGTAACTAATACATTATGAGGGTTTTTCCTTTTGCCTGAAATGAACCTTATTTATAAGTCATTAATGTTATTATCTCATTAATGAGGATATATGAAAGCTTTTGTCAACTTTCTAACATTATGCAATTATTCAGTTCTTGCAAAAGAAACAGATTCTACACCGAACTTTTATTTTAATGCTGAAAGTTATTATCACAGAAATACTATATCGATATAATATGATATGTCAAATCCTGTGAACATAGTATACATACACTAGAAATAGAACACATAATAGGTTGGTATAAATGATGATATTGAGTAGACTACTGGGAAGCTTCCAAAGTACAGTGACTTCTGCTATGTCTGCCATCCCTGGGATTTTAAGTCTATTCTTTCTCATCTATGATGAGAGTTATCATTATCATTCTTTTTTCCTTTGCTTTACAATACTTTTACAGTTTATGTTACCAAAAAATAGACTGACAAGATTTCTACATTTCCATCTTTAAGCAAATAAAATAATACTTTTACCTGTGACAGTCTCCAGATTTATTTCATGCTCTTGAGATTCCCCCAAGTAGCTGTGTGTGCCAAAGTTACATTTGAATTTATTCTTAAAGTGAGTTGAATTTTCCTATTTTACTATTCTATTTATTGACTTTGTTTTCCAGGGAAGTATTCCCCAAAGTTTATATGACTGCAAACAATTCCAAGCCAATGGATTAATAGTACTTAAAGTCTTGAGTGTAGTTCCCCAGTGCTACTTTCCCTCATTTCAGCTCGAGGCTTCTCTTTTTCTGTCTTTGAGGGATGCCTTTGTTTCTTTGACATGTTTCTTGTTAATGTTCTCTCAGTGACAATTTATGTTAACTAATGTGGCACTCATTTTGATGACATGTCAATTTAGATTTAATTTTATTAAGCTTTCTTGATTTTAATTTTTCTTTCTTGTTCTGTGGTTTTTTTCCTTCCTTATTTTGGTCAACATTTTTTATGAGGTAGTAGGTCATGTACTTTTTCTTCATTATTTTGTTAGAGTATAAATTATGCCTTTTAGAAATTTTTTGGTAATATATTTTACTTTGAATATTTATTTATTTAGTTTTACTTATTCACTTTATATCTCTCTCACTGCCCTCCTCCTGGTCACATCCTCCCACACTCTTTCACCCCATCTTCCTTCACCTTCACCTCTGAGCAGGTGTGGGTCCCCTGTATATCCCCTCACCATGGCATTTCACATCTCTGTGAGGTCAGGCACATCCTCTCTCACTGAGGCCAGACAAGGTAGCCCAGCTAAAAGAACATGGCTTTACAGATAGGCAACAGCTTTTAGGATAGCCCCCGCTCCGTTTTTTCAGTACCCACATGAAGACCAAGTTGGACATCTGCTACATATGTCTGGGGAGGCCTAGGTCCAGCTCATATATGTTCTTTGGTTATTGGTTCAGTCTCCAGGGACAGGGGATGGAGCAGAGGCTGAGGAGACATTCAATACCTGGCACAACTTGAGACTCATCTAATGGGTAGGCATCAATCCCTGACACTATTAATGATACTCGGTTATGCATACAGACAGGAGTCTAGCATGACTGTCCTCTGAAAGGCTCCACCCAGAAGCTGACTCAGAGAGATGCAGATACTCACAGTATATGGAGCTTGGGGATTCTTATGGACGAACAGGAAGAAGGATTGCGGCCTCCAAGGGAAGAGGAATTCCACAATAATACCAATAATCCCATAACTCCTCCTAGATCCTCCCAACTTCCCCATCCACCAAAATCTACACTCTTTCTTTCTCTCTTTAAACAAACCAAACCAGATTAAGACAAAATTAACAACAAACAGGAGAAAAAGCAAAAAGAAAAAAAAAAAATCAAGAGACATGAATAGACATAGAGACACACTCTTTCTGCCTCCTCTTTTGTAAGATTCCCTGAGCCCTGCGGGCAGGGATTGATTGAGATCCATGTCTTTCTCAGTCATCAGACAAGCTTCCTCCTGCAATATGTGGGAACAAATACAGAGATACACAGCTGAATAATGTACTTTGGAGAACTCTGTCCTAAATGGGATGCCTACCAAATGCCTTCTGTTTGTATTTTTACTGCCAGAGCCTGACAAATATAAAACCGATGTTTGCAGCCAATCATTGGACTGAGCACTGGGACCCCAGTGGAGGAGTTAGAGAAAGACTGAAGGAGCTATAGGAGTTTGCAACTCCATAGGAAGAACAACAATATCAACCAACCAGACCCCTATAGCTCCCAGGGACTAAACCACCAACGAAAGAGTACACATGGAGGGAACCATAGCTCCAGCAGAGGATGGCTTTGTCCAGCATCAATGGGAGGAGAGGCCCTTGGCCTTGTAAAGGCCAAGTACAGAGGAATACCAGGGCAGGGAGGCAGGATTGGGTGGGTGGATGGTGCAGCACCCTCACAGAAGCAGAGGGAGGGAAGATGGGATAGGGGTTTCCAGAGGGGAAACTGAGAAAGGGGATAACATTTGAAATGTAAATAAATCAAATATCCAATAAAAAATCATAGCTAGCTAGTTTTCCAAAACAATAACAATTAATTTCTTTACTCTAGCCTTCACAAATATATTTGACTATAATTGTTCTATAATTAAGTTCATTCCAAATTTATTTACTGAATGTAATAAAAATATACAGCATTTTGATACTCTTATAGATTTTAAGATGAATCAGACATGATCCATAAATTAATTACCATCCTCATGAGGTAGTTATATAAAGCTATGTATTTACTATTGCAATAGGAAAATGATCTGAGAACAGTGTGGAGTGTGTCCCCATTGGGATTGTCAGTAATCTTCAATATGATATGTATGTGCTTTCCCTGTAAGGATGAGGATTTGCCCAGTATATAAGTAGAGTAAGTTCAGAAGGTAATATTTTTGACAAGAAGAAAAGCATAAAAACTGAAAACTCACAAGCAAGGCCTGTGTAACTTCAAAGGATGGTACCATGCAAAGAACATAAACCTAAGAAAGTTGGAAGATGAATCCAAACAAAAGGCAGAGAGGAAGGAACAAAACTCTAGCACCCTGAGACCTAGATATATAGACAGAATCCAGAATTATAGAAAAAATATCGTCAGCTCTAAATACTGTTGACATAGAAAGACCTTCATATTATTGTAATGTGACAAGCCACAGTCACCATTCTACTTATGATTCTCTCATCTCCACATCTCTCTTTTCTGGTCTATTTCAACCTTTCTTTCTTTTTAACACAGTGTCTTTGGGATATTATTTATAAAATTCTCCAAAATGTATAGCTCATAGGCAATGGAAATCTATACCTTGCCATTTCGAGGGCTGAGAATTCCAAATCAAAGGGCTGGAATATTCCATGCCTGATGGGCGCCCTTCTTCCCGTCATGATCTCTGACAGTTCTCTGTCACCACTTTTGCAAGTGCATTAATCACACACAGAAGCTTTCTGACTCAAGACCTGACTGCTTCCAAGGTCCAACTCCCAACGTCATCTCACTGGCAACCAGATTTCAATTCATAATTTGGTTGAGAAGATCTACACACATTTTGGCCATAGATAACCAGCCCTATTATTTGTTACAGTAATTTTTAGGCATGCAAATGTGTTAAAATGAATCATATCTTCCTGGGTTGCTAAGAACTTCCCCACGTTCATACCCTTGAAAGGGGGAGGGTTAAAACTTTGTACTACAGGTGAGACTGAACTTTGCCATGACCATGTTGTATAAATTGAACATATTATTTTTCTCAGAGCTTTAGAGTTAAGAAAAAGAGGGGCAGATAAGATACAAATGTTTTATGCATCAGGATTTGTAATTGATGGAAACTATCAGCTTACACACTGTGTAAAACTCATGAATGGATCTGAAAAGAATGTGTGATTGAGAAGGAAGACTGTCATAAAGAACAGAGGACTGCATCCCAACCAGGCAGAAGAGGAGGCTGGAAGGCAGATGTGTAAGCGATAGAGACTCTCACTGGATACTTTAATCTCTTCCCAAGACTATTATCAAAGTGTTATTTTGAGTGTATCCAGACTAATATCTGCAAGTTCAGTTCTCTTCCCACATTGAAAGTTTGACTCCTTATCACCCTCAGTCAAACTATTTCCTGAATTTTCCAAACTTCTCTTCCCAGACCTAAGTCCAAAGGACACACTCTTTATGCACTAAGTCAAGCCATAAAGAATGATTCATCCAGCCTTCACTTCTAGAACCTCATGGGCTCTGTCACCCATTCCAATTCATTAGTGCCATCAATTCCAGTTTGCTTTTCAGGACTCTGTTAGTACATTGTTTCTAGAATCTCTTCCATAAACACCGGCCTAGCTGCCTTTTCAAAGAACTCCACAATTTTCCTTAATATATACCACAGAACATCTATGTTCTCTATTTTCCTTTGTGTATAGATGCTGAGCCTCCATTAAACTACATAAAATAGTGTGAAGATTTACTATGTGGCTCTAGCTCATAGATGACTCTCTGGAGTGAAGCGTGGAGCTATGCATGAATTTCAGGAGTTGTTTTCCTCTCAAAGTGGACACATAATTCAGTATCTATACAACTATACATGGTGGACTTTGTTCTTATTACACAAAACCAAAAACTCACAAAGGCAAAAAGGTTTGTATCAGTTTCCTAGCATTAATATATACTTAAAATAGATTTTGAACATTGTTGAACTGGTTGATGATGAAAATAGCATTACTATTTAGTTTTTATTCTTTAGCTCTGAGTGGTTACATTTAGTTGATTAAATGAATGCACATTTACTTTTGGGTTGTATATATACTTTAAGCACAAGTAAGACAAACTGTAAATATACTATGTAACTTGTTTCTGTATGGTATTTTGTCACAGAACTGAGAAACATAACCAACAGGTCTTTTATAAAAAATGTAGTGAGGGCTGGAGAGATGGCTCAGTTGTTAAGAGCACTGACTGCTCTTCCAGAGGTCCTGAGTTCAATTCCCAGCAACCACATGGTGGCTCACAACCATGTGTAATGGGATCCAGTGCCCTCTTCTGGTGTGTCTGAAGACATCTACAGTGTACTCATATACATAAAATAAGTAAATATGTGAAACAATGGATGGATTAATAGCATTCTGACAGTGGGGACAATTAAAAAGTCTGACTTACTGAAGGGATGGCCGTGCTAATTCTCGCTAACAGTTACCCCCTTCCTGAGTCTTTTCAATCTGACTTTCAGAAATTCTAAATTATTTATGTCTGTAGACAGTACTTTCTACCCCTTTGATGACACCTCATCAAAGCATGTGCCACCCTTATCTAATCCTTATTTTTCTGAACTTAGCCCAGTTTAACCATCCCTTCTATTGTGAAACCTTTCCTGGTGATTGACATAAGAATTAAAGTCCTGCATTCACCCATGACTATTGCAGACCACCCTCATCTTGTCATTACCATTATTTTTTTATTGTCGTGTTTACTGGTCTGAGAGCTCTTTGAAGTCAAAGACAGCTGTATTTCATCCCCTCCTTTTGCTCCTCCTCCTTCTTTTTCTGTCCCTTCTTTACTTTTGCTGTTGATTGAACCCAGGGCCCAGCACATGCTAGGCACATGTTCTATTTCCAAATCATACTCCGATACTTAAAATAAAAGTCTATTTTCTTAGCTCCAGGCAGAGTCTGGTGGTGCCCAGGTAGTACTGAACTAATTCTATAACTCAGATACACCTTGAACCTTGTTCCCACTGCCTCAGCCTCCAGAGTAGTTGTGATTATTGACCTCCATCAGCAGGCTCAGCTTAATGCCATTGGCTTCTGTTTCTTCACTGTCTTAAACAATGTATACAAGGTTCAGACACCATAAGATGACTGCTAACAAGAAAGGATGCATACTGTTAGGCATTTGGGTTTAATCAGTATTTCCCTGTTCGTCTTTTTTTCCCCTTTACTCTCACTTCCGTAATCCATTTTGGGTTTTTTGCCATGTGTCTGCCGTTCAGCATGATCTCAGACAATGTGCTTTGTGGCCCTCTTTACAGCAGTTCCCACGACTTCGGGAAGTACTCCAGGGTTTTATCATCCATCCTCAGGACCTATTTCATACTCCTATAATGCCAACATACCAACTGTGGTTGGAAAATATAGTTACTAATCACACTTAGTCACTCCTTTATGATTCTAAAATTATATATAACAGAAGGTTTTTTAAAGAAATGTATGAATTTTACGCTGTTCTTACCTTCTCAACAGAATTTCTGGACTGCATATGTTTTCAAATGGTTGTCTAATAACTAAGGTGGTAAGATGGTACTTTACCTCTGTGACTTCCATGTCCAAAGTAATGATATATGAAACTTAACAATTTTCACAGAAAGTCAGGAACGCAGTTTATAATAACACCTAAGCTGCTCATCAGCATTGCTGGCACATTAAGTATGTATAATAATTTAGCCTCTCTCCAAATTCTCCTCAGTTTTTAGTTAAATAAAGCTATAACCCCAGTCAAATGTCTAACTCCGATACTCTATTTTTCATTAAACACATGGTTGATACTTTGACAATTAATCAAAAAGGAAAAGAAAGAGGTATGCTATAGGAAAGGAAACAGTTGATTTTGATGCTATTTTTAATTCAACTGAATATCCTTATAAAAGTTATTTAAATCCAAAGTCACAGATTATAATCTTCCTTAGGGAATGGCTTCCGCTATACTCCAATATATGTACTTATCACTGACGGTGCTTAGTTGGCTCAGAGTTTAGTACTTTTCCAAATCCCCTAAACCTAGTTCCCCTATAAATTACTCTTTTAAATGTTTTTACACTAAAATATCTACATGTTGCGTTTCTTTCAGTATAAGGGGCAGTTTCACTATTTCAAAAGACTCATAAATCAACCACAGTGTTGTAAAAACGAAGTGCTTTGGCTAGGAAAGCAAACATGGTTCCTGTCTGACATTTGCATCAGAAAGTCAGCCAGCTTCTAGGGTGTATTAGTCTAGGGAAACAAGGGTCCTCTTATGATAAACAAGCGCTCTGGGAGACAGGGTATTATCACAAAGAGGATTATTTATGCTAGTTCGAGAAATAAGAAAGGGGGGAAATGTAATCCCCTTCAGATCTCGAGGCTGTTGATCAAATAAAAATTTCAAAGTAAAAAAGTTTTTTGTTTTTTGGTTTTTTTTAATTGGTTCTGAGCTTACTTATAGTTTGAGTTTGAAATGCAAGTAGGCAAAATGACCTGTGGATGATGGAATATTGCATAAAAAGAGGAGCTAATGTTTAATTCTGTGAAGCAGGATTTTAATTCTCTTGTATGTCAGGAGCCATCCTCACTTATTAAAGACATTGAGAATGGCATCATCTCTGTAAAAAGAAAAAAGAAAACAGAATTACACACTCTCATTTTCCATGTACTGGGGGGCGGGGAGGGAGTACGGTCATAAAGCCCACAGAGGAGTATCTCTGCTCTTAAAAAACACCAAAAAAACAAGACAAACAAAAAACCCCACACGTTCACAATGCTTGTGCAGTGAGTTTTGAGGTCATACATAAGCCTGAGTTGCAGGACCCCAAGCTTTAGGTAAATTCCTAACCTTCAAAAAGATGACCTGTTTTTAACCCAGCACAGGAAACAACTGTTTTTGTCATTGAAAAGTGTCTGCAAAAGTACAATTGAATTATTTTTGGTGCTACTTCATGCAAACAAATCTCATATGTAAAAATGTGGCATTTGGATATCAGGATATTGAGGGAGAGTGAAAGAAACCAGCCAACCTTTTCTACCCAATCAAGCTAAAAGCAAACTGTTAATTTTTTTTTTACTATTTTTATCGTTGAGAAAGGCCCAAATCACTTGAGAAGTCACAAGCTCACAAGTAAAGCATGTCAGAATTGTAGTCATCAGGCATGACTTCACACCCTTGGTCTATCTGCTGTGAGCATTGCAGCACGGGAAGGCACATCTACCCTCTCTGTAACTAAATACTGAACCCTTCAATTGGTGAAACAATGGATTTTGCATCAGATTTTGATTAGGGCTGCATATTTTGTCCTTTTCACATAGCCCCAAGCAGCACTTAGCATTCAACACAGATATTACACACAGAAACAATGTGTGATATGATGTGCTATGATATGATTGGCTATGATATGATATAACACAGGCTGGACATCCCCATCCCGAAAGTGCAAAGTGAAGCGCGCTCTAAAATCCGTAACTTTAGAACAATGGCATGACACTCAAGGGGTTCAGGATTTTGCATCACTTCACATGGTGCATTTTCAGACTAGAAATGCTCATAGGGCAAATTCTGTGCTGATAATCCTAAAAGTCATAAGAAAAACAAAACAAACGACCTCTGAAATCAAAACAAGGTTGCACCCACTCTTGCAGATAAGGAATTCTCAGCCTCTGGCTGCTTCCAATGATTTATAGATTACATTTACACCAGTAAATGTTAAGATGATCTTACTCAAGCCTCATCAAATGAGTAATGAGGTAGATTCAAGAGATAAAGAATCTAAGAGCAACTATAGGCTAATAGAATCTTTCATTCCATTGTATGTCTCACAATGGAAAAATTCTCATGTCCTTGGGGAAATTATGAAAAGTAAAGCTACAATAACAAAGAAGTGAAAGCCACACGGTAGCTAGGAGGTAAGTTTTGGGAAGACGATATGTCTGCAGAAAAGGTGAGGCACCACCTTCTGCCTTGCAGTACTAAAAGTCAGTAACTACCCAGGGAATGAAAAATCCAGTCTCAGATGTTTAGCACTGATGTCACTTGCTCTCATGACACTGCATCAACAAAATTTAGATTTAAAGCAGTATTTCATTTTATGTTCTGGGATTTCATATTTTGGATATACCCTAGAAGATGCATACAATCTATTACTATGAAACAAAAACACAATACTCTAGTTTATATATATATAGATAGATAGATAGATATCAATCAGGCAAATGACAGGGATCAATGACCAATGTTATAAGAGTATAAAGAAAATTGAGAATGGAATTAGGATTTCAGGTCCTAATAGAGGTGGGAAGAGAGTACTGGATTATCTGGAGCTGGTGTTAGTGGTGGTTGCGAACCACCTAGCACAGATGCTAGGAACCAAATGGTGTCAACTTCATTGGAAGATAATGGAAAGAATAGAAAGGCTTTAGGTGCCACCAAAAGTCATAAAGTTTAGATCTGAACTACCCATTTTAGTGACATTTCATATACCAAAGACACTTCTGCATCAATCTAGTCTAGCTAAAAACCCCAGGAAGTCAATGAATAAAGCATGCAGTATAGTCCACCACAGGCAAGAACAGAGTATCTTACCTTATCATCTCTTCTTTTCTCATGAGGAATGTTACTGAGCCTCTGAGAGGTATGGGAAGAATCTGTCACTGTGACACTTCTCACACTTTGAACACACACACACACACACACTCACACACTATATTGTGTTTTTAAAGTGTTCAGTTCTGGAGAGCAAATTGGAAATTGCCATCAATATATCTTGAAAGAAGGGTCTCATCACTTAAAGTAAATAAAGTAGTAATAATAATAAATGCATAAATATAAAGTTCAAAATTTGTGACAATGTTTTAAGTTAAGTACCTGTTCTGATAATATATTTTAAAGCCTAAACCTTCCCCACTCTACCTTTGTCCAGGTGCTTATATGGGTATCTGTTTGAAGACTGCTTTTACTTTGAATTTTGCCTTGATTCTAGGAAACATTTAGATACTTGTTGAACCAAAATTTCAAGTAATGGATTATAGTACACATTCTATAGCTTTTCATCTCTTTTCTTTAAGGAATAACAACTTATTTTCTTATATTTGGTGCTCAATAAGAATTTTAAGCGAAATGATTAAGTCACTAGTATTTATAGTCTTTACAACGTACCATCCCAAGGGATAGTAGCTATCTCACTTGAGTCCATGTTGTAAGAACTCATTATTAGCCTGAATGCACAAATAAAAGCTGAGGTATGAATAATTTATTCATGACTCTACAACAAACAGGAACTGAAAGAAGAGTAGAATCATGGATTTCTGGTGGGCACCCAGTCAAATCTTTACACAACTCTGCAATTTACAAAGAAAACAAACTAAGAATGTTGAGTGTATTCTATGGTGTTGCATTGTGGTGAGTAAAGAAAGCAGCACAAGTCACCAACTCTGCCCCTCAAAATGAATGTTCTATTTTAAAGGATGAAAATAATACACACATGAATATTTGGTTGTGGTGTAAAAGTGGAAAATGATTAAGTATCAAACACGTATCAGCTACACAGTCTCTCTACCTACTTTGTCTAAATTCATGAGACAAGTGATAAAGTTCAAAGATCTTTGTGATCGTCATATATCATCTCTACTTTCTGTCCAGCCCATAATATTCCGACTCTCACTAGAATGATGAACTGCTTATTCATAATCACCAGTTTCATTTTAAAAAGCATTCATCCATGCATGAACAGGAATCAGCATAGATGCGAAAGAAACAAATCATGCCAGAAAACACGACTCTTTATGTCATTCCATTTAGAGATAAATTGATAATATAGACATTGCAGAAGTTTTGAGTTTGATTTGATTTATTCAGCACAAGTTAGTGTCTCAGGAAAACACACTCCCATTTTGGGCAAAATTGCCACAGGTGTCGGATGAGCACTGTCAAGTAGATTGGATAGGAACTGAAAGGTCATAAAACAAAATGTAATTGCAAATGGCCTGGCATTTAGATAGAAAGGCTCAAACTGCAAGAGTGTATGAAACAGATATAACCTAAAAGTAATATCTGTGTTGGAAATTTCTAAAAACCTAAATATAGAAAAACATAATACATATATGTATATATATATATACACACACACATACACACATATACACATACACATTTACAAAACTATATAATAGTGTATGCTATTTTCATGAGTCATCTAAAAAACTATTAATTTGTGGAACATTTGGAAGAAAGAGCTTAAACACATGGTGCTTAATATGTGCTGTATTTTGAATTAATAATTATCCATGATTTTCCTTATTTAATAGGGAATGTAGGCAGGTAGTACTTCTATTACTACCATGTCCAGAGCTCTCTCTGCAATGTAGTTAGTAAACTTGTTTTCTTTCTTAGAATTTAAAATTAATACCAAAATCAGATTTGAAAAGACTAGTTTTCCCCAAAATCTGGCCTCTCATGTTAGTTTGTACCTTGAACCAAGTCATTTAACTTTCCTCATTGCCAATTAGCACACATAGTTTCCTTGAAGGCAAAGTAAATTAGTGTATGTAAAGGCTGAGGAACATAGCCCAGTGCATGCAAACCACTGATCAATGCTATCGTCTTCTCTACCTTCATCTGGTAACACCTCTAAGAAATAGGCACTGGACGAGCGTGCATTTGAGAAGGAATGGATTCAAATGTTGTTCTTTCAATTTCTGTTTTGTGACTGATGCTAAACTTTTTGAACTTCAGTTTCTTCATAACTTAATTGGAGTCTGTACCTGTGTCTTTGAAATTGTTAAAATAATAGAAGTTCATTATTTCAATTTGCTGCCAATATTCTTGAAAAAATTAAAAATCCTTCCTCAATGGGTACTGCTATTGTTAAGAAGCCTCACTACTCTGGGAGACGCCTGCTTCAATTTCAAATTCCAGTGCTTGTTCAGAAGCTATTTTATTTTTCAATAAAAAATATGATTGAATGTTTATAATCTTCCATGATTAAAAGCATATACATCCATAATCCCCCTGCCCAGAAAACTTACATTCTAAAGCCTTAAGCAAGGTTTTCCTCTGTATTACTTGTTATTCTGCCCTATTTATGAGAGATGTAGCAGATGTTTGAACAATGCAAAGGTCATTCAAATTACTGGTCAATGCCAGACATGGTAAATTGCTCAGCCTACACAAACATGTGCTCATTTTTAGAAGATTTTGAATTATTATTACTTGCTTAAAAGTCAGAATTAGAAACATTGATAACATTGTTTTAATCCACATCTTTTATCAAAAAACTTAGAAAAAATATGTTTTCACACTAGAAAATAGTAACTTATCTGCTTTTAAGTTTGTTGTCCACTTTGAAAATTATTTGATTTTGTACAAATTCCATCTATTTTAACTTAATTAGAAGCAATTATCATTTACTGATGATTCACCAGATGCTGAGCCCAAGGGATAAAGAAATGTAAACAGCAAGCCCCATGCTCTCTAAGAATTTAAAATCAATTGGCAAACACCAACCAGACAATGATTATAATGATCATTAGAGAGGAATCTTGATATAGTTAATTCTATCTCAAAAGTGCTCCAAACTCTTAGAGCATACTATAATGAGAGCCAGATTAATAACGGATGTTGGTTCAGTATAAAAATTCATAAGTAATGAAAGGTTGTGCAGTGCTTTCTTAAGTACTTACAGTACTTCCAATTCTTTCATAAGTAATGTTTCAAATTTAAACATTCTAGTTTGTTTTTCCCTTTTCTTGATTGCTCTTCCATCTTACCAAAGCTACCAGATACTTTGTGGTTAAATACAAAGGTATGGGGCTTAACTTGAAGCACTATACATTATTTTTAATGATAGAATTGAGGTAATGATACACAGATTGATTGATTGTAAGGAAATTGGTTGTCTTCTAAAACTTCAATAAAATATGTAAAAATGGAAAGATTCCTTGTCAAGTAGAGTGAAATTTGTGAGAAAAACTAAGTATATGTCCAATGAATAGAAGCTGAAGATCCAACACATCAACTATGTATTTACTCAGAAACTGATCATGTGTGCTGATAAGAACGACATATTTGAAAGTAGGTAACAAAATATGAAAATGGATATACATATCTGGAATATAACTGAGGCTTCTATCTAAATGATATCTCATAGTTCCCACGAATCATGCTAAATAATCTGTATATATACCCTTTCTTATATCCTCTCTCAGTGTAATTCAACAATACAGGGTCCATACCAATCATCTTAAAAACAAGCTGTCAATGGAAGCCTTGATGAGGCCCCTGCAGCCAGGCAAAACCATGTGGAAGTTTATGATCCCTGTTGTTGCTGGCTGTAGTGTGCAGGGAAGTTTCAGTTGTAGTGATACCAATGTCATCAGATGCATAGTTAAGAATGTGAAACATAGAAGAATTCTACAACGACCTTCTGCCAACCCAACAAAAGGAAAGGAATGATCTAGATAGGATATTTAGATAAGAAGCCATTGAAGAGAGTCCTTAAAAATTGTGATAAGGGCTATAGCTCTTCAAATCTGTTGGAAGGATACAACGATGATGCAGGTTTATTTAAGGGGTTGTCTACTGGGAGTCTAACCATACTTCAATGAGTATATGAGTAACACAATTTGTACTTGATGTATTTTTTTCTTAAAATTTTTTTGGGATAAGGACACAATGGGGGGGGGGGAGTGGAACCAGGCGGAATGGGAAGTGAGTGTGACTGGATACAATCTATGAAATTCCCCCCCCCAAAAAATAAAAAATATGATGTTGAAAAAAGTCTAATTCTGAAAGAAAAACGTGCTTACTATGTCACCTAACTAGTACTAGAAGAAAAGGAAGTAAGGTTAACCATTTCCAGCCTCTATAATGTATTTTCCAATAAGAATATGAAAGCCCTTAGAAGTTGACACTCACTGGCACAGACAAAATCAGCTCTCTGCAAGGGAGTGCCAGCAAGGATGCTACAATATTTTTTTGAATGTGCAGGCATAGGTCTACCCATTTAATCATTATTATCTCTGTTTCTTTAGGTCACAATATTCTTAGGAAAAATGTTTATATCCCCAATAATGTGTTGGGAATTGAAGAGCAACACAAGAGGTCTTAATTCCCACACAGTACTCTGGTTTGTCAGAGTAATACCACCTAATAAATTATCCATTTACTTGTTTACCAACCTTTTTTTCTTCAGACCATTCTGAGGATCCAGTGTAAACCTGATCACTGAATGCAGAATACAAATAGAAACAGACTTATAAGGGACAAGAGTTAACTATTGAGAGATGTGTCTCATACTTTCATCAAGTGGTCACAGAAACATGAATTGATACTGGACATGTGGAATTCATATTACTGGAAGAACATCTAACACTCATATGAACTTATCAAGTAATTGTGCACTGTTTTAAAGACAGGGCAGTTAAACTGAAATAGGAAGAATTCCCAGATGAAAAGAAAAATTATTGACATAGAAGGGAAAATCACCATAACAGAAGAAAAGGGTTTCAAATAAAGAACAGCATGCCAATGTTTTTCAACAGGATATAAAAATGTGAGAAATGAAGTTACAATGGTATCATAATTGTTATAGTTTACTCAGTCTACCCAGTATCATGAAACAGACACAATACTGGAAAGATGGTATTTTGAAGATGTACATAAAGAAAAATACCATCAGGTTTCCTGTTTACAAAACAAAGTTCTAGTTGCACTATCAAAAATGGATTAGGGAGAAAAGGGGTGATGAAGGTTAAATTCCATGTGTCCATTTGGCTAAGTTATGGTTGCTACAGCAAACAATAGTTGAGATATTGCAATAAAGATATTTTATAGTTGCATTTAATAATACTAGTGTAAACTATGTTACACTTAGTAAAATGGGTGAGTCTCATGCACTATGTTGAAGGAGGCCTTTAGATCAAGACACATCATTTTCTGGAGAATAATCAGTAGTGATTCAAGACTATAACACAGAAATGCTGCTTGGGTTTCAACCCCATTGATCTTCCCATAGATTTCAAACTTAAGAGTTCAACATAAACTCTACCTTGAGCTTCCAGCTGGAAACTACCCCCTGGCCATCCCCATAAATTTCAGACTTTCATCCTCCATAATCCTATGACCTGAATCCTTAAAATAAATCACTTTATATGTAGACAAATATAAAAGTTTGTAATCAAATCAGGAAGAGTTTGTCATTTGAATAAGATATTTCATGAGAGAAATACGGGGGAGCTGCTAGATGTGGAAACATTTGAAGGCATAGGCAGAATTTGGTGATGGATTTCATGTGGAGGAAATTTAGGGAAGAATGTGTTAAGCATGGAGTTTTTGCTAAAGCAGACTTGGCAGTCATCAAAACGAATCCTGAGATTTTCAAGGAACTTCAGGACAGCAAGCTGTATTAGCCTCCAAGATAGAAGGCTATCTGGCATCTGGGCAAGAATAGAATTCTTACCTTATCTGCCTGTAGCCTGTGACTGATACTATTGCAAAGGAGCCAACTGTGTAAAAACCAGAAAAGGAACAAGAAATTAGTCTTGAATAAAACTGAGGAAATTTCTAGTAGTTGTTGTATACCATGTTCCCATACAAGTTCACTGGTATTGGAAACAGTGGAAAAAAGTCTCCTTCCAAAGTGTCATATGACAGTCAAGGTAGACTTACCTAAAAGTGAGAACCAAACATATGATTTGGCTAAGAGCCACTTTTACCTTGTTCCAGCATTTTTCTTCTCCCCAAAAATGTTTCACAGGCAAAAGGAAACTCAGTGGTTTTCTGTGCCTTTTAGTGGGTCCATACTTGACCACTGGTCTTTTACATTAGCCTCTATGTGCTGAAGATGTAAATAGATGAGAAAAGTTGGATTTTGCTTATCTGCTTCTCTGAGTGGAGTTTTGTGCCCTAATAACTGACTATAGCATTCAGTCATCTATTTATGATAAATACAGTAGTCCATCCTCAGAGTAGACTCTACATGTTCGAAAGGAGCTACAAAACAACAAATGCATGCAATTTTAGAAGTATTATAGACTTCATCCTACCTCTTACCAGTAGTTATAAGAAACACACACATTTGGAGAGCTCTTAAAATCCCTCTTCCAAAATATCAATCTATATGACATTTTAGACAAAGCATTGGTGAGCCACAAGCCAGCAGCCATCTCATGTAATTTCTATCCATGCTATGTTCTCATCAATAACATTTTAATCAGTGTTTTATGGACCCTTTCAATAAAAGCATTTGTTCCTGGTTTCAGTTATCTATCTCCTGTGCAGAAAGAAATATGTGAGCTATTGCTCAGTTGCATCAGAAAGCCAGAACCCAGGAGTTTGAAGATGAAGATGATAATGAAAAGGACAGGCACTAAGCACTGTGTCACCCTGTCACAATCAAAGAAGGAAGGGGAAGGGGAAGGCCTTCATTCCTATTTTGGACCCTGAGATCAGCATTAAATATTTTATAGCTCTACCCCACAGGTGACCCCCTTAACAACTTTTCCTCCAGCTGCCAGTTTCTATTCTTCAAAATCAGAATTGTGCATTCACCGTTTTTACTCAAGGTAATTGAAACCTCTTTTATGAAAGCATATTGGTGGGCTTGTTTGTTTGTTTGTTTTTGTTTTGTTTTAAATGTACAAGGAGAAAAAAAATCAAAGTATTCATTTTCTAAGGAAAATAAAATTAAAGTGCTTCCTCTCTGTTTTAAAGACAGAATCAGCTTTGATGTGATGGGTGCGCTGAGCATGTCAGGTAGAATGTTATCAAAAGAAATAGTTTCAAACCAATCCTAGGAAAAATACAGTTTGATGTCCAACTATCCTTGTCTTTACATGAAAGTATTTGGTTTGGAGAAAATTTTGCTTTGACCCAGAAATGGCAAACATGTGCAATTAATATAAAAACAACAAATCTAAACTTCAGAATAAGGGACTTTGAACTCTTTGATTAAAGTCAGTTCAAACAACATGACCAGATACTACTTTAAGAAATTCCAATTTGTTAGCTGAAAAGAAGCTTGTTTCACTGGATCTCTTGAGAAAAAGGTTAGACTAGGAATTCAACTATGGGTGTTATTTTGGTTACTAGAAGTCGGCTAAAATCTATTGCATCAGCAATGATAAATACTATCTCTTCCTTTGAGTAAAAATGTAAGCAATTATGTGACCCAACCTCTCTCTTTCCTTTTATCTGTTATTGCCTCTCCATTTAACAAAAACAGTTCTCCAGAAAGTAACTTCAAAACAAATCTTGTTTAGGGAACTGCAGTGATTGGCAATCTAAGAATTTTCCTGGCTTTTTATTTTCCTTTTACTTTTACCTGAAGCTAGCACCAACTGTGAAAAATGTTGTGATAACTAGGCTACTTCTGTCATAGCTCTGAAAGCCATCTTATAACAAAGATAAACTAGAGTCATTCCTGTTTATGATTAAATCTGTTTCTCAAGGATTGAGCTACGCCTTACCTATAAACTCAACTATAGATAGTTCTGTACAATCTGTTCCAGGAAATTCCCTGCCTTTGTTTCAAATGTTATTATGACCACCTCATTATGACCACCCTGTTAAGACTGCCATGCAAGCATGTCTTTGTTTCAGGAAGTTCTTATGACCAATTGGTAATGCTTATGTTTTGTTCCTGTAACTCTACCTACTTTCCTGCAAAATCTCTCATTTAAAGCCCATGACTACTGAACTATAAAACAATTTATCATTTCCCTGTCTGTCTTAGTCAGGGTTTCTATTCCTACACAAACATCAAGACCAAGATGCAAGTTGGGGAGGAAAGGGTTTATTCCGCTTACACTTCCATGCTGCTGTTCATCACAAAAGGAAGTCAGGACTGGAACTTAGGTCAGGAAGCAGGAGCTGATGCAGAGGCCATGGAGAAATGCTGCTTACTGGCTTGCTTCTCCTGGCTTGCTCACCTTGCTTTCTTATAGACCCCAAGACTACCAGCCCACAGAAAAGGCCTTACCGCTGGATCTCATGGAGGCATTTTCTCAACTGAAACTCCTTTCTCTGTGATAACTTCAGCTTGTGTCAAGTTGACACAAAACTAGCCAGTACAATTGACCCCTTGTCAACTTGACACACAAACAAGTCACCAATAAGCCTCGACCCTTACTTCCTTATTCATCCCCAAGATCTAAATAACTTTAAAAGTCCCACAGTCTTTACAAATTCTTACATATTAACATTTCAGTCCCTTTTAAACATCCAGTCTCTTAAAATTCAAAGTCTTTAAAAATTCAAAGTCTCTTAACTGTGGGCTCCACTAAAATACCTTCTTTCTACAGGAGGGAATATACATCAGGGCAAAGTCACAATCAAAATCAAAATCAAATTCCAACCATCCAATGTCTGGGATCTACTCACGATCTTCTGAATTCATCCAAGGGCTTAAGTCACTTCTCCAGCTCTGCCCTTTGTAGCACACAGGGCTCCAGATACCTGTACTCCACTGCTGCTGCTGTTCTTGCTGGTCATCTCATGGTACTGGCATCTCCGAAACACTGCCGTCTTCCGCTGCAACTAGGCTTTACAAACAGCTTCTCATAGGCTCTCTTCATGGTGCCAAGCCTCACCTCCTTTGCATGACCCCTTCAATCCTGGGCTGTCAATGCAACTGAGGCTGCACCTTCACCAATGACCTTCCATGGCCTCTCACAGTGCCCAGGCCTCAGTTGCTCTTCATGACTCCTTCATGCTTTCAAAACCAGTACCACCTGGGTGACTCTTACACATTACCAAGTCCTGCCACAGCACAAGGTACAACCTTGGCTATCTCTGGAACACAGCCTCTTTGTGCTCTCAGAAAACACTTCCCAGAAGATGTCACCTCAATGATGCTGGTCTCTTCTTAATCACCACTAATTTCTCAGCTCCAGCTAACCAGCATCAATAGTCCCAGTAATGCAATGGTTTTGCTTTAGAGTTCTGGTATCTTGTTAATCAGAGCTGATTTCTTCAGCCCCAGCTAACCAAAACTACAGAATCTTAAATCAAACTAGCAATGGCCCTGATAAGAGTCTTTAATCTTCCTTTTGAAATTTCACAAGCCAGGCCTTCATCTTCTGTACTGGTCTCAACATTATCTTCCAAGCTCCTACACAACATCTACAAAACTCTTAACACTGAATGAATCTCCTAGCTCAAAGTTCCAAAGTCCTTCCTCAGTCCTCCCCAAAACATGATCAGGTTGTCACAGGAATACCCCACTTCACTGGTACCAATTTGTCTTAGTCAGGGTTTCTATTCCTGCACAAACATCATGACCAAGAAACAAGTTGGGGAGGAAAGGGTTTATTTGGCTTACATTTCCATGCTACTGTTCATCACAAAAGGAAGTCAGGACTGGAACTCAAGCAGGTCAAGGAGTAGGAGCTGATGCAGAGGCTATGGAGGAATACTGCTTACTGGCTTGCTTCTCCTGGCTTGCTCAACCTGCTTTCTTATAGACCCCAAGACTACCAGCCCACAGATGGTACCACTCACAAGGGGCCCTCCCCCTTGGTCACTAATTGAGAAAATGCCTTACACCTGGATCTCATGGAGGCATTTTTCTCAACTGAAACTCCCTTCTGTGTGATAACTTCAGCTTGCATCAAGTTGACACACAAAACTAGCCAGTACACCTGCATTTTTTTGGCTTCCAGATAGCATGTGGTCAGATTTGAATAGAGTGTGGCCTACACAACTGCAAGTACAAAGTCTGCCCATATTGTCTTTTGTGGCTCCAGACAAGAAGGATGTTATTTGGTCCTGGCTCCTCTCTGTATTGATAATGGAGCTGAATGGATTCCAAATACGCTTTGACCCCAGGTGGTCAAGCATCCTCTAGCTTACATTGATATCCAACAAAAGAAACTAGCATGAAGATAATCCAGGGCAGAGTCATGGGCATGTTTGCTTCATTTGGATATTAAGGTGACGTTTGTTCTTTAAGGCCTGACTCCTTTGTGGTTAGGATTATGTGCTGGGTTGGTTAAAGGGTGTGGCCCACATATCCTTAAAATAATACTAGCCCAAGCTACTTAGGGTTCAAGGTGCTGCCAAGTTTCCTTTGAAGTCTGTTGCCTTGCAACGATATTAATAATCAGGCCATCATCAAGACTAGGAGGGTATATACCCCCTACTTGGAGGGTATAATGTGTCCATACTTCAGTTGACCAAACTAGACTAATTTTTGTTTAGTCCAAGATTCTTAGTGAACAGGCTGTGGCCTGAGTTATTTTCAAAAAATATTTGTTCCTAAAAAACAGAAAAAAATCAATTGAAGTCAAGTTAAGTTCTTGTTTAAGACAGCTACAGGATTCAACATAACACTTTTTGTTATGGCATGTCCACAGTGATAGGCTATTAAGGTGAGCCCTTGTCGTTTTAGAGTGAGGCTGTCATCCTTGTGTTGAGGATGTTGCTCAGATTGAATGATGTGTGTGCAATCCACATATTAAATTCTCAGTTTATCTGCTTATATTAGATAGATATCAATCAGTACAGAAAGTACTGTGGACGAGTCCAAGATTATCCAGGAACAAGCTCGCATGTGTCTGGGGTGTGTTCTATCAACTGAAACTAAGTCCTTGGATCATAGTGCCTCATGGGTACATGCTCTAATCACAATGTTGGTTCAATTTAGTTTGGACCTAGGCACAGTGCTCTTCTTTGTTTGAGCTCAGGTCTCTCTGGATGAGGGGTTAATCCAGAATAATTTCACTTCAGCAATTGGATTGGCCATGGAAATCAGGGGCTGAATTTTGTTGGAGTCTTTTTCTTGATTTTTCTCTGAAGCCTTTCAATTGTGAGATTGTCCCAGGCTCATATATCTTCTATTTAGGCTTGGAATCCTATGGGTGTGATATAGGCCCAGGTCTACATCTCTTCTAGGTTTGGGCCTGGGTTTATTCAGGGGCAGGGTTGGGGGCAGGAATAATCCTTTCCTTGGGTTGTGCAGACCACAGTCATTTCAAGGATCGTCCAAGGCACATCTCTCTCTCTCTGGGCTAGGCATCTTCAGGTTCAGGGACTGACCCAGGCCTACATATCTCCTAGCAATTGGCCTAAGCCTTTTCGAGGTTAGGGTTTGACCCAAGGCCACATCTTTCCTAGCTTTGGGAACAGGCTTTTCAGGGTCAGGGTTTGACCAGACCCATATTGCTTCTTATTTTGGTCCCAGGCAGTTTTAGGGTAAAATATTGACCCAGACCCAAATCTCCAGTTTGGGGTTCAGACTTTTTCAGTGTTAGGGTTTGACCTAGACCCACATCTCTCCTAGCTTTGGGCCCAGGTCTATTCAGGATCAGAGTTTGACACAGGCACACATCTCTTCTTAAGGCCCATGCTTCTTCAGGATTAATGTTTGGCCCAGGCCCACATCTTTTGTAGCTTTGGGCCCAGGCTTCTTTAGGGTCAGTGTTTGGCCTAGGCCCATATCACTTCTTTTTTTGGGACAACGCCTCTTCAGGGTTAGGGTTTGGCCCAGGCCCACATCTCTTCTTCCTTTGGGCCCAGGCTTCTTCAGGTTTGGGGATAGACCTAGGCAGACATATCTTCTAGATTTGGGTGCAAGTCTATTCAGGTTTACGGTTTGGCCAAGGCCTATATCTCTTCTTACATTAGACCCAGGCCTCTTAAAGATTAGAATTAAGCCCAGGTCCATATCTCTTCTTTCTTTGTGGTAAGGATTCTTCAGGGTTATGGTTAGGCCCAGGCCAATATCTCTTGTAGCTTTGGTACCAGGCCTACTGAGGTTTAGGGTGCGACACTGGCTCAGATTTCTTCCTTTGGGCCAAGGTCTCTCCAGTGTTAGGGTTTGGTACAGGTCCATATCTGTTCTGGCTTTGGGGCCAGGCCTCTTCAAGGTTAGTGTTTGGTCTAGGCCCATATCTCTGCTAGCTTTGGGCCCAGAACTTTTAGGGTTAGGGTTTGCCCCAGGCCTACATTTCTTGTTCCTTTGGGCCTAGGCTTCTTCAGGGTTAGGCTAATCCAGTGCCATAAATCTTCTCACTTTGGGCCCAGGATTGTTCAGAGTTAGAGTTAGGCCCAGGCCTATATCTATCTTAACATTGGGCCCAAGCTTCTTTTAGCTTTAGGCACAGGCACTTATCACTTCTAGCATTGGGCCTAGGCCTACTCATGTTCAGGATTGGACTGAGGTTCATGTCTCTTCTTCTTTTGGGACCAGACTTATTTAGGGTTAAGATTTGGCCCAGACCAACTACTCTCCTGGTGCTGGGTCCAGACTTCACTAGACTCCTTAGGTTTTAGCACATCTCCTTTAGCTTAGGAACCAGGCCTCTTTGGGTTTAGGGATAGACTTAGGCCCATATCTTTTTCTTTGGGGTCAGGTCTCTTAAAATTTAGGATTAGGCTCAGGGCCATAACTCTTCCTTCTTTATAGTAAGGATTCTTTAGGGTTAGAGTTAGGCCCAGACCCACACCTCTCCTAGGTTTGGACCTAAGCCTATTCTGGGTCAGAGTTTGGTCTAGGCACACATTTCTTCCTTGGGCCCAGGCTTCTGCAAAATTAGTTTCTAGCCTAGGCCAGTATCTCTCCGTTTGTGCCAGAATTCTTTATAGACCCAGGCAGATATATCTTCTAGCTTTGGCCCAAGCCTATTCAAGTTTAGGATCTGGCCCAGGTCCACCTCTTCTTTCTTTGTTCCCAGGCCTCTTTTTTTTAAATTTTTAAAAATTTTTGATACTTTATTTACATTTCCAATGTTTCCCCCTTTCTAGGTCTCCTGTTTGGAAACTCTCTATCCCCCCCTCCTCCCCCGCCTCTATGAGGGTATTCCACCTCCCACCCACCTGCCCACTCCCATATTCCCACCTTGACATTCCTCTTTACTGGGGCCTCTAACACCCTCAGGCCCAAGGGCCTCTCCTCCCCCTGATGGCCAACAAGGCCCTCCTCTGCCACATATGTGGTCCGAACCATGGGTCCCTCCATGTATATTCTTTGGTTGGTGGTCCAGCCTCCAAGAGGACTGGTTCCCAGGCCTCTTAATGTCTATGATTAGGTCCAGGCCTATACATCTTCTTTGTGGCAAGGATTCTTCAGGGTTAGGTTTAGGCCCAGGTCCACATCTCTCCTAGCTTTGGACCAGGGCTTCTTCATGGTTAGTGACAGACCCAGGTTGATATATCTTCTAGCTTTGGGTCCAAGCCTATTCACGTTTAGGGTTTGGCCCAGGCCCACATTTATTGTTACTTTGGGCCCAGGCCTCTTCAGCGTTAGACTTTGGTCCAGGCCTGTATCTGTTCTAGTTTTGGGCCCAGCTCTCTTCAAGGCCTAAGCTCGCATCTCTCCTAGATTTGGGCCCAGGATCTTTAGAGTCAGAGTTTGCCCCAGGCCTACATCTTTTCTTCCCTCTGGCCCAGGCTTCTTCAATGTCACTGTTTGGCCCAGGCCCATGTCTCTCTTAAGTTTTGGGCCCAAGCCTCTTCAGGGTCAGGGTTTAGCCCAGACCACATCTGTTCTGTGGGTCCAACATTCTTCAGGATTAGGTTTAGTCCCAGACACACATCTTTCCTAGCTTTGGGCTCAGGCCTGTTCAGGGTCAGAGTTGACCCAGGCACACATTTCTTTTGGGTCCAGTTTTATTCAGTTTTACATTTTGACTCAGGTCCACAACTCTCCTAGCTTTGGGCCCAGGCCTATTCAAGTTTAGGGTTTCACTCAGGTACATGTCACTTCTTCATTTGGGCTAATCCCTCTTCAGATTTACTGTTTGCCCCAGCCCTACATCTCTCCTAGCTTTGGGCCCAGGATGTTTTAGGGTCAGGGTTTGGTCCAGACCCACATTCTCTTCTTCCTTTCAACCCAAGCCTCTTCAAGGGTAGGGTTTGGTCCAGGCCCACATCTGTTGTTCCTTTGGGCACAGGCTTATTCAGGGTCAACTCTTGGCTTGAGTCCACAGCTTCATTTGATGTAATCCTTTTTCACTTCAGGATCTGGCCCAGGCATACTTCTCTTCCACATTCATGTCTTGGCATTATTAAAGGCAGTCTTAGTTCTGGGAACCCTTCTTTTCTTGTTTGGGTTCATATATTTTGGGGATAGGGTTAAGCCTGAGGATCTTTCAACTTTTCATTTGGTCTTCTTCAGGGCCCATGTTTGGCCTTGGCTACTCTCAGTATATTGTTGTTCCTAAGCTTTCTTGTGTTCATGCTTTAGCTTGGGCACATTGATCCAGTTGAGACAGTCCATGTGTGTCCAAAGCTTCATTGTCATTAGCATTTACATATGATCAGCTTTTCTGAGAACAAAATAGACAGGAGATATTGATAGAGAAAAATACATGGTATCCTTTTTTGGCATCTCAAATGTACTCAGAACGTCATTAATATGTCCCCTGTAAACATGCACAGACACATATAGCACACCGTCTAGATGAAATAAGCTACACATTATACAAACAGATGAAATAAATAGGAGAAAAAGGAGGTTGGGAAAGTCTTTCCTGTTGTATATCTGACTTTGCCTGTGAGGGAGAGATTCGATGAATTCATGTGGAAAGATTGTTGCTTCTAAGTAGAGCCAAATAGAGTCCCAAGCAGGAGCCAGTCAGCCACTCCCTTCTGTGGTCCAATCCCATGATGGAATATCATAGGAAGTCAAGAGATACAACGGAGGTTGGTCCTCCATGTGTCTAGAGTGGTGGTTCTCAATTTGTGTGTCATGATCCTTTTGGCAAAGCTCTATCTCCAAAAAGATATACAGTGCAAATCATAACAATAACAAAATTACAATTACAAAGTAGCAACGAGAGTAACTTTGTGGCTGGAGGGCACCACAACATGAGGAACTATATGAAAGGGTCATAACACTATTAATGTTGAGAACCACTGTGAAATGGTCGTTAATCCACACTAAACTCCCAGATGGTATATGCACACTTTTACACACACACACACACACACACACACACACACACACACACACACACACACACACACACTGGCTTTTTTGTTTTGTTTTGTTTTTGGTTTTTTCAAGACAAGGTTTCTCTGTGTAGCCCTGGCTGTCCTGGAACTCACTCTGTAGAACAGGCTGGCCTCGAACTCAGAAATCGCCTGCCTCTGCCTCCGGAGTGCTGGGATTAAAGGTGTGCACCACGACCGCCCAGCACCGGCTTATTTTTAATATGCTCCATGGTAGCTCAATGGCTGGCCTACTCCTGAACCTCCATGTGGCTAGCAGACTCCCCCCTTCGATATTCCTGAATTAATACTTGCTAAATCTATACTTTATCTTTGCTACCCTGGACCATGCTGGGTCACCTCTCTGGACCACTTTCCCCTTATACCTACATGTCGGCCATCTGACCCTCCTGCACTTTCCTGTTGTGGTCCATCTCTGACATCCTTGTCATGGCTGAATCCCTTCTTCCCCTCGCCTGCCTTTCTTGCCTGGAAGTGCTAAAATTCTCATCTTTGCCTCTCTGCCCACCTATTAGCCACTGGCAACTTTATTTCCCAATCAGAGCCAACTCGGGGCAGGCTTCCTTTAGCCTATGTGTAGGACACTGCAAATAGGTTTTTAGGTAACAATTAGCATGAGAACAAAAGCCACTACACCACTGGTCTAGTGTCTTTCTAAGGCATTGCAGGCTATGCAGATTTCACAGGAGCTCTGTCCCTTTCAGGAGAACAGTGTCCTCTCCCTGTATGTCATACATGGCCGTGTTCTGGGAGGGTATTTCTCTGCTCCTTGCTATTACAACTCTTCTCAAAAATCACATGTGTTTTGTACATCAACCCCCTACCCTGAGACGTTGACTTGTGCCTTCATCACCCTGTTCTAAAAGGCCCATGCCAAGTGTGCTAACTGATGTGAGAGCAGGTCTTCACCCAAAGTTTCCTGCAGTGACTTACCTTAAAAGAATCCCTGCCAACTTTCTCCTAGTTTTGAAATGTAGCCCACTGTAATGGTCTCTGCTGCCTTCAGAACTAGGGTGTACCCATAATCATGACAGTGACCCCTCATGTGAGGTCACAGAGGCCACGCCTCACTATGTTTGGGAAAGCTCAATGGTGTTTAGGCACACAAATGTCTTTTGGACTCGTACTTAAAGAACCCCATGGCTTCTCTTGGATCATTCCTTGGGGACAACATCACTTCCAGTCCTCTTCCTGGAGGGAACTTCACCATCCCAGGAACGAGGCAAGTGGGGATAGGTTGTACTCAACCCGAACATGCAAAGTTCAAATCTTTGGTCTACTGGTTCCACTGTTCAGTTTATCAGCAAGTTTTTCCTGTCATGAGACTTGGGACATACCATCTGTAGGATTTGGGGCACAGAGCTCATTGAAAATTTGGGCCTCCAACTTGTCCCTTCACCACCATTAAACACAGCTGGAAGTAGAACTGCTCAGAAGGCAGAATGTCATGAAGTTTCCCCATCTGGCCCTAATACAGTACTTGATGACTTCTGAGAATGTCAATCAGTGGGGAATAGCATAATAGCAGGACTTCTTCCTGGCAGTTCTGGCATCCTGGGATAGGTGCTAGCTCTCTCTCAGCTGTGGTCACCTTTTCTGACAAATGCAGGTGAAGATTGAAGAGAAAACCTGGCAGGCCCACCCCCACTTACACATGGACACAGAGATCCATCCACCAATTTATTAACCCATACTCTGTTCCCTATGGAGTCCCTGCCTTTACTTATGTTAGTAACTCCTCTAGGCACAAAAGAGAGAATTACTGCTCTGAAGATGCAAATTCCATTGAGAACACCTGACAGGACACTGTGAAATATCTCTTACCTGCCCCAAAAGTATGGGCTGCCATAGCTGAGAGATGTCCTGGCTTGGTGCATAGTAACCTAGCTTCACCCTGCACCAGTGTGGAGCCTGGAATCATTTCATGTGGTTCAGGGTGGCTGTGGTCATCCCATGGCCTCATTCTCTGGGGAGTTGTGGGTGTCATCTCCCTGAATTCTTGTTTGGCTAAAGCTCAAGTCCTGTTAAAGGTCATTTCAAGGACCACACTGTCCCTCAAACCTTTTACTACTCCTGTGTAGGCAGAGGTTCCCAAATTGTTTGATTGGCTAAATAAAAAATGGCAAAGCCAATCTTTGGGCAAAGATATGGAGGCAAGTTTTCCAGGTCCCAGAGAAGAAGAGGACACGATGGAGAGAAGGCTTTTTCAGCCAGGCTGTGGAGCTGAGAAGATGGACACCATGAAGGCCTGGGGGCTTTTAGACCCGGTAGTGGAGGCTGCCACTGGAAGAATTCTAACATAGGATAGCTGAGTAGTTTAGGACAATAGATTCCAAGCCCATCAGTTTTGATATCTGGCTGATTTTAAATATTAAGATTGTCTGGCGTTTTCCATTCATGACAATTCAGGTGGGTAAAAGAGAGGGTGCAGCCATATGGCAGTCGTTGGTGGTTAGCAGAACCAGCCATGGGGGTGGATAGTCGGAGTAGAGTGATCACTGCTCCTGTGTATGTAGGGAAAGTATTAGCTAGCAGGCAGGTAGCTGAATATCATGGAGCTGAGTGAGACCAGGGTGGTTGTTGGCGGCTTGGTGAAACTAGCCTCAAGAGGTTGAGAGAGCTGGGGCAGAGCTCCAAAGGAGCAAGCATGCTTTTTAAAATTACTCTCAACACTCCTACCTACATACCAGAATAGCACACTGAGGTTAAATTAGGACTTCATCCCAGGAACCCTGCATATAGTTCTCCTACCACATAGACCAAACCTTCATGCACACCTGTAATTCTTTCTGAAACCCAACCTATCCCAGCAGACAGTGTTCTCTCCCGTCAAGGCCACAGCTTTTACCACGGCAATGAGCTGGTATGTGAGGTAAGAGACCTGACCACACCTCTGTCCAGATTCTCCTATGTGCTCAAGTATAGCATGAGGAATAACTATGTTTTCCCACACTGTGCTGAGCACACTGCCCCAGGAATTGGGAGGTTGTACATGTGGTGAGGGCATCATCTTATTAACGAAGCCTGAACATAAATTACCTTGTCTCATGTAATGGTATTTATATTGGTAGAGGAATGAAGCCATACAGGTGGACCTGGACCTGGTCTCCAGACTCCAGTCTAGATAAAGAAGGATGAAAAGTTTGTCTGCAGGCCTGCATTTGACCATCACTGAGCTTGTCCAGGAAAGGTAGGAAAAGCATCCTGGGTACTAATCTTTGACCTCCCCTTAGGACTTCAGTCCCTGGCTACAGCTTCATTCCAAGGCCCTTCTGCCTGGTGAGTGGAGGGGTTCCTCCACTCTGTTCTTGAGTGGCCAGTCTCACTGCTGAGACTTCTGATTCCTGCTGCTTCTAGCTCTTCTTAGGATGAGCTGTCCTTAGGCAGAGATACTTCAGTTACCCCTATGTTTCAGTCTCCTCAACTTAAGGGCTCATTGAAGAAGTGCCTCACACTGAGTGAGACACTTAGTTTTGAGTAGTATCCATCTCAGAAATCAGCCCAAACCTACCTAGACACAAGAGCTTGCTGTGAATCTCAGCCCTCCTTGCTGAACTCTGAGTTTCCCTCAGGCTAAGAACACTGCTGTTGCTAGGGCAGCAACCCTGTGAGGTCACAGAGGTCTCACCTCCCTTCATTCTGAGAATCACAAAAACATCCAGGCTTCAGTTATCTTCCAGCTTGGTCCACCTTTGTTCTTTGCTGTACGAGCATCCTAAGAGGCACTTAGCTTTGGGGAAGTGGCTGAAAGTGTTTCTCACAGACCCTACATGCCTCTCCCATCAGCCCTCCATCTTCCCATAGATAACACCAGTGCTGGGAAGAGGGACACAGTTGATAATGCTGCTCCCTCAGCTCCCACATCTGAACCTCATACTTTGCTTCTTTCCAGATTCTCTACAGCCGTCATGGTTCATTGCTGTTACCCCTGTGGGCTGCCATCTTCTACTCTTTCTATGTAGCTTCAACAGCAACCATACTTTGTTTCCTAACCTTATCTCCATGCACCATTAATCTCTTGGCTTAGGTGGCTTGTGGGTTATTAACTATTGCTTGCTGGGCATGCCCGTGGCCCTGGGGTTTACAGTGAATAGAACAAAAAGCACATGGATGAGTAGGGAATAAATATACAGTGTGGGTGAATCACAGTAGGTGGGGTTGCTGGCAGAGCCCAGCTTGTGAGGGGCAGACTCCTGGAGCACTTGCTTTTACTTGTCCATCCTCAGCCAAACTTCTACCCAAATAGCCACTGTATGTGGGTGACCATGCTGTACAGAGATGTGCCAAGCCTCTGCCCCCTTGTTCTGGCATTTTATGCAGTGGCGGACTGGTTTTGTCAGCCCTACTCTGACTGGGGACCCTTGGTCAAGTCCGTGCTTCCCCACGCTTCCCCTCTGCTGGAGCTGCATCCCCTCAACCACCAGGTTTCCACTGTTTCTTGTGAATTGATGGTGGCTGGAAAACATGAGCAATGCCCAAGACTGGGGGTTCCTGGCTGCTCATGTCCATTCTCTGTAGTGACTCAGGATGTTGTAAGGCTCAGCCATTAATTGTGAACAGATTGAAAACCTTTGGCTGAAGTAGCCTGGCTCTGTCCCTGGAGACAGAAAGTCTGGTCCGGGAATGTGGTCCGGGGATGTTCTAAGTGAGTCATACTCTGTGTGCTTGCATTCAGGTGGCCTCCTGTGTAACAAAACTCATGAGCATGAGGACCTTGTGGGTACCAGGTAGAGATTGTGGGAAGTCAGAGTGCTCGATGGAAGCACAGGCTTTTACAGGGGAAGGGGTAGCCACTGTCATGTCCTGAGCCTAGCCATGTGTTTCCTTCTCCACAGGATCACCGTGGCTGTTGCTTGCTTTCCACTGTGGAACGCACTATACGTGACAATATTTGGGCACAGACAGACTTGTATTATTCATTACTGTGAGAAATTGTTCTCTGTACTCAAAGTTTCACCCTTCCTTTGGATAATGGTGGCCAGACCCGATTAAAAGCTTGGAGTTAGAGCTTAAGGTGACGTTAATTTTAAAACCTCCTGCAGTAGCATCAGACGGTACACTGGTGTGTTCATTTGCCTCCTGCAGTAGCATCAGACAGTACACTGGTGTGTTCATTCTGTGTTGAAACACAGTTGCATGTGGTTCAGGTTACATTCCCCCCACTCCCACCCCCATGTGTGTGCATTACAATGAGCTGAATGTCTGTGCCCATTTCAGCCATCCTAATCTCTCCCAGGATCTGTAGCCTCAAGCCTCTGACAGTAGAAATAGTGTGAGCCTATCTTCCCACTGATTCCTGCTGGGGATTCAGATTTTCAGTGTACTTTCCTATTTCATAAAGAACCCAAATTATGTTTCATTTTCTAGAAGAGGCTATGTTACTAGTGTGCAGTTAGACACAGTCTGTGTTCCCTCTGATGCTGCAGGGTCTTAACCCATGGATGATGGCTGGCTGACTCTTAAGAGCAGCATGTCATAGGACAAAATGGCAACCAACAGATTGGGAAAAGATCTTAACCAATCCTATGTCCAATAGAGGGTTAATATCCAATATATACAAAGTACTCAAGAAGTTAGACTCCAAAAAACCAAATAACCCCATCAAAAAATGGGGAACAGA
>CM052712.1:36519744-36540972 GCA_028551405.1 Uromys caudimaculatus | reverse complement strand
GTGTTCTGTTCAGGAACTTTTCCCCTGTACCCATGTGTTTGAGGCTTTTCCCCACTTTCTCTTCTATTAGATTCAGTGTATCTGGTTTTATGTGGAGGTCCTTGATCCACTTGGACTTGAGCTTTGTACAGGGATGGATCAATTCGCATTCTTCTGCATGTAGACGGCCAGTTGAACCAGCACCATTTGTTGAAAATGCTCTCTTTTTTCCACTGGATGGTTTTAGCTCCTTTGTCGAAAATCAAGTGATCGGAGGTTGGTGGGATTGCAAGCTGGTACAACCACTCTGGAAATCAGTTTGGCAGACCCTCGGAAAAATGGACATAATACTACCTGAGGACCCAGCTATACCACTCCTGGGCATATACCCAGAAGATGGTCCAACATGTAATAAAGACACGTGCTCCACTATTTTCATAGCAGCCATATTTATAATAGCCAAAAGTTGGAAACAACCCAGATGTTCCTCATCAGAGGAATGGATACAGAAAATGTTGTACATTTACTCAATGGAGTACTACTCAGCTATTAAAAACAATGATTTAATGAAATTTGCAGGCAAATCGATGGAACTTGAAAATATCATCCTGAGCGAGGTAACTCAGTCACAAAAGAATGAATATGGTATGTACTCACTGATAAGTGGTTATTAGCCGAAAAGTTTGGAATACCCAAGTTTCACTTTACAGTAACTGCTGGACTGAGAGTGAGGTCCCAGATGGAGGAGTTGGAGAAGGGACTGAAGGAGCTGAGGGAGTCTGCAGCCCCATGGAGGGAGCAACAGTGTCAACTGGCCTGACACCCCCCCCCCCAGTCCTCATGGAGGCTGGACCACCAACCAAAGAATACACATGGAGAGACCCATGGTTTGGACCACATATGTGGCAGAGGAGGGCCTTGTTGGCCATCAGGAGGAGGAGAGTCCCCAGTAAAGGGGAATGTCAAGGTGGGAATATGGGAGTGGGCAGGCAGGTGGGTGGGAGGTGGAATTCCCTCATAGAGGTGGGGGAGGGGGAAGGGATAGGTGGTCTCCAAAGAGGAGACCTAGAAAGGGGGAAACATTGGAAATGTAAGTAAAGTATCAAAAAAGAGAAAAAGAAAATTCAGGTACACATATTTTTAAAGATTAATGAGGATACAAGTGAAGAGTATGGCCAGATAAAGTAGTGGAGGGGGACAATAACATCAGTAATTTATAAGGCTGTCAAGCAGGCTGGACAGCTAAAGGCACTTGCCAAAAATTTTAAGACCTTAGTTCAATCCCCAAAACCTACAAAAGTACAGAGTAGAAGGAGAGCAGTGACTTTTGCAAGTTTTCTCTGACCTCCACATGAGCATCATGGCATACACCTGCCTGTGTCTCTCTCTCACACACACACACACACACACACACACACACACACACACACACACACACAGAGGGGGGGGGCAGAGAGGCAGAGACAGAGACATACAGATACACACACAGATACACAAATATATACAATACAAACTTTTCTAAATTACCAAGAATTTTGAACTCTCCACAAGAGAATGAGATGGGACTCCATCAGACTTCCATGTTAGGATAGTTGTTTAAGGCTGTCCATGTGTTGCATGTCTATACTTGTAATTTACCTACCTTGATTTTAAAGAATCTGTGTAGATTGTTGGGTTTGGGATGGAAGGCAAGAGAACTCACTTCAAAGAATGAAGCTAGAAATGAAAGCTCTATTTCTGTGCACACAGGGAGTTGGCCAGTTCAAGATCTGAAATGCATCCCAAATGGGATATCATACAATATCTTTAAAGGATGGGTGCACAAAGCAGGGGGGAGCAGGGTGGGCTGTTGCATTGACCAATCATATTTTGATACAAGAGATTAAACAGGGAAGTTAACATTGGTGACTGGGCCTTATCTGGGTAATCTGGTTTCAGTGTCCTTGAGTTAGTCTTTACAGTCAGGTTCTCTCCTAGACTTTGACCTGGAATCTAGAGGGATTAGGCAACCAAGGAGTGGGCAAGCTGCACATAGTCAATTAAGTCAAGACAGGCAGTACATTTATGACTTGTGTGCTTTAGAAAACAGGATAATGGCAACTTCCCTCTTTGCATCCTTTACTGGCTAACAGACAAACATGGAACGTCTGAAGGAAGAGGATAGGAGTTGAGTTCTGGGGCTGGAGAACATGAACTCAGTTTTTTCTTGCCAGCAAGGTAGATTTCGTTACTGAGATGGCTGAACTCAGGAAACTATCTCCTAACATACCGCCTTGGTTTTATGTACCTGAATAAATCTTTGATGTTTTACCTCTTGTCTGGTATGCAAAGGATAGTATTGTGCCCTCAAGACCATAAGCTTAACAGCATTAATGCTGTCTTGGATGAAATGTGAAATGAATTTTATCACACAAGGGACATAAAGCATGACCAGAAGAAATAGAACTAAGGGTCCAATTAAATTGGCACGAAAAGTGGTTAGCCATGAGGACAAGTTGAAAAGATACTGGAGACAATTTTGGTCATCCATCGTGTCGTATTTTCTCCTTAACTTTGAGAGTACTTCTGTAAAGAGAGGTTCCATTTGGTGGAAGAAAGTGTATAAATGTCATTACAAATGGCAGAGTCAGATATAAAACAGGTGCCTGTCCGGCTGAGGTCCCCTAATGCCAGAGTGGTTTCCCATGTATAAAGACAGTGTTTAGGGTTGGAGTAGATGGATCTTCTTGTATCACCAGCCCAATATAGTATGGAGGCTTTGTATCTAAGCAGAACCAACAATCCCTAGTTAAGTTGGGGTTGCATCATTCAAACATGTATAGGTGGCATCAATGATCCCAAATAGAGGAGACCATTTGGCAATTGATATCTACTGGGGAGCCTAGACCCTCGGGCAGGGGAGGAGAGAGAGGCAGGGGTCTCTGGATAGTCATGAGAGTGGTTTGCCATGAAGGGATCTCAGTTGTGGAAGTTCTCATTGGGTGTTTCACCAGGGGCCCTGTGGGTTTCAACTTGACAGGTAAGGATAATCTGTTGACGGCATTGAGCATACCTGGGTCTGGATGTTAGCCCATTCCAGGAGGCCACATGGATGGCTGTTATTCCATTAATGATACAGGAACCTGTCCTATCTTTTAAGGGTAATGGTGACCAGGTTACAGGTCTGGGTTGCCCTACAGGTCTCATTTTGTTCAATTTTGATATCTATGAAGGTGTCTATGTCTCCTGTGTTCCATCCTCATTACCAAGTCATGTAGGACCAATAAGGGCAATAGAACTCTTTCTGTTCCTGATAGTAGAAGTCTCTGGCTCTTTTTGTAGGACATATATAAAATTGTGAGGACCACAAATGGTATTCTTTTTGAATCTGGACAGCCTGGCAGTCTGTTATCTAGTTAGTAACCTCTATATGTTGTATGCCATGGTTAGCTCTTTAGGGGGTAGCTTGGCTCAAGATCTTGCCAAAGTTTATATAGGTCCATTTTGAAACTTGGGGCTGTGTAGATGTCAGGTTGGGAAGCTATTGCGATGATTCTCCCTGTGTTAGTCTCAGTGAGTTTCCATTACCAAATGCTGGGTTTCTAAGGGGAATGGCAGAGTAAGAGGTCTAGAGACTTCAGTTGGATTTTGATGCAGTGTTAGGAGGTAAAAGGTTAGCGGTCATAAATCTAAAGGAGGATGAGAAGACAGGGTATGCCTGAGTGTGTATTCATAAGGATAATAGGTGGGAAAGGGGAGTTCTCATCACAAATTGTGAGTGGTTGAAATTCATGTGTAGTAAAGGAAGCATTGGAATTAAGCAGGGTCTGTGCTCAGCCAGGCTAGTACAATCCACAGTGACAACCACAGAGGCATCGAGGGAATGAGCATGAGAAACACACATGGAAATTGCTGCCAACTAAAGGAGATTATGAAACAAAGAGTGGCACTGAGATGAAGAGTCCGTGAATTGAAGTGTTAATGGAACTCAGAAGATATTAAAATGGATCTAAAAGGAAATAAAAAATAAAACATAGGATGATAGTTGAAATTAAGAGTAAGAAGGGGTTGCGGTTTAGGGCAACGGAAAAGCAGATAAATCATTATGAGGAGGTAAAAAAATAAAATGAAAAGGGTTAAGTGTTCTTCAGAAGTAATATTCTGCAGAAATCTAAGAGATCATTTCTGTCTACTAGATCTAAGTTTCAAACATGGTATAGAAATTCAACTTAGGGAGCAAATTTGGAAAGCATGAGCAATGAAGATCTTCTCCCCTTTGTCTTCTTTCAAAGGGATCCATGAAACTGCATTAAGACAGAAAATTAAAACTAGCCAGGAGAAAGTCCATGCACTTTCAGATGTAGGTCTCATTAATAACTCCATCTCCTGAGGGAAATGTCTCCAACTGAAAGACACTGCCCAGGATTACTGTCCCTGGAATGGTGTAGATGACAGACACAAACCAGGAACTGCAGATTTCATTCTTCCCCACACTGCTGGTGAAATGGAGCACAGGGTGAGTTATGGGAGGTTTTTCAGGTCTTTCCAAGCTAAACACACTTTGTCAGTTTCTGAAATCATAAAGAATAACCCATCGTTGTTACTCTTAGCCTTGACCTCACTCACATACCTTTTATTTTCTTTTTTAAATTTTGTGTTGCTTATGTCAAATACTTTAAAAAGGGAGCGTGTTGGTCTGAGCAGACTTGGTCTGTGCTTGCCATCCTTCCTGACCCACCTTCAAAGTTATGGATGCATTCCAAACTGATTAAATGGGTCACAGCCTCACAGAGAGGCCAAAGCCAGCTGGTTCCAGTCAATTGTATTCCTTCCAATTGGCAAACGATAAATGGAATTTTCTTCTTACACTTGGTGATTGATGACTTGATATTATGCCTTGCAGACCAGAGTAACATCTCACCCTAAGCCAGAGTCTATGAATCTGTCTGTGTTCTTAGATCAGCTTATCTGTCCACCCAACACACTGAATTTAAGTTTATTTATACATTACAAATCTATTTATATTTAAGGATATGTTTATATATTTTCTACAGATTTTTGTCTGTGTATAAACCACATACAATAATTATATGTACATATTATGTACATATGTCTCTCTACATATGTATATGTACATAAATACATATTCATGTATGCGTATATAGTGATTATTAGGAAATAGATCAAAGATGCAATTGTTCTTCTGAGAACCCATATTCAACAAGGAAATGGATTTTTAAAATGTGGAGCTCTTGGTATAAAATTCAATAGTCAATATAAGTGAGCATGTATTTAATATGTGCAAAGTCCTGAGTTAAATCCAAAGAGGAAAAAGGCAAGTGTGATTGAACAGAACAGAAGTAATTAAAAGGAATCTAAATTTGGGCCATCTAAACCTAAAGGCACCCCAACCACAGCATTTGGAATGTTTATGGATAGACAACTCTATGGTATAAAAAACATTTTATATTATCTTTGTGTTGTAGAGTGCTTATCACCATCCTTCACCTTTATCTAGTAGATGCTAGTAACAATGTAGCTAAGTTGTGACAAAATATCTCTCAGTGTAATCAAAGGGCACCAGTTAAGGCAGTGGTTCTCAACCTGTGGGTAGTGACTCCTTTAGGGGCTGTCAAATGGGATGCCAAATACCACCAGAAAGCACACCTATTTACATTATAATTTGTAATAGTAGCAAAATTGTATTATGAAGTGGTAACGAAAATATTTTTATCGTTGGGAGTCACCACAATATGAGGAATTTTATTAAAGGACCAGAAGAGCATTGTAAGCTTGGAAGTTTGAGATGCACTAAGATAGAAGGAAGCAAAATCACTCTCGTCTGAGAACCACAGAACTACAGCATCCTGGAAGGTTCCATGTAGGCAGCAGGTCTTCCAGGGTAAGTAGTTATTTCCTCAATATATGAAATTAAATGAAGTTCTGAATCAAAGGAAACACTGCATGACTAGATATCATTGCCAGAGAAGAGTAGTCTTATGATGACTGCACCAGAAACTGAGAAGATGATATTGAAAAGTGAGATGCAAAGTAGACCAAACAAAAATAACTGTTATGACCACAATACATTTTGTAGATCTAAAACAAAGCATGCCAATGGAATTACCCGCATTGCTATTCAACAATATAGACTTGGCTTGCGCCTTACTGAATATGACCTCCTATGAATATTTACACCAAAAGCTCTTAAATTAATGAATTTTTAGTATTGTATTACTTAGATTCCAACCTACAAACCATAATCTATCAATATTGTCTGAGCTCTTGTTAGAAGCACAGAATCTCATTCTTGCCTATGGAATCAGTACCTCGGTGATTCCTATAGTTGTCAGAATTAAGAAACACTGCTCTGGTCCACAAAGTATTACAGAATTACTAATGTGATCACCATTGATGACCTTCAGAAACACACACTGAGCTGATCAGCACTTCCCTGTGTAATTCAGAATAAGATGTGCTTGCAGTCTCCTCTTCCAATTTGCCCCACATGGTAAGTTGAAGATTTATTAGTAATAAAAAACTCTACAAGCTTTTGTAAAATCTTATGGGAGAGCACACATCACCTCTGATCATAAAATATCGTCATATGACCCCAAATTCAATTCTAACATAGTCATTCTTCAGGATCTCAATATAACTAACTCCATTGTTTCAGAGCCAGTGCAGGAAAGAGGAAATTGTATTTGATCTTTGAATACTGAAAGAAGGCAGGGAGTACATGAGAAAACTTTTCAAACCCATTAGTTCACATGGGTAACATACTGTTATTTCAGGAATATTTGAAACCTTAACTGGCTTATAGGCAATGGAGAAAGAACTTGATATAGAAACTATTAGTGCCTGCATAGAGAACATTTATGACTTTCCAACATTATCTTAATATGTCACATAATGTCTTTTCAGAACAAGTATTATTCCATCTTGCAGCAGGCAAAATGGACGGTCTATATATGAGTGTCCAGGGCCATTGATAACTAAGTAATAAAGCCTGGATGCAAGTTCCATTATCCCTTGTTCTACTGCTTGCCTCTGGCCACTCTAAGTTTAACTCTAAGGAGGAAACATGTTTGAGCTTCAGCCAGACTTCTATGAAGGCTTCATCATAAACTATCTGAGTCTAGTTTCCCATTTGTAATTTAAAACACCAATATCTAATCTGCTAGCCTGTTATGAATCATTGGAATCAAGTTTATTAAAATGTAACTTAAATCATTATGATTATGTCAATTTCAGCTAAAACTAGAGATTGATTTTACCTATAAATTTGACTCAAACTCCTCCTTTATTGCAGATCTATGCAAGATTTTAAAGTTTATTGACAAGAAAATATATCTGTGATGGTAAGCACCTCAATAGACTTTAAAAAGACCAAGACAGAGGCAAGCTAGAAGCCTGGCCTGGTTCCAGTCTTAGATTTAATGAATAAGATTTCAGTATGTATTACTTAAGATTCTCCAGAATAATGACAGAGCATGCACTTAAATTCATATACATAGTGAAGGAAAAGAAAAACATGAGAAAGGAAATGAAAGAAAGGAGAGGAGAGAAAGGGGGAGAAAGGGGAAGGGATGGAAGGGGAGGGCAGGGGAGGGGAGAGGAGAGGAGAGGAGAGGAGAGGAGAGGAGAGGAGAGGAGAGGAGAGGAGAGGAGAGGAGAGAACTAGAAACAACACTAACAAAAAAAGGTATAAATGATTTGGTTCAGTTTTGAAGGTTTATGAACTAAGAGGCTAAATGGAGTAATTCTAGTCCGAGGGCCAAGATGAGATAATAAGGTTTCATCTAATTCAGTCAAGCAGAAGAAAGGGAACAACATTTTTGCCCTTATCAATGGTTAGCTCACAAAATAAACCAATACACAGGAGTTTATACACAATGAGCAATTGGTTCCCTGTGTGTAGCAAAAAACAGCTGGATAAGCTTTAGCCTAATACTGCAACCATCATAAGCAAGACTACTGACAATCAACGATAATCATGGCCATATGGACTAGTTGTATGCTCCACATGAGAAGCACCACCTCAACTAGTAAAGCAGGCAAAGCCACAAGCACATTCCAGTATAAATTTTTGATGCTCAGATGGAGAACAAGATAGCTGACTTTATAGAGAAAGTGGAGGACTAATGAGGGCGGACAAACACACTCCATGTTATGTTTACAAAATGTACGAATAGGAACTTTTCCTCAGGATGAAATAATTCAGATATTCTCGGAAGAGAAATATTGAGCTGCATAAATTTCAAGGATCTGCTTATCCCTTCAAGTAATAGTCCAGGGTAATTTCTTCAACATGATTGCCCTGTCCACTAAACACCATCCTCTTCCACTGTCAATAGGAAAGAAGGACATTTGTAGTTAGAAGATACTCTCTGGAGAGACAACTGTGAAATTTCTGCTTCACAAATCTCAAAATGTTGTCCAGGTAATGCCTTATTGTTAGTATTATAAAATGGGATTAAATACACTTCCCAAAATGTACAGATCCCACAAGGTAACACTGAGACCTAGAATGTACTCATCATGAACTCTATGCAGAGAGATTCCAAGTGGCCTTACATAGTCATTCTAATAACCATAAGTTGTATTTTCTTATGGAATTATGTACTTTCCAAAAGCAGGAATCTACATAACATCTCTAATGTGAAATGCTAAGGAAGATGTGTGAAATCATTGGCTTGGTAATTCTAGCTTGAATCAATAAGAGATATTTTAGTCTGGACCAGAAAAATACACTCTATTGGTTGGGTAAAGCCACTGCACCAGGAGGAACAATGGAACCTAACATCTCCCTCAGTTCTTTCTCTGCTAAGTTTTGTGGAATTCAAGTTTTCCTGCACATCAAGATTCAATTTCCTCATCATTAATACACAGTATTGATTTATAAAATTAGATTCTAAGATCTCTTTTAGTGCTACAGATTCATGAATCTGGGTGTTATGCATGTAAATTGATGTCCTAAGGGCCATTATGACGAGTTATTCCACTCTATCAAGGATCCTTTAGGGTAACAGATAAAAAAAAATGTCATAATCTATAAATTTGATCTTTATATGAAAAATAATCATAGTTTTGTTTTATTTCATGATTTATAAATGGGTTTCATCTACTTATCTTTGAAAATGGAGAATGGAGAAATGCTTTTCTGTATTCATGGGAGAAAAGAAAAAATTAAACAAATAAAATCAAATAAGTATGGACAGCGATGCATAGCAGAGAAGAAATGATATCACTGTTCTGGTTAGACAGCATATGGGATAGGGACTGGTGAGGGAAATTTACTGTGAATTAACACTAAAAAGGTATGTTTTATTCAACTGATATAAGTGTTGTATAGGAGGCTTACTGCTGCATAAGATCACCCTTTTTAGTTCTTTAGAACTCTAGCTGGCTGGTTCAACTCAGCCGTTCTGGCTCAAATTCCTCTCCAAGCTCATTGATTCAATCTGGCTTCTCTCAGCTTCTAACAGAATTGCTCTGATTAGCCTAAAGTAACTCTGCCAATCTGTTCTAATCTTCTAGCTCTTCCTCATTTTCTGGTTCATTCTGTCTTCACTTGTATCTACCTTGTTCTCTCTGCAACCTGTCTGTAAAACTGTCCCTATAAAAACTGCCTCTGAGTTCCACAAACTGAATTATGATGAACTACACTATACTACACTCCATCTCCCTGACTCAACTGAACTGCCTGACTACAACCCTGAGGTCTGCATGCCTCTGTCTCCTGGGTGCTAGGATTAAAGGCCTGTATCACCATGCCTGGACCTAAACTTTTCTTTACCTGAAACTTGCTCTATACCAGGCTGACCTTGAACTAATAGACTTGTTTACTTCTGTCTCTGTATTCTAGCTGGATCACACAAACCTAGAAGTTCTTTAAATGTTATCCTTTCCCAGAGCAGTCATGTTGGTGGATTAAAATTCCTCTATAACACACAACTGAGATTTTAAGCAGTAACCCAAGGACAATTTCGAAAGATGAAATTTCTAAGGAGTAAATGTACTTATAATTGAATATTCTAACAAATATATTTGCTTTAGAATTATTTTCTTCATCCTTATTACAATATTAGACTTCCTATTGTTGGCTAGAAGGGACTGTTTAACACCCAAATTTGCACCCTTATCCTCTGCTCTGGTTGTTCATAGCTAAATAACAAATGACTTCAAAATTTGGTGTTTTTACATGATCATTTACTTTGCTCATATTTTTGGGTGTCAGAAATTGGGAAAGGGTCTGAAATCAGATTCCCAGCTAAGGCGGTCACAGCGGGAAGATCCCTTCTTCCCACATATTCTTCCATATGAGGGTCGTGGGCTTTCTTCTGTGCAATGCCTCCTGTTTCACAGCAAGTCCACACAGCTCAGGCTGATTATGCTATGAGGGTTCCATCAAGATCTTCCTCTGAGCAGGGTCCAAAGGAAGATATTATAAAAGCAAGGATTCTAAATGGAGCCTCAAAAGACACACAAAAAAAATTCTACCATATTTTATTAAACAAGACTTATCTAAACAAAACAAAACAAACAAACAAGCAAACAAACAAACCAACCAGGGACTATGACCAAGGCTCACTTATAGGTATGAGCTTTAGGCATCAACTACTGCACATTCTTTTCCCAGTTAATTGTGGGCTTGTTTTACTAGTTGGTCCTATGCATCTCTAGGTTCTTAGCACCGCTGCTTTCTCTTCTGTAAAGTGTTTACTTGTGTCTAAAAATCTATTGTACAATAGATCTGCCATGACATTTGTTTTGTCCCATTATCATTTGATTTGTAAGCCTGCCTGGGTACTAGACATTGATTACCTTAAGGGAATTGAAGATGTCTTCATTCATCTTTATATGTGAGAATTTGATGTCTGGTGCTCAGTAAATGTTAACTGGATGAGCAAGCATGTACATGTCAACATATTTACTCCCTAGGCTGAAAAATAAAACAGCAATAGGTAGATTTAAGTGAAATCTTGTTCCCAGAGAATTTTAGGGTCAAGGCTATGTCAGTGTATAGACCATCTACCTCTACAATATATTCACACATAATGTCAAGTACTATCAGGGTACAGCAAATAGACATGCTTTAAAGAGAGAAAGAAACTGATGCCAAAGAGTTTTAGGACCTTGTCAACCTGATAAGTTGTTCTGACTTTTGCACATACTCTAAGAAGACGTGTGAAGTCATACATTTATCTGCATAGGAAGTGCCACAGAAAATTATGGAGAAGAAAATTCAGCTGAGATTCAACTAATGACTTCTGAATGAATTCTCTAATCTAATCTGATCTCTTACAATTCTTATGGTTTGAGTCTTTATTTATTTATGTATTTATTTATCCTTTTTTAATATGATATTTTATGTATTCATATTTCAAATCTTATCCCCTTTCTCGGTTTCCCCTTAGAAGTTCTCTCCTCTCCCCTTCCCCCTGGTTCTATGAGGATGCACCCCCTCCCACCCACCTACTCCTACCTCATCACATTGGTATTTCCCTACAATGGGGAATCTAGCCTTCCCAGAACCAAGGGCTTCTACTCTCACTGATGCCAGACAATGCCATCCTCTGCTACATATGCAGCTGGAGCCATGGGTCTCCTTTGGTTGGTGGTTTAGTCCCTGGGAGTTGTGAGGGGTAGGGGTTCTGGTTGTTGTTCTTCCCATGGGGTTGCAAACCCCTTCAGCTCCTTCAGTCCTTTCTCTAACCCTTCCATTGGGGTACCAGTGCTCAGTCCAATGGTTGGCTGCAAGCATCCACCTCTGTATTTGTCAGGCTCTGGCAGAGCCACTCAGGAGACAGCTATAACAGGCTCCTGTCAGAAAGCACTTCTTAGCATCCACCATAGTATCTGGGTTTGGTGTCTGTATATGGGATGGATCGCCAGGTGGAGCAGTCTCTGGATGGCCTTTCCTTTAGTCTCTGCTCCACTCTTTGCCCCTGTATTTCCTTTATACAGGAGCCCTTCTGGGTTAAAAATCTGGAGATGAGAGGGTGGCCCCATCTCCCAACTCAGGGCCTTACCTAACCACTGGATATGGTCTCTTCAGGTTCTCCCTCCCCTAGGTTGGGCATTTCAGCTCAGCTCATCCCCTTTGGGTCCTGGGAGCCTCTGCTTTCCTGGCATCTGGAACTTGTTGCTGGCTACACCCAGTTCCCCATCCCCCATTGCTACACACTTCTGTTCAAAGTCCTGACCCTCTGTATATCATCCCCACTCTCTCCTCCTATACCTGATCCTGCCCCCTGTTTCCCCTCAAGTCCTTCCCACCCTCTACCTCCTGTGAATATTTTGTTTCCCTTTCTAAGAAGGACTGAAGCATCCACATTTTGGTCTTCCTTCTTCTTGAGCTTCACATGGTCTGTGGATTGTGTCTTGGGTATTCCAAGCTTTTTGACTAATATGCACTTATCAGTGAGTACATACCATGTGTGTACTTTTGTGATTGAGTTACCTCACTCATGATGATATTTTCTAGTTCCATCCATTTGCCTAAGAATTTCATGAAGTCATTGTTTTTAATAGCTGAGTACTACAACATTGTACAAATGCACCACGAGCTCATACTATGTTTTTTCTTCTGACCCAAGAAAGGAGTCTGAAATGGAGTAACTCCTTCCTAAGGTGTTCACACTCTTCCTGAGTATAGGTATGTGAAAAGAAGGCAATACCAAAGGACTCCCTACCTTTGGAAGCTTTCTCTTGCTTGGTTACGTGTTCAGTTGGTTTTGGTACTTGAGTGCTCACTATGAATCCAGCAGAGTTCCTCTGACCTGTGTATTATTGGGTTTAAATTGAAGGAAGGTGTCCTGACCTGTGTTCTGTCTGTCATCACCTGTTTATTTAAAAAGCAAGAGCTTAATTTTATACTGGTTATAGTTCATTCTGTGTAAGATTAATTTTGACAGTTATACTTTATCCTTCAATACAAAGAATAGCAACTTATAGAATATTCATAGAACATCCCATTTTGACACAATTGATAGTACATCATAATTTGTTCATAATTACTTATCCTGTTTGTATCATAGTAAAAAACAGGTGTATTTCTATCCCATGGGATTTTTTAATGCTTAAAGCCTTGGTTTTTAAACAAAGTTAATTTCCTCTAAAATCCATATTTTGATTATCAACACAAAGAAACTAATTTTATTCAATATCAAATGTCTATTTTGAAATACTATCCAAGAAAAATTCAGTCATTTTGACAGAGCAAATCAAATAGTTTACTTTGAATCCATTATTTCCACTTTTTAAAAAAAATGAAACCATTTAAGAATTTAACTGAATTTCTTCTTGTAGAATTAAATGGCACTTATTCTCTACTAGGGAAAGCTGTCTGTATAAAATGCCCTTCTGATAAATGGAGTAAAAATATCAATACCTGTGAGGTGTGTGTGTGTGTGTGTGTGTGTGTGTGTGTGTGTGTGTGCCCATGTGCATTTGAGTGTGTGTGTTTCTTACCTTTTAACTTTTCATTGAAAGGAAACACTAAATAAGAACAACTGTTTGACGGTGCTAAGAGACATAATCCGTAAGTGATATAAACACACATGCTCCTCCTACCGGTAGCAAAATTGTCACTTCAGGATACATTCTGTTAAAATAAATAATAAATTTTGAGGTAGCTGCTAATGATAATTGAGTTCTTAGCTCTTTGTGTTCCTAATAAAGCCACTATGACTGTGTGATAGATGGTACATGTCAAAGAAACTTTTATGCAAATTAAATTGTTTCAACACCTTTCTCAAGTAACAGACATGAAGTATTTAAATTTCCACTAAACATGTGCTTTTGCTTTTCTGTGCTCATTATTTCTAACAGATTTCAGTGCTAAATGGAAAACATGGCAAAATAATAAAATAAATATATGTGACAATAAATGACAAACCACAAGAGCAGACAGATCGGATCACTTTAAATCTGTTCCATGCTTGGCCTACATAGCTGCTGTCTCCAGCCCACACACAGTCAATGCACACACAATCCTAAGTTATCCAAGTGTCTTAAGAGTAATTGTCTGCTGGCCTGGCAGCTTTGCCCTTCACAGAACACAGAAAAGGCTTGTGTAGAGATGGCCAATAGTATGTCATGAAAGGTAGAAGCTGGCAGTCTCTAAATCAGATATCACACTGTATATATTTTTATTCATCAGTATCCAATAGTAAATGCGGACAGTGTCACAAAATGACATGTCACCATTGGTAGTTTTGAAATTATAACCTTATATTAAAGGGAAAATTCTTGTGCTGCATGCATAAGTATGACAAAAATAGAAATACATATATGCATGCAAAACAATTAGCAGGGGGAAAAGGCCATGACTTTGAAGGAGAGCAGGGAGGAATATATGGGTTTTGGGGAGGAAAGAAAATATGTTATAATTATATTATAATATCAAAACTGAAATAATGGAAAGAATACCCTTCAAACTCAGTTGGAGAAAAATCACAAGCCAGAGTGGGTGACAGTACATACATGAGCACAGCAATCATCACAAAGAGAGGTGAATATATGGTCACTCTACGACACTTATTCATATCTCAGTATTTACCTCCAGTTTATAAATAAAGAAGCCCACAGTTTTCTATCTTGCAAAGTCTCAACAAATAAAAGTTATTCCCATGTTATTCTATTGTCTCCAACATTATTTTCTGTTTTCCCAACATAGCAACTCAAAGGTAGAGGGCAACAAGGACCCCTGTCAAAGAGTTTGGAAGGTTTGACATCCTGATATCCCTCTTTCATTTACCAAGATAACAACTTCGGAGGTTCACATTGTTCAGTAACGTATCAAGAATGTTCATCAGTTGCTTTGCAACATTTGTCTAGTATTCTTGATAAGGAAATAGAATTTTGTGACTAACTCTTCACTTAGAATAAGTAAATTCTAAATTCTTCTTGCTAGTACTTATAACTGTACTATGAAGATAGCGTAGACAGCCTGGTCTAAGTGTGCTTGACATGAACATTATAAAAGGGGAAGAAAGCAGAGCTAGACCTTGGTCAGACACAAGAGGTTCATGTATGGGGAAAATAACTCCAGGTATTTTAGTGCACCATAGAAAGGGGGATGCTAGATAAAGACAATGCACTGAATACATCCAAAAAGGTTTGAATATCTTGTAAGGCTCTTGCATGAAGAAAGTATGTTTGAAGAGGCAGACATGTTTACACTGGTATGAACATTACATGGCCTATAAATATATCAAGTAGTGCATGGAACTCCAAAATAAGCACAGGCATTATGTAATTTTTAAATTTAAATGATACTAATATCAACAATAAGGTTTATCTGAAGCTTTGGCATCTGTGGTGACTAGAAAAAGATCTGTCTTCCATAGTATATCTGAATTCTTGATCTCAGTTGGTACTATTCTTGGGAAGGTTATGGATCTTTAGTACTATGACACTGGGGATAGGCTTTGAGCAATTATAACAAGGTCTGACTTCCTGTTTCATCATGTGTCTCTCCTTTCTACAGTTACATAAAATGTGATCCCCTTTGGTTCCTGACTGTCAGGACAGGCTTTGCTTCTATTATCATGCTTCCCCATCCTGATGGACTCCATGGCTCTGAACTTAAGCCAAAATAAATCCCTTAGCTCCTTAACTTGATTTTGTCATGGTACTTTACCACAGCAACCAAAACATAATTAATTCAAGACCCAAACAGACAAAGGCAAGAACTGAGCGAAAAGTTCAACTACTAAAGTCTTAATGTTAGACCTGGGTTTTTCTTAATTCTTAGAAGTAGTTATATATGCAAATGATCAGAGAAGCTATAGAAATGGACTTAGATGTTGATTAAAAAGAAAGCACAGGGCTGGAGAGATGGCTCAGCCGTTAAAGGCTAGGCTCACAACCAAAAATAAAAGAAAGCACTCATGTATGTGACAGATGGATGAATCAGAAGGTAATATGGCAAATGAATCAGACCAGTCAGAGCAGGACAAGTTTTGCAAGATCACACCTGTAGAACCCAGTTAAATTGCCTATCTCAGGGAGTAGAATGTTGGTTACCAAAGGGGACATGAAAAGGTTTTGTTTGATGGCTGTTGAGTTCACTTCATCACACGAAAAGAGGCCTGTAGATTGGTTGCACAGCAATGTGAATGCATATAACATGACCTAAAGATAAATGAAATGTCTAAAGAGCTGCAGAAATTCCTTGGTGGTTAGGAACGCTTGCTTTTCTTCCAGAGAACCTATCTTGATTCCTAGCATGCACACTGAGTGGTTCATAGTCATGTGTATCTCTAACTCAGGAAGACCTAAATTAGATTTTAAGAAAAAAAGTGGCTGAGAACACCTAGCCCAGATCTACTGACACCTGTCAATATTACAGGAGTGACTTATATCTTCCCCTCCATGTTAAATTTGTCTTTCATAGATGTGTTAAGCAGTCATAACAAACGTTTGAACTCCTCACTCTGCCTTAAACAGGATTCTTTCCATTTGGAAGATGTGGGGTTTTGAAGGAATACTGGGAATATTTCTCCAGTGTGTACACTCTACCTCAGAGCATCACTTACACTAACACTTGTGCTTATAATGAACTAGATTAAATGTTTGTTCATTGCATATATTTGGTTTGGCTCATGCTTCTTATTTGGGAACAAGTAAAATCACTTGTGTTTTAGTTTACAAAAGAAGTGTGGCATTTCCACCCTTTGACATAAAAACGCTTATTAATGTTTGAATGGAGCTTTCAAAACTCAAGCAGATTTAATTTGAAACTTATGAATAAAAGATTTGCACTTAGATTAAATTTTTCTCTAAGGCACCTGTGTCGTCCTTTTTATTGATAATTATGTTGCACAGGGAAGTTGTGCTAATTCGTTGTTATTTTGATTAATGCTCACTCACTGAATTTATTCATTGAGAGATATGCCAGCATTTTTAGGCATGGGTCATCACTCTCATCTCTTTTTCTTGAGCTGTTTTTGTTGGGGGTCTGGGTTGGGAGATATCCTTGCAAATGACAAAACATAAACCTATTTAAAAGAATTATCCATTTAAACCATTTAAATGAATTATTTTGGAATCAGTGTAGATAAAGACCTAAAAAAATCCAGCCTAATTCCAAGTTGAAATTTAAATTTTCTTATTAGTTTATACTGAAATAAGCCCAAGATCTTGACCCTTTTCTGACACAGTATAAAATTCCTAGGAACTTGAAAATTAGAAGAACTTAAGACAGAGCCATGCTGGGAGTCCCATTAACCCCACAGAGTAATACACATTCATGTCTATCCTTAGACTTGAAACTAAGTTTCAAGCTCAGGGTCCTTCCTGAGAAGGAGAAATAAAATATACTCACCTTTTCTGAAAGTCAGCACAGACAGATGCTGATTCATGACGCCAAATAGACATTAAAGCATCAAAAACATTTATGAAAACCCTTTTCCTTGGCTATGACTGTGGGTTTGATGTGCCAGATTTCTGAGAACAATAAGAGAACTATGCATGAAATGTATTGAATGCAGACTAGAGAGATTTCATCCTCTAACATGTGGATGGGCAAGGATTTTGCAAAGAGGAAAATTAAAATTGTACTAAAATTTAATTAAAATTATATAAAAATTTTTAAAAATTACAAACATAGTAAGTAGGAAGCCATAATTGGCTTAGCTAAAATGGTGAGCACATTGGTCCTTTTATTTTGAAAATTAGAGATTTCTCAGGATTGGAGAGGAATTCATAGGATCTCCCAAAGTGATTCTCAGTGAATGAATTTCTCAACTCTAAATGCCTCAGTGACCCTTTACCACAAAATGAGGTCATTAGTCATATTTGTTGGTAGAAAGTATTTTCTCAAATTCTGTGAGTCAGAAATCTGTTAGCAAACTTTGAAAAGACAAACAAAACATTTGTAGGTGGGGCTGGAGCAATGGATAAACTACTAAGCATGCATACTAGTCTCGCAGAGGAAGCAGGAGTGTCCAGAACCTGAATCATGCAGGTCACAACTGTCTTTAACTCCAGTTTCAGGGAACTCATGGTCTCTTCTGGTCTCTGTGGTCACTGGAATTTGTGTGCATAAACCCACACTCAGACACATATGTACACATATTTTTAAAATTAAAAGGCATATAAAATTGGTCTTTATATTCTTTGAATCTTCCTTTCCCCATGTATAAAAGTATATAAAACAGCATCATGTCTATTATATAATAAAAGTGTAGTTGAGGTATGCCAGCCTTTTTAATTTTAATTATCAGAATTATTTACTCATTCTACCTAGGCCCCTCTCTTAATTCAACTGTTTCTATTGGATACAAAATATTTCTATTTCTTGGAGTTACACTTCGACCCTCTACATAGCTCTTATTAAGCTTCATGGTCAGATTGAATGTATGGACATTCTAATTGCAAATTCCTACTTCTCACTTGCCCTCTGTCTAATTTGCACAAATCCCTATAAAGTTTCTTTCCCCAGTATTCACCAAATCAGTCAGCGCCTGATCCTTGCTGTTACTTAGAGGTGAAAGGATGACCTCACACCAGAGCACACTTAGCAGAGTTAGCTACTGTGTGTCTCCTCCCCAGCATCTGCCTTATCCTCTGTATCACCCACATCCAGTTATTTTCAACTTTTTTTGTGACTCACTAGGTTTTTTTCTTGTTTTATTGCCTCTAAGGACTTAGTCTCTCTACCTGGACTACGTCTACTTTGTTTAAGATTTGACATAAACTCAGTGCAAAAGGTTGACAAGCTAGTAATTATAGCATTTTTTCAAACAATGGATCTTCTTTTTATGAAAAAGTCCATGGTTATCACTGTTGTACTTTCAGCCTGACTTCCTTTTCTTACTGTGAGAAATAAATATTTCTGTATCTAACTTGTTTGCTTGATATGATTTGCTACACTTCTATCAATTGCACTGTGAGAGGATTCCATTTTTCCTTTGTAATTAATATCCCATCATGTGTACATGTTATGTGTGTATATGTTAATATCGATCCATTGTTGAACACTTAGTATGATCCTATGTCATAACTGATAGAAACAGATGACACAAGAATCGTAGGCATGCATTGTCACGCCATGGCCTGCTGATGTCCTCTGGCTATGTGCTAGCTACATTATCACACAGTGTTTGTATGTTTAGCTTTCTGAGAACCTCCATGCTGTTCTTCATAATTGCTGTAGAAATTTGCATGACCACCAGTCGTGTGTGCTTCCTTTTCTTCACATGCTTACTTGCATTTGCAAGTCTGTGAGAAAGTTGGTTGTGTATGTACAGTACCTACTTAACTGAAGTGTAAAGTTACTTTTGATCTGTATGTTTTCTGACAGATTCCTCTGGTGTCTTCAAATGCATGCATTCATGTATTCTCTGAGAATATCAAATTATATATGTAAGCCATTCACTTGAGAGTCCTCTCTTCCCCTTTAGCATCAACCTTCTCACTTAACTCGGTCTCTGATCTTAATTCCAGGATTTCATATGCAGAGTCATACAGTATAGACCAGAAGGCATCTTTCTTTCACTCATTCTAATGCTTTGAAAACCCACCCGCTTGATTTTGTGTATCATTGACTTGACTGTTTCTGTTAGGAAACTAATCATTATAGAACACATTACAGGTTGTTTATCTACTTACCTATTAGACAATTCTGTTCTTTTATACCTTGTTATTAAAAGTGCTACAAATATTTTCCCATAGATTTTTATTTAAAAGTGTTCAATTCAGTTAAATAAATCCTTAGGAGCGGCACTGCCAGTAAGTGGATATTCAAATATTGAAAAACTTACCAATGTGCTTAGGAGAGTTTATGTACCAGTTTTCATTTTTCGTAAGAAATCAGAACAGTGACAATGGCTCTGTGCCCTCCTAGACTCACTAGAAAACACACTGCATGGACACTTACTAAAATTTGCCTATGAAAATACCATCTTATAATTGTTTTCTTTTATTTTTTTTTAAAACAGCTCAAGTTGTACGTAAACTTACAATCCTCCTATCTTAACTCTGAGAATGCTAGAATTGGATCTAGTTTTTGGTTAAAATTTCAGTGACAATAAACTTGTAGCTCCACTTGGGTATTTCTTTTCTGTCTCTTTTATCTGCATGTCTCCAATGCCCTAGTAGCAGGGGCTTTGGATGCTACAGCCACACAATGAATAAGGCAGAACCACTCCTCTATGAACTTAGAAAATAAAATCATCATTCTGATTCTGTTGATTCGGTAAAATATTTGAAAACAGGTTGTAGATTCTTAGGAGATTTTCTGCTGAGTTTTGATGTAGAATGAGTCAAATTTAAAGATCAATTTCATACAAATGACATTTTGGAGACATTGCTTTCAAGTCCATATGACCATCCACTTCCCTACTTAAAACAATCATTTGACTATTTCTTTCATTGTTGTTCCTTTAGTATTCACAATAGTGAAATTACATATATTTTATTATATATCAAATCATTTAGTATTTTAGACACTACTATAAATAATTTTTTAACAATTTACTTTATTTTTAATTATATGTATGTCAATGTGGGAGTATATACCTGTGAGTACAAGTGCCCACAAAGACAGGAGGGGCTAAATGCCCCTGGTGACAGAGTTATAGCCTGTTGTAAGCTGTCCAGTATGAGAGCTGAGGACTGAACTTTGGTCTTTGTCAAAGAGTGGTGCCTGCTCCTAACCACTAAGCCACCTTCCCAGACCCTAATAATCATTGTAAATTGAAATATCATAAGTATATTTTGGAATCTTTTTAGGAATACCTGGCATATTCTGAAACAAATCACAGAGAAAATGAAGTAATTAAATAAAGCTAATTAACATAACAGAGTTGTCACTGACAGATCTGTCACTTGACACATTTCTAGTGATTCATTTGAAATATGTTCTCAGTTATTTTTATATGGATAATACATTATTGATTACAATTACTGATCCATGCAGTAGACCTCAAAACATTTTCTCCTGCTACCCAAATTTACTTTTTTCTACACATGCTGGCTTTCTCCACCCCAAGCCTCTGGTAATTGTCATTCTACTGAGATATCATTATGGTTTAGATTCCAGATACAAATACTTCTAACATTCTTCAATCAGCCTGATTTATGGCTATTGAGTTGTTTAAATTTTTTTATATTTTGTAATAACTCCTTGCAGCATTTATGATTTCCAAATATCACTGGTAGTTCTATGGACTGTCAACTTCCACTACCTTGCATTTTCTGTACAGAAGCATCCTGTAATTTCAATGTATACATTTGCTTTTGCCATCTTAGATGTTT